>MU223056.1:4428702-4442676 GCA_018584345.1 Thuja plicata | reverse complement strand
TAGGTATAATGAACCTGTTAAAGTTCCTTTGCCCTGTTAGAAGTAGTCTTTACAATTTGAGTACAATGACCTGGTTAAAGGTCTGACCCTGTTAGGAGTCTTTTACAAAACCCTGTTAAAGGTATATAGCTCACTGCATAGGCTCACTGCCCAATAAGATGAAGGCTACAACCCTCTGAATGTTGATATGCACTATATCAAAAATGAACTGCTATAATGACACTGTTGTCTGATCAGTTCCTTGTATGCGTGAACGCTCTTACTCCTTTAAAGAGCTATATCATCTACTGACTTCATTATACTTCTCATTTGTATCTTCCTCATGCATCATAATCGACTCTTGTAACATAACATTACATTACATACTTATATGTTTACAATTGAATAGGCACGACCCAAAACATAACACTAGTCGGCCTTTAAACCAAAATACACAATGCTTCCGAACAATTCAGCTCAAGCGCATTTACTATAGCACTAATTACATTATTACAAACTTATAACTAAAGGCACATGGCCTTATCATCTCAAACTAATTCACACTGACCAAAACTGTAGTCAGCTTCCATGCACTATCTTCTGGACTGCAGGTTTACTGATCTACCTGTAACTTTTCCATACTGGTGTTCCATACTCTACATGTCTAGATCTAGCATGTATATACACCATAGAGTATATACCTAAGAACGCATGCTATGGTGTGATCTCTAACATGTGTGCTGATGTACTGATCTCTGTATGTGTCTGTCTGCCCTATTTTCACACTTAGTCATTTTGTCTTTCATAACAGAACTTAAGTATGACTTTGTTGCCATGATTGACAACACAAAATGAGTCATGCTTCCTTAGGAGGTCAAATTTCCAACAAGTTGTTCATCTCAAATGAAATATTTCTACCAATTAAACTATCAAGAGTAACATTGTTATTATCTACTACTCTCATTTCTTGAATTGCAGATACTCTAATAGCATAAACAGGCAGTAAGGTTCTCATAATTTTACTTACCATTGTTTCTTCTTCAAGTATGCCTCCTACTCCTCGGATAGCATTAACAACTTCCTTGATTCTACTATTGTACTGAGTTTTGTTCTCTCCTTCTTTCATTCATATGTCATCAAACTTTCCTCTTAAGATTTTAGCTTTAGCTCTCAGCACATTTGTATCTCCTGCATGTACTAGCTTGAGTCTATCCCACATTTTCTTTATAGTTGTGTATGATTTGACATCTTCAAATTCAGCATCGGATAGTGAAGAAGCAAGTTCTATCATCATAGATTTGTGTTAATGTTTATCTCTCAATTGATCAACAGTCAGAGGTCCTATTGGTGCAGCATATTCAATATCCAAGTATTGTGTAACATCATTTCCAATACCTGATAGATGGATTCTTATCCTAATTTTCCATAATGCAAATTTGTCTTTGTTAAACTTAGGCACATCCCTTTTACTCATCTTGTGATCTTTATCTTGAGTCTTTAAACTCTCTTCCAAGCATACCAACTCTAATACCAATTGTTAGAATAACTGAGAGGGGGGTGAATCAATGGCCTCAAAAATAATTCCAATATTCAACCAAAACTTATATCACAAATATAATACTTTCATTTATCTTTTAGTCCTACAAGATGTATGCCTTCAAGTAAACTTATCAAATATATACTACTCAGTGAATATATTGTTTGTCTTTTTCTATCTTTTACCAAATAGTAGTAATTAAACTTAGTGTTTACCGACCAATCCTATTTTAGTAATGTCTAAATCAAAACATCAAAACAATGAACCATATACTCATTTGACACTTAGATTTTAACATGAAAACCTTGTTAAGGAAAAAACCACTTGGGACCGGTAACCAAAAAATTTCACTCTTCTGAAGTGAGCTCAGTGAAGATCCAACCCTGTTAAAGGTTATAAACACCTGTTAAATGCCACCTTGTTAGAGGATTCAAAACTAACAGTTTATCATTTGACCTAGCATTCACTATGTTGTCAACATGAAAACCTTTTGATACTCTTGAGTATCTCAATACAATAAGGATGGTTAAATCCCACTCGGTTAAGAAATTTTTTGAATCAATAGTTAAACTAAAACAATAAATTATTTATTCACTAACACAACTTTAACTTGCAGATTTTTAGATCTATTGTTAGTCCATAATACCTCTATGATCAATGTGCTCTTCAATTCCTTTCCTCCCCTTTTTTTTTCTTTCTACTCGAAGAATTCTCTTTCTTCTGTTGCTCAGTATCTGCAAAATTTCTTGGCTCTGTTCTTCATCCTGTATGATTAGATCTACATGAAGACTTCTATATTCAACAAAATTATACTCACCATTCCTTTTTTCATAATGAATTACTTGTCTCTTTATATAGACATGATTTCAATGTTCAATCTCCTTGTCTTTTTTGTTCTTGACGTAGATTTCTTCTTGATCTGCAAATCTCGCCATGCATTGCTTTTATCTTTAAAGCTTTGCTTTAGTTTTATTATGTAGATTTCTCTTTGACAACTATGAACAAAACTAGCTTTAAATCTTCTTCTTATCCTTAGTTCAAATGGTCGATGGAAATAAAGCAATCAATTAGTTATCTCTAAATATAGCTCCTTCCAGCTAAGTGTTTTGTCATTTTCTAACTCTAGTTGATTTTGGTCATCAACTCTTAGTTTTCTTGGTCATTGAATCCAGTTTTCCTCGGGCATCAACTTCAGTTCTTCTCGGTGACTACTTCAGTTATGCTTTGGTGTTGCAGTGCTCGGTATACACTGTGAACTACTCAGGGTTCTCTATTCATCGGTGTGCACTGTCCGTTGGTGTTTACTGTCACTCAGTGTACACGAGCTTTTTATGTTTACCGATAACATAAAATTTATCTCTTTGGTTTCTTGAATTGTATGACAATATGTATATGACCAATCTAATTATATCAATTTTACATCAATGAAAATACAATACATTAACTGATTTAATGTCTTACATTTACTTTATGCAGCTCGGTGATCATCAACTTATCATCTTCAAACATTCAATCAGTTATAATTCATCAGATTTATCCCAAAAATCAATGAACTTAAGAGCCTTATTCATAATATGCAAAATAGGGGGAGAAAGAGTTCCCTTTTGATGATATATCATGGGAGAGATCATTGATGTCACAACTTGCATCATTTAATTTCTCAAATATTGAATCAGGTGTGTCGTAAAGCTTTCTATGATAAGGATTATTCTTAGTTTTGGGGCTTTTCAATGTAAACCAATGATTGATTTTTGGATCATGCTCCACCAGGAGCTCTTAGGAGTTACTTCCTTCCAACATAGAATGTCTAAAACACACCTTTAACTTTGACTCTTAACTTTGAATGTTACCTTATATACTTCCTAAAATGGCTACTAATTAGGAATGACTTAGGTATAAACCAATTTAAACATATCTCAAGTAGAAATTCCAAGGTAACTCTACCAATTTAGTAAAGAAACTATATCTGAATCAGAAGTAAACTACTTATTTGCGGGAAGTCAAAACTATCTTACTTGCAATAAATTCAAATTATTCTATGATTGCTTGGAAAGAATCTAATTACCTATTGTATTTACTCCTAAATTTTGCATTTTGTCCCAATGAGTTTCTATCCAACATGACTATTACTGGAATTCTTCATCATTCTGATCTACTGACTCTAAAATGTCTACTTACAAAAATAAATTAAGCTAACTTTTATTTACTAGTGAAATATTGAAAGAAACTAATCCACACAACATTCCATGCATTGCAATCAAACTAAGTTATGATCAAATGTTTAACATGAACTAAGAGATAACAAATTGTATGAATGGGAAATGAAATGTTCAAATAGAAAAACAATAAGATCACCTCCCTTTGGTTGAATGGACAATGCTCTTCCTCTGGGGGGATCTCAACACAATTTTAGATCAACTTGATATTTGCATTAAATTTTCCCTCATAAGTACTTGCAGGGTTTCTGACTTTACAAATTAATTGCCGAAATAAAAATACTCATACCATAAAAATTCACACCCTAGATATTGACTAACTATAGGGATATATACATCCTCTTATTGTTAATTTAAAATCTACAACATTACCCACTTAAAAGGTAACGTCTACAAAAGATCAAACATAATAAAATGTAATACTCAACAACAAGACAACTGACTAGCCATGGACTTCAAAAGTCCAACATGTGCCAATGGGAATTTGACATAAACTTTACTTCATGAACATTGGAACTATCAGGAGCTCCATTTATGTAACTGATCAACACAATTAACTCCTTCAACTAAAAATCAAATCTTGGAACATAACTTCATCAATACAATGAGATTCAAATTCTGAAATAGGATTTCACTAATTCCATGAGATTAAATGAGTCAAGAATAAAGATAATCATCAATGTTCATAAATTTAACCCAAAAGACAAGCATTAATTATTGTATATTAACTTTGAATCATAAGTCTACAATTAACCTAACTATTGAAGACAATTATTCAATTGCATATTTTCATTGATGTATACACAAATGTAGTGATGTTACACAAATGTCTAAACCTAAACGGAGAACACTCAGTGTATTCCAAGCTCTCTCAGGAATTAAGGAAGACTCATATATCAGCCAAGTGATTTTTAGTTCTAACCTAGTTCACTCGGGCAATACAGTAATGGTCGGGCATTGAAGGATTACAGTGTTAACCAAGTTATGCATTTAGTGTCAGCTGACAAATAGCAGTTTACACTTTATGTTTAATTGGTTATATGCAACTGACAAACTTAAGTTTTTTAATTTATTTGGAAGTTTATTCAAGATGACTTGACAAGGCTTATCATATATATACAAGATCAAGTTTGGATTGAATATGTATAAGTAAGGAAGAAGTGGAAGAGTTCTTTGATATGAAGAGTGAAGGAAAAATAAGATGGAATTCTGATTAAGGCTAGAACATCTAGATAGGTTTGTAATAGAATATTTGATCAGTGAGGATCCAGATAAAATCTAGAGTAGTGATCTGAATTAGCAAAGACAGTTGCTTCTTCAAACAGGTCAATTCATTGTTACTCTCTAACAATTGTAGCAGTGATCCAAACCTCTTTATAGAGTAGACTTAACAATCTTTCATAAATATTCTCACAAGGTGGCATTTCCACATTGAATTTTTTGAAGACCTCTAACAAGGCCACTCCTAATAGGGTGATTAAATCCTCTAACAGGGTCACACCTAACAGTGTGTTTTGTAACCTTTAACAGGATTGGCTCCTAACAGGGCTCACTTCAAAAGAGTGAAATATAGTAACTAGTTGCAATTGGTGGTTTTCCCAAATTGGGTTTCCATGTTGAATCTTGGTGTCATCTGTGTACATGTTATTTTATTTATGCTTTATGTTTCTACACTTAATCACTAAAGGATAATCATAGTTAATATCTTAAGATTGCTTTGTTAACTGAGTAACAGTAGAATATCTTTGTTAACTGATTAACAATGATAATTTTGATTAAGACACCTAAGGGACTTGGATTTGTTTTTGTGGTAACTGATTCACCCCTCCCCTCTTAGTTACTCAACTCATTTCCAATAATTGGTATCAGATCATTTGGTTCTTTCAGGGAAGGTTTCAAGGCCTAAGCTAAATATCTTAGATGTCTTACAGAAGGGAGATTCCTAATCTTAACAAAGACAACTTTGCTGCATGGAAAGAGTTGATGAGGCTACATCTATCTACTATTGGATATACTAGTTTTCAATTCTTGGACCAAAAATATGTGGAACCACTGAGACCTATGTATGTGGATTAGATGGTGGACATGAAGAATCATAACATAATGATGATTGATATAACTTCTTCACTCAGCTAGTTGGAATTTGATGAAGTCAAGGACTTCCCTACTACCTATGATATGTGGAAGAAACTACATGATATCCATGAGGAGATGAAAATGTAAAGAGAGACAAAGAAGAAAGTCTCAGAGGTCATTTTTATATGATGAAAATGAAAGAAGGAGAAGACATTACAAAATACAATGAAAGAATCAAGAAAAGTGCCAGTGTCATCAGAGCTGCTGGTGGAACAATTAAAGACAAAATAGTGGTTAGTAAGGTATTGAGAACTTTACTTCCTATCTATGCAATTAGAGTATCAACTATTCAAGAGATGAGGTGCAGTAATGATAAACTCTAGATGCATTGGTTGGAAGGCTTATAGCTTTTGAGTTGGACAATTTTGACAATTATTCTCCTAATCCTAGAAATTTTAAGTCTACATTTAAAGATAAATTAAACCTTGTTAAGATGGATAGAAGCTCAAAAGGAGAAAAGATTGACAGTGATAGTGATGATGATTTTGATGATGAAGATCTAGAAATTAATGAAGCGCTACTTGCAAAGAGAGCTTCCAAAGGAAATGGATAGTACAAAGGAATAATACCATTGATTTTCTTTTCATGTGATGAGCTTGGTCACATTGCTACTAAGTGTCCAAAAAGAGAAGACAAAGGTGAGATAAATTTCAACAAGTACAAAGGCAAGAAAGATTTCAAAAGCTATAAAAGCTACAAGGACAAAGGTAAGAAATCTTGTTATATTGCAAAAGATTCTGATAGTGATGAAGATGAACATGAAATGGTTTACATTGATATTAAGGATGAGTCAGATAATGAAGATAATGAAAAGATTGCACTTTTCTCTCATATTAGAAAAAATGACACTTGGATAATTGATAGTGGTTGTTCTCACCACATGATTGGTGATAAAACTAAATTTGAACATCTTGAGCACTATGATTGTGGGAGTGTTCATTTTGGGAATGATGAACCTTGATATGTGAAAGGTAAAGGTTGTATTGCTCTAACTGAAGGAATCAAATGTGATCATGCTTATTGGGTTGAAGGACTAAGGCATGATCTACTAAGTGTAGCACAACTAAATAACATTGGTTTCAAGGTAGAATTCATGAATGGTAAGGCCAAGCTCCTAGATGGTAAGGGAAACCTAGTTAGAACTGGTAAGCAAACAAAAGGTAATCTATTCTATCTTGATCTCACAAAAAGTTCATGTTTTATGGCACAAGTAGAAGAAAGTTGGTTATGTCATAAAAGATTGTGTCATGTGAATTTTCATAACTTGGTCAACATAAGAAAGAAGAAAAGAGTAAGAGGTATTCCTATTTTGAAGAAACCTAAATTGGCAATATGCAAACAATGTCAAATTGGGAAGATGGGCAAAACTAGTTTCAAGAGAAAGAATTATAATACTAAAGAAGTTTTGGAGTTAGTGCATACTAATCTATGTGGACCAATTGGAATAACAAGTTACATAGGAGAGAATTATTTCATTCTATTTATTGATGACCATTCTAGAATGATGATTGTTATGTTTCTCAAAGAAAAATCAGAATATTTTCATAAGTTTAAGTGGTACCTTGCTAGATTTGAGAAGGAAAAAGGAAAGAAACTTAAATGCCTAAGATCTGATAGAGGAGGTGAATTCATTTCTAATGAGTTCAATGAATTATGCAATAAAAGAGGAATCAAGAGACAAGTATCTACCCTAGGTACACCACAACAAAATAGGATAATAGAAAGAAGAAACAAATCCATTATGGATTGTGCAAGAACCTTTATGATTGAAAAGAATGTTGCAACCAAATACTGGAAGGAATCTATCAGCGCTGCAATTCACACCTTGAATAGAGTTCAACTAAAGAAAGGTACTAATCAGACACCTTTTGAATTATGGTATGGCTATAAACCCAATGTTTGTTATTTCAAAGTATTTGGAAGTAAATGTTACATCTTCAAGGAAGAAATGGAAAATTTGATGTAAAAGGTGATGAAGGTATATTCCTAGGCTACTCATGTAAAATCAAAGCATATAAATGTTTGAATCTTGCTACTCATAAAGTCATAGAAAGTGTACATGTAAAGATTGATGAGTTTGCAAAGAGAAGTGATGAATAGAGTAGTAAAGAGCCTAGGGACTACAGAAACTTTGTGTATTATGAACCTAATACTATACCTAAGACATAGGCAATGGTTATTGGACAACAACCATGTCAATCACTGAATTCATCAGCACAAACCTTGTTGCAGCCTATACAACCTGAGATGCTAACTATTGAAAATGAGTCTCAGACAGAGGCACCCGAGTCTCAGATAGTGGAACCTGAGTCTTAGTTGGAAGAGCAGAACATAATGTTTGAGCATGGTGAACCAAGTGGAGAAATCCAAGAATCAAAAAGGAAGGAACCTATACTTGCCAAATATGTCATAAAGCATCATGCACCTGAGAAAATAATTGGAGATCAGACAGAAGGTATAATGACAAGGAATGAGCTTAAAGGTACATGCTTGCTTACTGAAATTGAACCAAGATCCACTAAAGATGCATTGAATGATGAAATTTGGATAGAAGCCATGAATGAAGAGATTGAGAAGATAGAAAATAACAAAACTGGGACTCTTGTACCTAGACCAAAAGACAAGAATGTGATTCCTACTAAGTGGGTTTTCAGAAACAAGATGAATGAAAAAGGTGAAGTTTCTAGAAACAAAGCAAGATTAGTGTGTAAAGGATATGCTCAAGAAGAGGGTATTGATTATGAAGAAAAAATTTCTCCTATTGAAAGACTTGAAGGAGTCAGAATTCTTCTGGCATATGCAGCACATAAAGGATACAAGGTATACCAAATGGATGTAAAATCTAAATTCTTGAAAGGAATTTTGGAAGACAAAGTCTATATTGAGAAACCTGAAGGTTTTTTTTATCCTAAAAAAATGAATATGGTTTGATTTGTACAAAGCCTTGTATGGACTAAAGCAAGCTCCTAGAGCCTGGTATGAAAGATTGCATGGTTACCTAGTAAGTATTAGATTTTAGAGAACTAATGAAAATAATAAGCTTGTACATCAAAGAAAGACCTCAGAACAAGATACTATTAGAAAATATATTTGTTGATGATATACTATTTACTGGATATGATGATTTATGCAAAGCATTCTCTGAATCTATGAGAAAGGAATTTGAGATGTCTATGTTTGGAGAAATCAAATTCTTTGTTGGTTTACAAGTTTATCAGATGAATGATGGTATCTACATTACTCAGTCCAAATACATCAAAGAGGTATTAAAGAAATTTGGAAAGGAAGATTCCAGACCAGTTGAGACACCTATGTCTACTAGACATAAGTTCTCTACGGATAATTATTCAAAGGAAGTATATTTGACTACCTACAGATCCATGATTGATAAAATTCAATATGTTGTTCACACTAGACCTGATATTGCATTAGCAGTTGGTATTGTTGCAAGGTTTTCAGCTAATCCTAGAGAGAATCATTTGATGGCTATCAAAAGGATTTTGAGATATCTTAAGGGCACTGAAGATTATGGATTATGGTATAAGAAAGGAGGAAACTTTGATTTGAAGACTTTTACTGATGTTGATTGGACAAGAAGTGTTGATGACAAAAAGAGCACTAGTGGTGGAGTGTTATTTCTTGGAAAGAGGTTGGTCCCCTGGACTAGCAAGAAACAGAATTGCATTTCTCAGTCTACAGTAGAGGCAGAGGATGTTGTTGCAGCAATAAATTGTTCAAATATCATATGGTTCAAACAGTTGTTGTTAGGTATGAAGGAGGAAATCAAAGAACCAGTTATTATCTACTATGACAACACTAGTTCTATTAACATTTCAAATAACCCTGTGATGCATACTAAGACTAAGCATATTGCAATAAAGTATCATTTCTGGAGAGAATTCGTTCAAGACAAGGAAGTAAGGTTGGAATATGTGAATACTAAAGACCAAATTGCAGACATATTCAAAAAAACTTTACCTAAGGATGCATTATTTTATCTTAGAGGAAATCTAGGGGTGATTCCCCTAACTGAGGCTCACTAATGGATAGATTAGTGATGCATCAACTGAGCTAAAGTAAAGATCTAACACGTTAATGTTGTTAGTAATAACTGAGAGGGGGGGTGAATCAGTGGCCTCAAAAATTTATCCTTTTAAACTTCAATCCACCAATTAATACACCTCAAATTATTAAGTCCCTACAAGATGTATGCCTTTGAAATACTTGAAATAAATAACTGTCTGTCAGTTTACCTTGTCTATCCTTCTTCTCCTTAATAACCGATAAGTAGTAAAACTTATTTACCAATACTCAGTAAATATGTAGAGTATACCAGTCAATCCATAAATGCATATGTGAAATGTAAAACAATAAAGTAATAAACAATATAAATATAACACAAGGATTTTAATGTGGAAACCCTGTTAAGGGAAAAACCACTGGGACCGGTACCCCAAATTTTCACTCTTCTAAAGTGAGCCCTATTAGGAGCCAACCCTATTAAATGTTACAAACACACTGTTAAGTGCGACCTTGTTAGAGGATTTTTATACATAGATTGTCACTTAAGTATCTAGCATCTACGCTACCATCCTTGAATCAGCCTCTAGACTATCAATAGGATTTATGCTAATCTTACTACCATCCTTGAATCAACCTCCTTCTTAGACTGTCAATAGGATTTAGGAAAGACCGATGCTACTATCATGAGTCAACCTTTTGGTAATCTATTAGGATATACCTCAATTACAAACGATTGTTAAGTCTTGCTCTATTAAGAGACTTAATGCTTCAATGGTTAAACTGAAACACAATGACCTATTTCTAATGCAACGTTGAATTACAGATATTCAGATCTATTTACGTACAATACCTTTATAATCAATGTATCAATTCAATTCCTTTGTACTTAACTCTTTCTACTCTGTGATGATGTGCTTCACTGTGTGTTGGTGTCTACAGAATTCTTTAGCTCTCCCTTAGCTTGATTGATAAGGACTGTATGAAGTTTAACCTTCATCAGTTTCTCTTCAGCATCTTCTATCAATTCACTCCCCTATGTATCTGATTTCATTTTTGGAAATGAATTATGCTTATCTCTTATATAGACATGATATTCCTTAATTCTTGGTTCTTGATTCTTGATTCTTGGCGTGAAAAACAATCCAACCAAATTGATTTATGGCTTTAACTTCAAATTTATCTCATAGTTATCTTCTTGCAAGCTGTATAAATCAATTTCTTAACTGCATTTGAATAAAACAAATAAAACAATAGTTAAGTCTATCCTTAAGCTCTGCCAGCTAGATATTTTGTCATTTTCGGATCTCTCTGTTCTGTCGGTCAATTCTATAGTTTGTCACCAATGACAACTACCAGTTCCATCGGTACAACTTCAGTTATCTTTGGGATCTCCATCTGCCGGGCATCATTGGATCTTGCTCGTCGGGCATCCTGTGATTCTACTTCATCAGGCAACACTGTCTTCTTCTCGTCGAGCATCACTATGACTTTATCTCTGTCTTTACCGATGATGTGCACTCCACCGATGTAGTCTATCACTTGGTGAATACTTGACTTTTATGCATTTCTGAAAGCATAACCTCTGTTCCATTGATTCTCTAAAGTCTTTGGCATTATGTATATGGCCATACAGATGATATCAAGTTGACATCAATGACAATACAAACCATTAACTGATTTAATATCTTTCATCATCTTCAACTTAACATTATCAAACATTCAATTAGTTACATGTCATCAATCTCTCCCTTTGGCATTGATGGAAACATACTATATTATCACATTATAGTATTTCTAATACAACATGAATTACAATTGTTTGAGATTTATCAAATTACCAAACAGTTTGTTTTGATAACTGATAAAAATGCCTGACCGCTGGTAAGCTCTATGTTAGCTTAGATTTGATTCTTGCAGCTTTCCTATTTCTTCTTCTAATGTGTTGTGTCCTCTATCTGTGTCAATTTCTCTTTCTTGACTGTTCTTATTCTTTGATGTCTTTGTCTTTTGTTTGCAACCTTTATACAGATTCTCTCCCTATGGATATGATCTCTTCCTGTTTGGAGTAATCTGATATTGAATAATTTATGATGATAATATGGATACATTCTCTCCCTTTGACATTAATGCCAAACAAATATTTTCACAAATATCTGACATTCTGTCAAACAATTTCTTCTATCCATAATATATTCCTTGAATTTCCCTTATCCATCATCAGTATAACAGTTTTCTTTGGTGCTCAATTCAGGTATATACCTTTCTGTATATGGATGTAGCTTTGAAGTTCAGCTTCTGCTTGCACCAATCATGAATGATATTCTGATAATATATGGCTAATGTAGTGTTCAGTCCTTTTACTGACTATTAGACATAGGTTTGACCCCTAGTCTTTTTCTCAGGTACACAAATGTATCCTTGGGCAATGGCTTGGTGAAGATATCAGCCAATTGTTCTTTTGATTACACATATTCAAGTATCACCTCTTTTTCTTGAACTTGTTCTCTTAAGTAATGATACTTGATGGCAATGTGTTTAGTCTTTGCATGCATGAATGGATTCTTGGAAATATTTATCGCACTAGTGTTGTCACAATAAATAAATACTATTTCTCTGATCTTCATATGCATACCTTCTAGCAACTGTTTGATCCATGCAATGTTTGAGTAGTTTGCAGTAGCAGCAACATATTCTACTTCTGTAGTAGACTAAGAGATGCATCCTTGCTTCTTGCTAATCCATGTGAAAAGTCTGACACCCATAAAGAATGCTCCTCCAGTTGTGCTCTTCCAGTCATCAAGATTTCCAGCCCAATTAGTGTCGGTAAACACTTTCAATTCAAATTTTCCTTCTCTTCTATACCATAAGCCAAATTCCTCAGTATTATTTAGATATATTAGGATTCTTTTCACAGTAGTCATATGTGATTTCCTGGGGTTAGCAAAAAATCTAGCAATAATTCCTACTGCATTTGCAATATCTGGTCTAGTGTGTACAAAATACATGAGTTTCCCTATAATTGATCTGTATAGAGTCTGATTTACCTCTGTTATCTTGTCTTCCTTTGTTAATTTGCATCCAGTAGCCATCAGTGTTCCAATAGGTTTGGAATCTTTCATCTTGAATATTTTCAAAACTTCTTTGATGTATTTGGACTATGTAATGAAAATGACTTCACTTTGTTGAATGATCTACAGACCAAGAAAGAACTTGATATCTCCAAACATAGACATCTCAAATTATTTTCTCATCTCATCATCAAATGATTTGCTAGCATATCATTGCCTCCAAATATGATGTCATCAACAAATATTTCAGCAACCAAAGTGTTAGCATTAGTATCTTCTTTCAAATAAAGATTATTGTTTTCACTAGTCCTCATGAAACCAATACTTATTAGATAGGAATGAAGTTGTTCATACCAGGCTCTAGGAGCTTGTTTCAATCCATACAAGGCTTTGTGAAGTCTACATACCATGTTCCTCTTATCTAGATCCACAAACCCTTATTGTTGCTTAATGTATACCTCTTCTTCAAGTATTCCATTTAGGAATGTTCTGATTAAGTAAAAGAAGGTTTTACAAGGACCCAAAACCTTTACAAAAAACAAAGAGTACAACAGGTTTTACAAGGACCTGCAACCTAGAGTTTAAAGAAAGATAAACAGTATAAAATAGAAACAACTATGCCTAAGCACCATAAAAGGGAAGGAACAGAAAAACAATGAACCGAACAGAAAAAGTCCCAAAGAAACAACAGAAGATAGCAGGGACAGCAAAAAACCCAACCAGGATAGCAACTACATCTCCTTTACCAGCTCCTCAGCTTCGAGAACCATGATTTGCATGTTTTTGACCGAAGTTTTAAGCTCCTCTATTTCTTTGTCCTCCTTAGGACTCTTTTTCTTGGCACTGGCTCTGGTGTGCGATCCCGGTCCTGTATTCTCCACTATACTTTTGTCTTTATCCTTGTTGATCCTTTCCAGTTTATCCATAAGAATTTGCGCATGACCACAGTAAGCTTTTAGGCTTATGAGACATTGTTCCCCTATTTTTTTAACTGATGCCTCCAGTCTTTTAACTT
>MU223056.1:4386128-4419421 GCA_018584345.1 Thuja plicata | reverse complement strand
TACCACTGTCTCCTCTTCAAGTGTACCTCCAACACCTCATATAGCATTGACTACTTTTATTCTTGTGTTGTACTATGTGATGTTTTCACCTTCTTTCATTCTGAGATCATCAAACTTTCCTCTAAGGATTTCTACCTTGGCTCTCAGAACATTTCCATCACCACCATATACAAGTTTCAACTTGTCCCACAGTCTTTGCATTTTTTCAATCTTTGACATCCTCAAATTCAGCATCACAGAGTGAGGCTGAAAGTTCTATAACCATGCAGTTATGTTCATGCTTTACTCTCAATTAATCTACAGTCAATGGTCATGTAGGCAACACATATGTAGTATCTAAGTATTGAGTAATATCATTGCCAATACCCGATAAGTGAAGCTTTATCCTGCTTTGCCATGAAGCAAAGTTGTCCTTGTTCAACTTGGGCACATCTTCCTTCTAAGCACACAAGCTCTAATACCAATTATTAGTAATAACTAAGAGGGTCGGTGAATCAATGGCCTCAAAAATTTATCCTTTTAAACTTCAATCCACCAATTAATACACCTCAGATTATTAAGTCCCTACAAGATGTATGCCTTTGAAATACTTGAAATAAATAAATGTCTATCAGTTTACCTTGTCTGTCCTTCTTCTTGTTAATAACCAATAAGCAGTCAAACTTATTTACCGATACTTAGTAAATATGTAGATTATACCAGTCAATCCATAAATGCATATGTGAAATGTAAAACAATAAAGTAATAAACCATACACATATAACACAACGATTTTAACATGGAAACCCTGTTAAGGGAAAAACCACTGGGACCGGTACCCCAAATTTTCACTCTTCTGAAGTGAGCCCTGTTAGGAGCCAACCCTATTAAAGGTTAAAAACACACTGTTAAGTGTGACCTTGTTAGAGGATTTTTATACATAGATTTTCATTTAAGTATCTGGCATCTACGCTACCATCCTTGAATCAGCCTCTAGACTGTCAATAGGCTTTATGCTAATCTTACTACCATCCTTGAATCAGCCTCCTTCTTAGACTGTGAATAGGCTTTAGTTAAGACCGATGCTACTATCATGATTCAACCTTTTGGTAATCTGTTAGGATATACCTCAATTACAAAAGATTGTTAAGTCTTGCTTTGTTAAGAGACTTAATGCTTCAATGGTTAAACTGAAACACAATGACCTATTTCTAATGCAACTTTGAATTGCAGATATTTAGATCTATTTACGTACAATACCTTTCTGATCAATGTATCAATTCAATTCCTTTTTACTTAACTCTTTCTGCTCTGTGATGCTGTGCTTCACTGTGTGTCGGTGTTTGCAGAATTCTTTAGCTCTCCCTTAGCTTGATTGATTAGGACTGTATGAAGTTTACCCTTCATCAGTTTCTCTTCATCATCTTCTATCAATTCACTCCCCCGTGTATCTGATTGCATTTTTGGAAATGAATTATGCTTGTATCTTATATATAGACATGATATTCCTTAATTCTTGTTTCTTGATTCTTGATTCTTGGCGTGAAAAACAATCTAGCCAATTTGATTTACGACTTTAACTCCAGATTTATCTCGTATTTATCTTCTTTCCAGCTATATAAATCAATTGCTTAATTGTGTTTGAATAAAAAAATTAAAAAAATCAATTAAGTCTATCCTTAAGCTCTGCTAGCTAGATATTTTGTCATTTTCTGATCTCTCTGTTCTGTCGGTCAATTCTACAATTCACCGTCGGTGACAATTGCCAGTTCCATCAGTACAACTTTAGTTAGCTTCAGGATCTCTATCCTTCATGAATCATTGGATCTTGCTCATCGGGCATCCTATGATTCTACTTCATTGGGCAACACTATCTTCTTCTCATTGGGCATCACTATGAATTTATCTCTGTCTTTACTGATGGTGTGCACTCTGTCGGTGTAGTCTGTCACTTGCTAAATACTTGACTTTTATGCATTGCTGAAAGCATAACCTCTATTCCATTGATTCTCTAAAGTCTTTGGCATTATGTATATGACCATATAGATGATATCAAGTTGACATCAATGACAATACAAACCATTAACTGATTTAATATCTTGCATCATCTTCAACTTAACATTATCAAACATTCAATCAATTACATGTCATCAGATGCTAATTGTCAAATCTTATTGCATATGAATCAATACATCAAGTACACTACAATTTCATTGGATAGAGTCTTTGGCATCTGGATGACAAAGAGGGAGAGATTATTTATGTCATGCCAAAAAAATTATTAATGGAAAATATTATTGATGACAGAGGGAGAAATTTTATCTAAAACAAAGATTGATGTAAGAGGGAGAAATTTTTATTTCAGTGATTGTGAAGACATATGGAGTTTTCTTGATGAGAATCAAAATGAAGCTAAGGACATTAATAAAATTGTATTCTTGTTTCTGTTTCTCTAAAATTATTTTTATTATGACATGTTGTATTTCCACCAATGCCAAAGAGGGAGATTGTTGAAGACAATTATTCAATTGTATATTGTCATTGATGTATACACAAATGTAGTGATGTTACACAAATTTCTAAACCCAAACCAAGCATAGTCAATGTATGCCAAGATCTCTTCGGCATTGAAGAAGACTCATATATCATCCAAGTGATTTTCAGTTCTAACCAAGTTCACTCGGGCAATACAGTAACGATCGGGCATTGAAGGATTATAGTGTTAACCATGTTATGCATTTAGTGCCAGCCGACTAACAGCAGTTTACACTCTATTTTTAATTGGTTATATGCAGCCAACAAACTTCAGTTTTATTATTTATTTGGAAGGTTATTCAATTCAACTTGACAAGGCTTATCATATATATACAAGGTCAAGTTTCGATTGAATATGTAGAAGTATGGAAGAAGTGGAAGTGTTCTTTGATATGAAGAGTGAAGGTGAAATAAGATGGAATTATGATTAAGGACAGAACATCCAAACAGGGTTGAAATAGAATATTTGATCAGTGAGGATCCAATTTAAAGCTAGAGGATTGATCTAAATTAGCAAAGATAGTTTCTTCTTCAAATAGGTCAATCCATTGTTACTCTCTAACAATTGTAGCAGTGATCCAAATCTCTTTACAAAGTAGACATAACAGTCTTTTATAAATCCTCTCACAAGGTGGCATTTCCATGTTGAAGTGTTTGAAGACCTCTAACAAGGCCACTCCTAACAGGGTGATTAAATCCTCTAACAGGGTCACACATAACAGTGTGTTTTGTAACCTTTAACAGGGTTGGCTCCTAACAGGGCTCACTTCGGAAGAGTTAAAAATAGTAACTAGTTGCAATTGGTGGTTTTCCCAAATTGGGTTTCCATGTTAAATCTTGGTGTCATCTATGTAAATGTTATTTTCTTTATGCTTTATGTTTCTACACTTAATCACTAAAGGATAATCACAGTTAATATCTTAAGATTGCTTTGTTAACTGAGTAACAGTAGAATATCTTTGTTAACTGAGTAACAGTGATAAATTTGATTAAGACATTTAAGGGACTTGGATTTTTTGTGTGGTAACTGATTCACCCCTCCCCTCTCAGTTACTCAACTCATTTTCAATACCTAACAAGACATCTAAATAAGATATATAGAAGCATATATACCATCACCATGTTCATTAATTATGAAATATGGTTTTTACAGTTTAAACCATGCATTAAAAAGTTATTTTTTTGGACCCATCATTCTCCCCTTCTTGAGCTCAATCATGAGCTCATGGTTGGTCTGGTATATTCCTGTTAATGGTATCAATGCATATTACCAAATCAAACCTTTGAAATCTATATTATTGGTACAACCTAAAAGGTTGATAGCCTTCTAATTCTACTACATTGTATCTCCATCTGGTCAAGTGATCACCTGTGAATTGGGAAGGAGCATCAAGTTGAGGTGTTGGAATTATGATCAATGGATGCCTAAACCGCATCCGTATTTAAGTTCTTTGTTTCTCTTCAATAATATAAAGTATATTTTGTTCTCTTGTCATGCTCCATTATATTTTTCTAGGAGAAATTGGTTCTCTCCTCCTTAAAGGCATTATAATGGAGTTATATCTCTCTACTGGCCATTAGTGCTTCATATGGAAGTGTGCCCTGAACATCCCTAAAGGCTTTGATACATTGGTTTAAGTTCCTTTCATAAATGGGTGCAATATTTTCTAACTGGGCAGTAGATTTAGAGGATTTATTATCATTTTTTAGTTTTAGTTATTCCTCTCTGCCTCAATTCAATTTTCAATCTCTAGATCTCTTTCTCATAATCACATAGTTGAGAAGTTGTCTATCCAAGAACTTCTTCTATTTTGGCTATATGGTCCTTTGTTTCTTTCAACTTTTGGGTATATTGTTCTACTACATTTTCAGTCCCTTTGACAATTCCTTCTAATTCATCCTTTCTCTTCCTCTATCTTTTATTATGTTTCTATTCTACTTCAAAATTATTATAAATTTTCCTCTTTCTAAGACATCTCCATTGCCTCCCTAAGTTTCCTATCTTCTTCTTTCTTCATGTTTTCATTTTTTTGTTCATGGGTTTCATCATCCTCTTCTACTCGCTCTTTCCCTTCTCTCCTGATAAATTTTTCTGAAGGTTCTTCATGGTGAGGGCCAGAAGGAGGTGAGGATTCATAATGTGGAGGGCTAAGTTGAGAGGCAAAGACAAAAATTTTTGCTTCAAATTCCTTCGAGACTTGTTATTTCTAAGATGAACTACTTTAATAAATGCAGATGATGGGAGGGTCAATTAAGAGGCTGTAAGGAGGAGATTTGTTTTTCTCTGTTCATACTAAAATTTTATCAACTTTCATGGGCTCTATATTTTCACATTGATTTATTTGAAATTTCTCAATTATGGGTTCTTCATTTTGAGTTACATTAACTTAAAATTAATCATTAATGGAACCTACACCCTTAGGTTTTTGTGGACTCTCAGTAATGGGTGGTTGCATTTCAGAATTTTGATCTTCCTTGTCTAGATTTGTCTGAGAAATAGGGCTTGAGTGGGATTCTTCAACATTAGTAGGTTTAGTGGATCATTATTTGGCATCCAATTCAGGAGGTTGGGATGAAATTGGAAAATCAGGTTCTACTTCAATAAAAGGGATAGAGGATTCTTTAATTTTTTTCTCTTTTCTTGCTTGAATCTCCTACTATACCTTCTCCCAACATATGACTTGACTCTCTTATCTCAAACCAAGTTCGTTTTGGTATAGAGGGTTGTTTAGATTTCAACTATTTATATTTATATTTCCCCATGAGAAACTAGAGTTGGCCCTCCTTTCTAGACTCTTTCTTCATAAAGTGATATTTAATTATTAGATGAATCAACGAATGATATCTAATTTCACTTTGCTTCTCCTTAACCCTACTTATCTTTGCAACCAGTTGTAAAAATAAGAAAGTAGGTAAGTTTAAATGTACCTTTGGCCTTTGCTAACCATATCTAATGTGTATTATGATCACCTATAACTGATTTCATGTTTGAATATGTTAAGTTGATGATCACCAAGCTACTGAAAGTTAATGCAAGACATTAAATCAGTTAATGTATTGTATTTTCATTGATGTCAACTTGATATAATTTGATCGGTTATATACAAAGTGTCAAAGACTTTAGAGAATTAGAGAGATAAAGATTATACTTTCAGTAATGCATAAAAGATCAGTATTCACTAAGTGACTACAAACACCGACAAGCAGTGCACCCCGACGGACAGAGAAACCCAAGAGTTAAGTCATAGTGATGCCTGAGAAAGAAACCCAACAAGAATTACCGATGAGCTAAATCACAAGAATTACCGATGAGAAAAACTTCACAGTGATACCCGATGGACAGACAACCCCGACAGAGATGCCCAAGGAGAATTGAAGTGTTGACAAAAAGATATCAAAGATTTAAAACACTGAAAAGAACTGAAGTTTAGAAATGACAGAAGACTTAGCTAGAAAGAGATAAAGAAGGAGTTAACTAGTTTCTAATATTGTTTTCATAGATAAGTTAAAGACAGAGATAAGTGAAAGATTTAAAGATGTTTTATTCCAGTTCTCAAAGAGAAATCTACGGGATAAAACTGAAGTAAAGCTTTAAAGAAAGATTGGCTAGAATTGCGGATCACGCCAAGAACAAGAAAGTCAAGAACTGAGAAATGGAGAAATCATTTCTATAAAGAGACAAGCTAATTCATTGTGAATTAGGGGTGAATATAAAAATAAGATGCTAGAGAGAAACTCATGAAGAAAAACTTCATGTAGTCCTGATCAATCAAGCTGAAGAATAGAGCTAATTTTGCGGACACCGAGCAATAGAGAAGCACAGTATAACCGGGTAGAAAGAAGTGGAGCAAAGGTATTGAAAAGATACATTGATCAAAAAGGTATTATGAGATTACAATAGATCTAAAAATTTTCAAAGTATAGTTGTATATGTAAACAGATCATTTACTATTTCAGTTTAACCATTGATTCAGAAAGTCTCTTAACCAAGCAGGACTTAACAATCCTTTCTATATTGAACATAGCTTGAGATGCCAGATACCAATTGACAAACTACACTGGGTTTGGTCATAGAAGGTAGCATAAAGATGCCAGATATCAAGTGACAAACTATCCTATTTAAATCCTCTAACAAGGTCACACCTAACAGTGTGTCGGTAACCTTTAACAAGGTTGGCTCTTCACCGAGCTCACTTCAAAAGAGTGAAAATTTTGGGTTACCGGTCCCAAGTGGTTTTTCCCTTAACAGGGTTTCCAAGTTAAAAATCCATGTGTCAATGTGTTTATGAGTCATTACTTTAGTGTTTTGCACTACACATAACTAATCGGGATTGATCGATATACACTAAGTTATTTACTGCATTTTGGTAAATGAAATAATGCTAATCGGTAAACAGTAAGAACAAGGTTTAACAGTGAACTCTGAGAAGTAGTTATTTGTTAAGATTGTTTAAATGCATTCATCTTGTAGGACTAAAGATAACTAGAGGCTTAATATTATGGTACTAAGTTTTTGGGTTGATTTATTGAAATATTTTTGAGGCCACTGATTACGCCCCCCCCCCCCCTCTTAGTTATTCTAACAATTGGTATCATAGCTTGTGTGCTTAGAAGGAAGGTTTCAAGACCTAAGAAAAAGATCACAAGATGATAAAATGAGATATGCCCAGGTTGAAAAGGGACAACTTTGCATTATGGAAAGTAGAATAAGACTCCACCTATTAGGTATTAGAAATGATTTTGTTCAATACTTAGATACTAAATTTGTGTTACCTAAAAGACCTCACACACTTGAGCAATTAAGAGAAAAGAATGAGCATAATTTCATGATGATAGAACTTACTTCCTCTCTCTCTGATGCTAAGTTTGAAGATATCAAAAACTGCACCTTTGCAAAGAAAATGTGGGATAAATTGAAACTGGTACATGGAGGAGATGCTAATGTACTAAGAGATAAGGCAGAAATCCTAAGACGTAAATTTGATGACCTAAGAATGAGAGAAGGATAAAATATCACTTAGTACAGCTGCAGAATAAAAGAGGTAGTCAATGCTATCCGAGGAGTTGGAGGCATACTTGAAGAAGAGATAGTGGTAAGTAAAATCCTAAGAACCTTACTACTCGTATATGCTATTAGAGTATCTTTTATACAATAAATGAGAGCAGTTGCAAACAATAATGTTACTCTAGATAGTCTGGTTGGTAGACTGATTTCATTTTAGATGAATAACTTTGATAACAATATCTTACCATCTATTGAGTCTGCATTCAAATCTTCTTTGAAAATAAGTAAGTCAAGTCATAGACACACTATTAGCAATGATAGTGAAAGTGATAGTGATGAACAAGATCTTGATGGGATTAAAGCACTACTGGCTAGAAGATTGCAGAGAGGCAAAGGTAGATACAAAGGTAAATTACCACTTGTATGTTTTAATTGTAAAGAGATTGGACACTTGCTGCAAGATGTCCTAACATAAGAAAATATGACAGAAGTAATAATAGATCATATGAAAAGAAGTTTGATAGAAGTGATAACAGAGATTACCGAAGCAACCGACAATCTGACAGAAGAGATAACCAAGACTACAAGGACAAAGGGAAGAAATCTTGTTACCTATCTAAGAACAGAGATGGAGATACTGACACCGAATCTGATGAAGACATTGAGATGGTATTTGTAGCCATGAAGGATGATTCAGACAAAGAAGAAAGGTATGTAGAAACAACACTCATATCTAAGGTTAGTAAGAATTATGTTTGGATTATAGATAGTGGTTGCACTCACCACATGACCGGTGATAAACAAAATTTTGAAACTTTTGAGTACTATAATGGTGGATCAGTAAGAATGGGTAGTGATACACCTTGTCCAGTTGAAGGTAAAGGAACTATAATGTTGAATAACCTGATCAAATGTGAAAATACTTACTGGGTAAAAGGACTTAATTATAATCTATTAAGTATTTCATAGCTGAATAATATAGGTCACTAAGTAGCATTTGAGAATAAGAAAGCAAAGATCTTTAATGAATCAGGAAGATTGATTGGAACTGGTGAATAGACAAAATGTAACCTATTCTATCTTGATGATATAAACACTACTTGTTTGATGGCTAGAAATGAAGACATATGGTTGTGGAATAAGAGATTATGTCATGTGAATTTTGAGAACATGATAAAGATAAGCAATAAAAAGAAAGTAAGAGGCTTACTGGGCATGTCAAAGCCTGAGCATGTCATGTGTAAGAATTCTCTAAAAGATAATATGACAAAGTCTAGTTTCAAGAGAAAAGCCCATACATCTAATGCAATTCTAGAATTATTCCATACTGATCTATGTGGACCTATGAGGACAAAGAGTTACTATGGAGATAGATATTTCATTCTTTTTGTAGATGATTATTCTATAATGATGACAGCTATGTTCTTGAAAGAAAAATCATAAGCATTCAAGATGTTTAAATGGTATAAAGCTATGGTAGAAAAATAAAGTGGTGAGGAATTGAAATGCTTAAGATCAGATAGAGGAGGGGAATTTATTTCTGATGAATTCACTAACTTTGTAATGAGCATGGAATTAAAAGATAGGTTTCTGAAAGGAGAAAAAAATCCATTCACTCAAAAATTCTAGAGGGAAGCTGTCAGTACTATTGTCTACACATTAAATAGAGTAAAATTGAAGAAATACACCAAGAAGACACCCTATGAGCTTTGGTATGGTTATACACCCAATATAAGTTACTTCATAAATATTGGTAGTCAATGTTATATTTTGAAAGATGATAGAAATGGAAATCTTGACTCCAAAAGTGATGAAGGTATCTTTCTAGGGTATTCCACCAAGAGCAAGGCTTATAAATGTCTTAACAAGTCCTCTAACAAAATCATTGAAAGTGCAAATATCAAAATAGATGAATATGCAGAGAAAAATGATGAGGAAAGAAAAAGAGAACCAGAAGACTACAACAGGGTTGTTTACACTAAAGAACCTGACACTCTACCCGAGCAACAGTGTATTGCTCCCAAGCAATAAAATATTGCACCCGAGCATCAAGCTACAATTACTGAAAAATTAGGAAAATCCTCAAAATGATGTTCTGAGTGATAGAGATCAGAATGAAGGTCAAGAAGATGATCAGAATGATGGAAAAAGAGATGAACCAAAACTTGCCAAGTATTTCAGGAGACATCATCCACATAATCATATCATAGGAGACAAGAAGGATGGAATGAGAACAAGAAGTCACTAAACACTAGATGTTTACTTTATGATTTTAAGCCAAAACATGTTAATACTACACTTGAAAATGAAGAATAGGTCAATTCTATGAACAAAGAGATAGAAAATATTGAGAAGAACACTAGATGGACACTAGTACCGAGACTAGATGACAAGAATGTCATCGGAACCAAATGGATATTCAAAAAAAAGCTGAATGAGAATGGAGAAGTCACAAGGAATAAAGAAATATTAGTATGCAAGGGGTATGCACAAGAAGAAGGTATTGATTATGGAGAAACCTTTGCACCCATTGCTAGGATAGGAGTTAGAATTATTGTTGCTTATGCTGCATTAAAAGGATTCAAAGTATACCATATGGATGTCAAATCTACATTCCTACATGGAATACTGGAAGAAGAGGTATACATTGAACAAATAGAAGGGTTTGTTGATCCAGACAGGAGAAACATGGTATATAGACTACACAAAGCCTTGTATGGATTGAAACAAGCACCTAGAACCTGGTATGAAAGACTTCACTCCAATCTTATAAGCATTGAATTTGTAAGAACAAGTGAAAATACCAAATTGTACTTAAAAGAAGATACCGATGGTAATATTCTGATTGCTGAAATATTTGTTGATGATATCATATTTGGGGGTAATAAAATGTTATGTAAATCCTTTGCTAATGAAATGAGCAAAGAGTTTGAAATGTCTATTTTTGGAGAGATCAAATTCTTTCTTCATCTACATATTATTCAACAAGATGTAGGCATATATATCACACAATCCAAATACATCAAGGAAGTGTTGAAGATATTCAAGATGGAAGATTCCAAGCCAGTTGGAACACCTATGGAAACTAGATGTAAGCTGACAAAAGAAGACAAATCAAATGAGGTAAATTAGACCTTGTATAGATCAATGATTGGAAAACTAATGTATGCTGTTCATACCAGACCAGATATAGCACATGCAGTTGGAATAGTTGCAAGACTCTCTGCTAATCCTAAAGAATCACACATGACTATTGTCAAGAGAATTATGAGATATCTAAAGAACACCACGGACTATGGCTTATAGTATAAAATAAAAGGCAAATTAAAGCTTCAAGTCTTTACAGATGTTGATTGGGCTGGAAACTTAGATGACCAAAAGAGCACAACTAGAGGAGCATTCTTCATGGGTGACAGACTTGTCACATGGATCAGCAAGAAGCAAGGATGCATCTCACAGTCTACTATAGAAGCAGAATATGTGGTTGTTGTTGCAAATTGCTCCAATATTGCCTGGATCAAACAATTATTGGAAGGTATGAATATGAATATTATTGAATCAGTGATTATCTACTGTGATAAAACTAGTATAATTAACATTTCTAAGAGTCTGGTCATGCATGCTAAGACTAAGTATATAGAAATCAAGTATCACTACTTAAGAGAACAAATGAAATCAAAAGAAGTGATACTAGAATATGTTCAATCAAAGGAACAATTAGTTGATATATTCACAAAGCCATTACCGAAAGATGCATTTGAGTACCTGAGAAATAGATTAGGGATCTGACCCTTGTCTATTGGTCAGTAAACTGACTAGGAGGCTGCATCATCCCACACATAATCAGAAGATCATTCATGTTGATGCAAGCACAGAGATGTACTGCAAAGATACATCAATACATAGCAAGGTACATATCTACACCAAAAACCAGAGTCACTATATTGTTGATGGATAGGGAAATTCAAGGAGTATATTTTAAAAAGGTGAAAGGATATAACTTTGGCATGATAAAAATTTTACTTTTCCATTGTTGTCAAAGGAAGAGAAGTTCGTAAGAATTCAAAGGGACAGAGTATCCTAAGAAGTTCCTAAGAGATTCAAAGGGAGAGATTATCATTATCCATGGAGAGAATATCCAGAATATCCAAAGGGAGAGATTACATATGAAATATCCATCATGACTATCATAAGGGAGAGAAGATATCAGATGTAACCTATAAGGGAGAGAAGTATCATGAAGGAAAAGATGACTTATTATTGTCAAAATAAAAAGAGATGATCAAGGAGAGGAACAGTCAAAGGGAGAGACAACATCAGATAAATAATTAGAAGTTGCTACACCTATCTAGTGAAGGGATTGAAGATTGAAGAAAACACTCTATAAGAAACAAATCTAAGCTATATGAGCTTACCGAGAGCCAGACATTTGTATTGGTTATAGAATAATAAATTTAGTAGTTTGATGAACTACAACTGATATATTTCATATTGTATTAGTAATAATATAGTGTGATAATGTAGTATGTTTCCATCAATGCCAAAGGGAGAGATTGATGACCTATAACTAATTGAATGTTTGAAGATGTTAAGTTGATGATCACCAAGCTACTGAAAGTTAATGCAAGACGTTAAATCAGTTAATGTATTATATTTTCATTGATGTCAAATTGATATAATATGATTGGTTATATACAAAGTGTCAAAGAATTCAAAGAATCAGAGAAATAAAGATTATGCTTTTAGTAATGCATAAAATATCAGAATTCACTAAGTGACTACAAACACTGACGGGAAGTGCACCCTGACGGACAGAGAAACCCGAGAGTAAAATCACAATGATGCCTGAGAAAGAAACCTGACAAGCACTACCGATGAGATAAATCACAAGAATTACAAACAAGAACTTCACATTATGCCTGACGGACAGACAACCCCAACAGAAACGCCCGAGGAGAACTGAAGTGTTGACTGAAGCTATCAAAGAGTTAAAACACCGAAAGGAATTGAAGTTAAGAAATGACAAAAGACTTAGCTGGCAAGAGCTAAAGAAGGAGTTAACTAGTTTTTAACATTGTTTTCATCAGCAAGTTAAAGCCAGAGATAAGTGAAAGATTTAAAGTTGTTTTATTCCAGTTGTCAAAGAGAAATCTACGAGATAAAACTAAAGTAAAGCTTTAAACCAAGATTGGCTATAATTTTGGATCATGCCAAGAACAAGAAATTCAAGAATTGAGAAATGATGAAATCATGTCCATAAAGAGACAAGCTAATTCATTGTGAATTAGGGGTGAATAGAGAAAGAAGATGCTGGAGAGAAACTGATGAAGAACAACTTCATATAGTCCTAATCAATCAAGCTGAAGAATAGAACTAAATCTATGGACACCAAGAAATAGAGAAGCACACCATCACCGAGTAGAAAGAAGTGGAGAAAAGGTATTGAAAAGATACATTGATCAGAAAGGTATTATGAGATTACAATAGATCTAAAAATCTACAAAGTATAGTTATATATGTGAATAGATCATTTACTATTTCAGTTTAACCATTGATTCAGAAAGTCTTTTAATTGAGAAGGACTTAACAATCCTTTCTATATTGAGATACATCCCAAGGATTATCAAAAATTTTGATCATGAAGATAACATGAGATGCCAGATACCAATTGACAAACTAAACTAGGTTTGGTCATAGAAGGTAGCATAGAGATGCCAGATATCAAGTGCCAAACTATTCTATTTAAATCCTCTAATAAGGTCACACCTAACAGTGTGTTTGTAACCTTTAATAGGGTTGGATCTTCACCGAGCTCACTTCAGAAGAGAGAAAATTTTGGGTTACCGGT
This sequence comes from Thuja plicata, assembly GCA_018584345.1. Taxonomy (NCBI): domain Eukaryota; kingdom Viridiplantae; phylum Streptophyta; class Pinopsida; order Cupressales; family Cupressaceae; genus Thuja; species Thuja plicata. The sequence goes on along the minus strand of MU223056.1, from coordinate 4,406,054 downwards.
CCCAAGTGGTTTTTCCCTTAACAGGGTTTCCACGTTAAAAATCCATCTGTCAATGTGTTTATGAGTCATTACTTTAGTGTTTTGCATTACACATAAGTAATCTGGAGTGATCGGTATACACTAAGTTATTTACTACATTTCGGTAAATGAAAGACTGCTAATCGGTAAACAGTAAGAATAAGGTTTAACAGTGAACTATGAGTAGTAGTTATTTGTTAAGATTGTTTAAAGGCATTCATCTTGTAGGACTGAAGATAACTAGAGGCTTAATATTGTGGTACTAATTTTTTTGGTTGATTTATTGAAATATTTTTGAGGCCACTAATTCACCCCCNTCCCCCCCCCCCCCCCCCCCCCTCACTCATTTATTCTAACATATTAATATTCTCATACCAAGCTCCATCACCATGCCTTATTGGCCCTTATAGGTAAAGAACTTTATTAACCATAGGACTAGATTTTTCCACAACTCCTCAAGACTAGATCCACTAATTCCTTTAGTATTTCTTTTCTTATCTTTGGAGATCAGGTCTTTTCTCATATGGGTGATGAAATGAAGTGATGAAATCTTCTAAATTCAGTTTTCCTTTAGCGACTGGTTCACCTTATGTTGGAATCCTAGAGAATTCATTAATAACGTGGGGATTCACTTCTATTATTTCACTCCTTACTTGGGTTACATTCACTTTGAAATTCCTGATGAATTCCTCCACTATTTCTTCATTATGACCCTCGTACATTTTGAATAAAATTTAACCAACCAAATTCCTTAAACAATTCCTCTGTCTTAGCATCAAGATTAAACTTCTCTAGTTCAGACTTTCTTTTTTCCCCCATGGTTTAAAAATTTCACAAGAATATCCATAGTATTAGAGCTAAAAAACTGGATAAAAATTCAAATGAAGCTGACAATAATTCCACTTTTCTTTGAGAAATTTAGACTTCAATGAGCCTTTAATTATTCAAATGTGTGAAGTATTAATGAATTTATTGCTTCTATCATAATATCTAATTATCGCTTTGAAATTCATCTTGTCATACCCAACTTGTCATTAATTACCTTTACTTTAGATGATTTGAGATGACATGTATGTGTACTTTAATTTCTAATTGGAAATTTGGCGGTGTTTCTATTGCATGCCATTTCCAAAAATGATGATTATGTAGAATTAAAAGTACTTGCCAACAGAACATGCCAGTACTTCCATCACTTGTCATTAATGCACAATGATCCTTGCTTTTAATGCCTTAGGAAATCACCTTTTTAACCTGTCTATTCAATAATTAATGAGTTGGTGATGACATATATTTATTATCCACTTATTATTTTTTATGTTAAACCAATTCGACAAATAGGATTTCAAAATAAATAACCTTAATAATGCATACCTTTTTAACCATCACACCATGAGTTATTATGTGTTGCCTTTCTTTTTCTAAAGCATTAAATGCCTTGAGCAATAAGGAGCAAGAAGGATATTGCATGTCATTTTTGTCTCTTTAAACTTCCATGATTTTCAGGAAGGACTCAAAGCAATCAAGAGCTATTCTTATCAGAGTATGTACAAAATTATTCATGAATAATCGGGAGTGATCTAAAGTTGATACGAGTAAGTTTCCATTGTTGGTTTTCAACTTACTTTGAATGTATGAATTTCCATTTATGGTTTTCAATCCACTCCTAGAATTGACTTCCATTTCTAGTTTTCAATAAGTCGTAGTTGTTTTTTTATTTAGAATAAATCACCATTTCTGGTTTTCAACTTATTATCTTTATTTATGTCTTCTGCATGAACTAAATATAAGAAAATTCCATCATGGAATAAATATCTTCCACAATAAAGTGTTGAAATCTAGATTGAAAATCTAAGATGAGTTCCTCTTTTGATGCTTGTTTATGATATAATTTCAATCTATTCACATTGACCAAAATAGTCTTATTCTCCCCATCAATTGGTATTAACTACACAATACCATTATTAAAAATCTACTCAATTTCATAAATTCCCAACCATCTTGTATTAAATTTTCCCTTGAATTCCCAAAATTGGGAATCTAGTAGTAATGTCCATTCCCATAGTTAGAATTGTCTTCTCACAATATGTTTGTCATGCCAAGATTTTCTCTACTTTTGAACTATCTTTGTATGATGTAAAGCTTCAATTATCAGTTCATCCAATCAGTTCAGATTTTGAATTCTTTAATGTTTTTCTTTTGAAAGATTTATGCCAACTTCTACTATTTTTCTCAATGTCTTTATCTCAAGTTCAATAGGAATGACCGACATTTTATCATATACAAGTTCATATGGAGAAAATATAGTAGTGGTTTTACAGGTAGTGTTGGATGCCCACATTGCTTCATCTAACTGTTTTGCCCAATTTTTTTCTTCTTGATGTCATAGTCTTTGTTAGGATATTCTCTAATTCTTTGTTTGTAACCTCAACCTAACCATTGGCTTGTGGATGATAAGGTGAAGATTTCCTATGTATCACTTGATATTTTTTCATGAATGTTTCTATCATCTTTGACATAAACTGAGGTCCTTGGTCAGACACAATTTCTATGGCTGCCCCAAATATCTGAAATATATGTTTATACAAAAAATCAACGAGTTTATCTTCTCTTGCAATGGGTAAAGCTTTAAATTCTTCCCACTTAGTAACATAATAAATTATAACCACAATATGATGGTTTCCTTTTGATGGTGGAACAATTGGTCTAATGAAGTCAATTCTTCATTTCTCAAATGGTTCTAGAGCTATATTTTGTTGCAAAGTCATCTCCATTGTTGTTGTAGGCCTTCCCATGTGCTAACATTTGTCATAGTGTTTTACATAAAATGAAACATCTTTAGTAATTGTTGGCCAAAAGTATCCAGCTCCAAGAATCTTGTGTACACTCTGAATAGTTGAATAATTCCCCCCTCAGGTGCACTATAACATGAGTAAATAATTCCATACACTTCTATTTCTTGCACACACCTATGAAATATATGATCAGGGCAATTTCTAAATGAAAGACCATCAATCCATTTAAACCTTGAACTTTCTCTTTTTAATATTTTCTTTTTCTTTAAATAGAAAAAGGTTCTCATCCATAAAATTGTCATCAAATATTATTCTTTCACCTACAACAACTTTCTTCATCAAATATCTGATTGCAGAATGACCAGTATGAACAAAAAATTTGTAACTATATAGTGCCAATATTTGATAATTACATAAACCACAACTAAGAATTATTTTTAGATGTCGTATAGTTTCTTTTTGTAGGACTCAAATTCTTGTAGATATAATAAATGGAATGCATTTCTCCATTTTCATCTTTTTGTCCCAATACTGCTCCAACAGAAAAATTGGAAGCATTAGTATGTATGTGAAATGACTCTCCCGGTACAGGTCCTTTGATAAAAGGGGATGTCACCAAAGCTTGTTTGATTGTCTCAAATTATTTTTGACACTCCTCTGTCCAATTGAATTCAAGATCCTTCTTGAGAAAGGTAAACAAGGGTTCAACAATTTTATTAAATCCTCCTACGAATCTTTTGTAGTATCCTACATGTCCAAGAAAACTTCTAACATCAGTTTGCATTTTTGGGACAGTTATTTGTTTGATAATTTACACCTTCTCAGGGTCAACTTTGATTCCATCCTTAGATATATGATGTCCTAACATATTTCCCTCTTTCATAATTAAAGAAAACTTCTCATGGTTTAGGGAAAGTCTATTATCCTTACATATTTTGATAACTTTTTATAGACTTTCTAGAGCCTCTTCAAAAAAATTTCCATGAACTGTGAAATCATCCATATATACTTCAACATAAGAAGTAGTATGGTCTACAAAAATAGCTAAGACTACTCTTTGAAAGGTACCATGGGCATTACAAAGGGAAAAATTTAGGAACTATAAATATAAGTTCCCTAAGGGAAAGTAAATGTTGTCTTATCTTGGTCTTCAAGAGCCACCTAGATCTGATTATACCCACTAAACCCATCAATAAATTAGAAGTAACTTCTGCGAACAAGATTGTCAAGTACTTGATCTATAAATTGTAGAGGAAAGTAGTCTCTTTTAGTGGCCTTATTAAATTATTTGTAATCAACACACAAAAACCACTTACCATTTTTAATAGGCACTATGACTAGTGGGGAAACACACTGACTATTAGAGATAAGATAAATAAATCCTACTTGCAGTAATTTTTCTATTTCATGTTTCACAAATCTCTAAATAGCGGGATTAATCTTTCTTTGCCCATGTATAGTTGTAGATGCATAAAATCATCCCTTAACATTATAGTTATTTAATTAATTATATCTGTTATATTCTTCCACCTATTTAATTAAGTTTATATAATTAAATTTGGTTCTTTTTTCTATAGTATGAAAATTTAATTTAAATACCTCCCTCTTAAGTGTATTAAATTATATTTAATACCTTTCCTCCATTAATTGCCCCTTTTAAATAAATTTTTAATTTATTTATTTCCCTCACATTCTAATATATTCCTAAACCATGATTAGTCAAAAATTAATTTAGATTAGTCCTATATCTAGATCTAGATCCTACCCTATGACACATCACTCTCAACAAATAGAACTAGTTTCTAATTAAGGTTAATTAGACTAATTTTATGATTCCTACACCCATTAGTCCTAATTATTTTCTCACATGTGTGAGAAAATTTCCAAAATTCACTTTTTCAAAGTATTCTAAAAATGCCTAAAAAGGGTTTCTTACAACCTTGATGACACTTTCTTACACTTGCCAAAAATGCTTCATTTGACCAATTTTATGACATCTATTACAAGATATCTTACATGTGTACTTGAAGTACACATTGAAACATCACATATCAAAATTAAGTGGGATTAATATATTGTGTTGGGAGAGCACACTCAAAACCCTCTCTAAGAGTAAATAAACAAGGCTTGGGTGCACTTGTTTGGCTCATCGAGGGTTATGGTGGAAACCTTTTGGGTAGTTGTAGGTTTATGAATATGTTAGATTAGAAATGGTTTATATCTCTAAATTTTTCATGTCTGAGCTTGCTCCCCACATGTAGGTTTTCATCATACACATTTTGGTACGCCTGATAGGATCCATCTCCCTAAAATTTAAGACTTATTTTCAAAAAAATTTCCATTTTCCAGAACTAGTCATGCTTCATCATCTCTGACCTAGAACGGTCATCTATGCAACACGGTCATCTGCGCAGATCATCATCTCCCCTAGAGACTTTCGTCTCTGCCCTACTTGAAAAAGACTTAAATTTTTAATGTTTAAACTATTTATTGAGATGTTATGAGTTTTTAGCTCTTGGGTTTCTGTTAAAACTATAATCTTACAAAGTTAAATCTTGGAAAAAAATTTCAATAACTTCCTTTTAATCACAGTAGACCGAGTCTGGTTTTTAAACTATAGTCTGTGCAGGTTGACCGTCATCTCTGAAGATCATCGTCTACACTTGGGTTTGGTTATTTTTTCTCCTTGAGGATCATGTTTTTGGGTATACTATTTTCTAAGTTTTTCACTAATAGTCGTCTGCACTCTCTAATAGTCATCTACGCCTTTTGACTGTCATTTGTGCCTGTTGACTATCGGCTTCACTCTTTGACAATTGTTTATCTTTTTTACTATCATATGTGCTCTTTGATAGTCATCTACACTTTTTGACTATCATCTGTGCTTGTTGACTATCATATACATAGATCATCATTTGCAACCTGGAACTGTCATCTACACTTTGTAATAAAACATTTTTAATTTCCAGTAAGCTTTTGTGTTACTAATTCACTTGGGTTTTTTGAAGCACCTTAAAATTGAAGATTAACATTAGAAACTACTAACATTTTGAGTTGCAAGATGTTGGTAAAAGACATTGACAAACACCAAACTACTCGCCTTTTGTCTTGCAGGTTGTTTAGGAGATACAAACAAACATTGTGTTTTCCTTAATTTTTTATTAGGCACCTTAACAAATGTTCACTTGTTTTTTCTTATTAAGTGATAGGAGAGTATGCTCTTTTCTTTTATGAGACAATAAAAAAGCTAGACTCCTTTGATATTTCACTTAGAAAGGAACCTTGGGAATGAACAATTTGTTTGATGTGTTTGGGAGAAAACAACATTAGATAGGAGAGTATGCTCTTTTCTCCTTTTGGGAAAATAAAATCCTAGACTCCTTTCATTTCCAATCCATGCTTTCAATTTAATCCTTTAGATGGGCCTACTGGTTGAGGCAAAAAGCTCCCAGGCATGACTCACATGAGAACAAGGTGTGATCTACACCACTCCAACTCACGTTAATCAAATTTTCTTCTTGGTTCCAAAGCCTCAGAATTCGGATACCATTTGAGATTATACTCAAATCTCACCTAAAACTTGTAGGGCCTTATGGTCTCAATCACATTTACGTGACTACTTGTTCCAAGATTCTCTGTGGGGATGTTGGTCTCAATTGCACTTTCATGAACACAAAGGATATATTTGAACAAAGGCCCTTACTAAGAACCTTAGAATAGAAGCCACTTGATTCACCCTTGAAAGTGTGATAATCCAAGTGTAAGGAGGATAATAACCTCCCCAAGACACTCACCATATCATGCCTTCTTGAGCATTTGGATTTGGCTAATATGAAATTGTTAACCCATTATGTGTTTGGCAATGGTCATACTCTAATTAAATCTTGAAGTGTACCTAAGTCAGCAAGAAAGGATTTTCATGCTCTACTGATTCCTTAGGATAGGAACTATTTTTAACTATCTGTATTGAAACTTCACTGAGAACGTATGTACCTCAAAGAAGTTACTTTGTATCACCTCCATTGTCACTATTACTTGTCTCCTACAAGGTTGTTTTGTCCCTTGCTAGATTATTTTCAAACATATGAATGTTATTTTTCTAGTTTGAGTGCTTGAAAATTGGTTCTTTCCATTGAACAGATTGACCAGAAATCATACTAAAAAACCCTATTGATCATATTTCATCAAAAAATGTTCTCAAATAAAACCGTTGTCTCTGATTTGAGATTGTCGTCTATATTTAAGAACTATTGTCTCATACCTGAGACTATTGTCTGGATCTGAGAACTGTCATCTCTGACCTAGAATTGTTGTCTTCATAGATCATCGTCTATGTCTGAGAAATGTCATCTCCGCCTAAAAATAGTGAGTTATCAAACCATTGAAAAACATCATAAATTTGGTTTCTCGAAAGCTCCTAAAATAATTTATCACAAAACACATATCTACCAAGTTAAAATTAACATTCTCTATATGGGACATGACTGATTCAGAAAAACATAAGAAATTCCAACAGCCAGTTTCCCGTGTTTATAGAGAAAATAAAGAACCTGGTAGAAAAGCCAAGGAGTATCAACATATAACCAAATCTATTCAGAAAGCAAGGATTTTGACAAATTTGACACTATAATCTTCAACAACAAAATTTCCCATGTCATGGCCAAAAATCATGTGAATTGTTCCTTTATCCATTTTAAGAGATATGACTAGATGAGCCTCATTATTGACCTTTAGACCTCAAATCAATCCATCAACTCATCATTATCACAAGATCATCATTCCTTCTTGGAGAAAACAAAATCAATCATGCTTGGGCTATAATCAAACCAATCAAATTGAATCCCATCTTTCACTCGTTCAGTCTCATTAGGTTGAAAGATCTTAATCAAATTTTTTCAGAGTTTCATCTCTAGAAAACATGTTATTTATTGCAGAACATCAGTATGTATCAAGTAATCAAATCCATTGATCTTGTCTTATTTTTCTTAGGATCACAATTCTATCTCCAAGTAGAAGAAGATATTATCCAAATCAATCCCCTGTGTTTGCATCATCATAAGGTCTTATCTCACCTAGGTTTTTATCTCAAAACCTTCAAATCTAATTCAAATCAATCAATCCATCAATCTTATCAAATCAATACAATCCAATCAATCAAATCTAATCCAAAATCAATCAAAATCAAATCAAATCCAAAACCCTTGCTCCTATGATCATCACCAATCAACATCCCAAACTTCATCCTTCACCCTTCATCATTCATCTTTTGGAAGTTACTATTGTATGGTAGTTGCTCAATCTAAAGCTAAAAATATGAGGCACATGCAAGTAAACACCAGCCATGATGATGGGAATCCTTTTTCTCATCCTTTCTTTCAAGGCCATGAAGTACATGCTAAGGACATCACCAATGTCCTTGATGAAAATAAATTGGTGGATCAAGACGAGAGACCTACTCCAATTAATGATTTCCTAAGTGATTCATACAATCTAGAGATGGTTGAAAAGGCCATTAACCAAAATAGTGGAGAGATCTTCCTGAACCTTATCAAGAATGAAGTCATAGTACCCGCCAATTTTGATGAATCTCTCCTTCTTAGCAATATCATCAAGGATACAACCATTGAAAACATGACTTCAACCTATAATACAACATCATCTCAAGATAGATTAAGGCCACTTCTAGAGGGTCTACTACATCAATCCCCGCATCAACTTCACAACCAATGTTTCAATTAACAGGGGAACAACTTCATATAATCCTTAGTGTCTTTCCCAACATAACTTCACATAATAGCACTCATACCACAAAAAAAACCTCTACCAGTGTCGATGCTAGTGTTTTGAACATAGGGAATACTTCCATCACCTTATCTACAGAGCTAGTATCATCATCACAATTCACATTTTTTTCATCTGTAATGAAGACATCCATTCAACAAATGTCATGAGATTATCATTATACGCCTCCCCTATGGTTGGAATAGCATCAACTAGATTTTTGGCCTCGTAATTAGGAGGTGGACAATCTTTTAGACCACAGCTCACGCTTCACAATGCTCCTGATTTAGCCCAACAAGTCAATGATCTCAAAAATATTGTGCATATCCTGCCAAACAAAGGAAAGAAAGAGTTCTCCTTTGAAGATATATGTCCTTATCTGTTTGACAAATCAATAACCATGCAACAATTTCCTCCAAATTTTGAGATCCCTAAGTTTGATAAATATAAAGGGGAGACATTCCCGCTCCAACATCTCAAATAATTCTACATTGCATGCCAAGAGGTCACCTAAAACAAGAATTATCCAAAAAGGATCTTCACTATGAGTCTTGGCAGTCCTACTTTGGAGTGGTTCATGGACCTCCCTCATGGATCCATTTCTACATTCTCCAACCTCACAGAGAAATGTTTTGGACAATATTCTTACAACATTGAACATCAAGCATGATTGGGTGACCTGTGTAACACCAAGAAAAGGAACGAAGAAACCTTTGCCAATTGTTTACAAAGATGGAGATGCATTAAAAATCATATGCCTTGGAAGATACCCGACAATCATTTGATTGACATCTTTACTAAAAATTTAGTTTCTAAAATGTCATTCCAAGTGAAAATGGCTTCTCCTCACACTTGTGAGTCTCTTGTTGAAAAGGGGAAAAACATTGAATATGGAATTTTGCAAAAAGGTGCCATTAAACATTATACCCCTTCCTCTAAAAATGATAAACCAAAATTTTAGAGTAAGAAAAAAGGAGTTGTCAATGATGGAGTGACAGATAGAAAACATGTCCAAAATATCCAAGCATCTAATAAGAGAAATCAGAATAATCACAACAATAATAACAACAACAATAACAATCAAAACAATTCATCACAACAACAATGTCACAATCAGTCCTATTTGTTTCCTTGTAGCAATAACAATAATACCAGACGACATCGACAATTCACTTCTCTTGTGGAGTCACTAGTGTGTGTGTGTGTGTGTGTGTGTGTGTGTGTGTGTGTGAGAGAGAATTATGTACCTGCAAGCTACAACACAACACTTCAATATGTCATTGCATAAATAGTGAGAAATATGGAAATCAATTCAAAAGCATAAGGAAACCATTGAAATCAACATATTTCTTCCTATCTAAGAAGAGTATGAATTAAGCTATAAATTTCCCTCAGATTATGCATTAAATCAATGACACGTTCAGTCCTAAACTAGAAGATTCATTGAGAAATTGAAGCTAAATATCATGCAATTCATGCTTAGAAATGATGCAAGGATTCATTAAAGCATAAATGGAAGTTATCTAATTATCTATTGAAATCATGAAACAAAATGACAGCATAAGAGTGCATTCAAAATTCTAAAATTATGGACCTACTGAGCTCAAAATTCACTCCTTTATGGAAGAATTTGAAAAATGAGTGGTTGAGATCAACTTGTGAGGAGAGGTGAGGATTGAATCTTTGGTGTTCCATGTGACTGATCCATGTGAGTGAACTCTCATTGGTTCATGGATTGACTTTCCATTTGCAAGTGATGAGTTGTATTTAGAGATTTTATTAATTCCATTTTAATTAATTACTTTAGCCAAGGATTTAATTGGGTTGATTTGATTTAAATAGGCCAAGGTAATTAATGTGAGCTGGTGATGAAATCACTTTGATTTTAGGATATTATTTTTAATTTTTATGAATTATGTCAATAATCGAATAGTTGGATTGACATAATTAGGGGTATGATCACATTTAGGGAAAATAGGGTCTCTAGTTAGAGTAGAAAAAATTAGGGTGGTTACATTTTCCACTCTTTGAATTGATGTGCGAGCAATGCATTGATTCAAAGAATGTCTAATGTTGACTTCAGAAAGTTTAAGAATTCCATACTTGATTGAACAAAATATACTTGATGAGATCAATCTCAAACTTGATTAAGATAAGACTGATAGCATCAACTTCAAACTTGATCGATCAAAGGTTGATTGAACATAGATCTAGAGATACCAATTCTAAACTTTATCAAATAATAATTGATAATACTTACTCTGAAATTGATCAAACAAAGGTTAGTACGAAGCTATTGAGAGCTGTGAGGTATCAATTCTGAACTTGATCAAACAAGAATTGACAATACTGACTCCGAACTTGATCAAATGAAGGTCAGTAAAAAAAATTTGAGAGCTTGATAAAGATCTGAGATATTTTAGGCATAGATATCTAGCTTGTTTAGCGTTGAAGCCTTCTATCCAATAGGCCCAACTTGATCAAAGGAAACTGTCATGCCCCTAGTCTTTTTATGATGAAGTTAGTTTTGTTGTTTAAGCGAGAATTTGATTGATTTTAAGTGTGATCATGCCCCCTCAAAAAATAAATCAAATGAAATAGAATAAAATCCCCCTTTAGAATGACAGTTGAATGGAACAGGTTGCTTGGATCAATGAAGAATCAATTAGAAGATGAAATGAAGCAAATATGTGTTAAGAGAAAATACAATTTTACCAAGTTGACTACTTGAAAATATTAATTATGAGATTGATAAAATGATGTATGACCAATATTTTGATGCATGATGTGGAACTTGTTGATAGAGAACCATGTAAAACTGATTGTGTAAAGCCTGTGAATCATTTTTTGAACATATAGAGCAATTTTGCATTTGTTACAGACTGTCACAAAAAAATTTAATGTGTTGTTGAAATCATTGTTCTTGTGTTCAATTTAATTCTTGATAGATCTGAGAGAACAAAATAGAAAATTGATAGTCCTTTGAGAGTTACGGAGCTTTGGTTTAGCCCTAAAAGGTCAATATAAGCCTCAAAAATCACTTTTTACCCATTCATTTTAACTTTAATCCTTCGTAAACTCTTGAGCTCTGGTGAGATGATGGTGGTCCCTGTCGAGAGGCATTGATTCAAGCTAGCACATTGTCATGAGCATCCATCACACTATGCATAGCCGGTGAGTAAATCGAGACCTACCTTTTTACCCTTTCTATTTCTTTCTTTGTTTTATTTTGTACTAGTTATAGGAAATTTCATTTTGAGTCACATCTGGCATTCCAGATTGCATCCTGCTAATCACGTGTTGCATCCAGTAAAGTGACAACTTTCTGGATCACATACCATAGGTCATCAAGGAGTCATTTGTAGTAATTTTTGTCAAAACTTGAATTTCATCGCATCCTATGAAAATAGGATCGCTTCTAGATTCCTTCATCACATACTGTGAAATAGGATCACATACCATTTTCCCCATCACGTCCTGTAAAAACAAGATTGCATATGGGATGTGAGATCGCATCTGGGAAAACAAAGTTGTTTTTAGTAGAATGTGTTTATTTTCCAATTTTTAATTGTTTTTCCTTTGTTTGATTGCAAAAGACTTAGCTATTGGATTGTATGTGTGGTTTACTTAGTTGGAATACTAATGTAAGTTTGTACTTTGTGCCTGACAGACTAATTTTCCAGTAGTGTCATTTCGAGGACCTCAGAGCATAACACCTTCCATCTCAGAGCATAACACCTTCCATCTCCCCATTGATGATATTAGTGTGACCCCTAAGAATGTGTGGGGTATCTTGTGCATTCCTATGATGGGACGTGAGGTTCATTTTGAGTCTTTCTCTACAGTAGCGATTGCAAATGCCCAGAGATTCTTTGTCGATCCTTGCATAGTATGCAGACACTTCACATGGGACTACATGATAGATCATTATGAGATATTTCCCATTTTTATTTCTAGATTGATAGGACGGATCTTGATGTCGGACTGTGGACAACATGGATTTATGTGTGGTTGGGTTAGTATGCTAGAGCAGATGATTGGCTCCACATGTAGATTTGGATGGGGTAGATGTATTTTGGCCCACATATATAGGGATCTCCATGAGATAGTGTATGAGTATTCTTAGATCATGACCTTTGGTATTTTGATACTGCAAATCTGGGCCTAGGAGAAAATCCCAGTGACACAGCCGATTGCAGACAGGTAGCGGGCACCAGAGGATCCATATGTCTATATGTATTCAGGTTATGTCCAGCAGCCCCATCTTGGTAAGATGGAATATTGGTGTCACATACTTGATGATGTTACAATGGTCGAGTGGATACTATATCTAGAGTTTGAGGAGTGGGATTCTGATCAGTGACAGATGTCATATTTCTTTCAAAGTAGGTACTTGATCGGACGTACAAGATACATTATAGAGAGGTTTGTTGTTACACAATTCCTTAGACAGTATGATCAGATAAAGGGTACCTCAAAAGAGTTTACTGCATATGCTCATATCCACGGTGAGGAGGCACATTAAGGTGTCTTACTAGATTATGAGACTACACAAGCAGAGATCGAATAGATGGTTGTAGTAGGCTGGGACTACCAGGCTGATGTTACCAATGCAAGCTGCGTTGATACTTATAGTGTTTACCTTCTCTATTATCCATTCCCATGCTTAACAGTCCCTAATGAGATAGCACCATGACTTGAGGATGCCTTATACTATAATCCTACTGATGATGGACTTGTGAGAGGCAGGGGCAGAGCAGACAGAGGTGGGGGAGATGGAAAGGGTGGAAGAGATGATAGGCACCCTCCAATGGATAGAGGTCAGAAACATGGCTGAGATGATAGGGGTGACGATGGTGATGATAGGGGTGGTGGTGGTGGAGTAGAGGGAAGACACACTCATCTTGAGTTTGTGTCTCCACGCATGGATCCAGGTCCATTACTCACTAGAAAGTAGTAGCAGTGGAGATCATCAGGTCAGAGACCTAGTGTGGGAGGTGGACCTCCTAGACAGGATCCTCTGAGAGATTCTAGAAGTGATACAAGCAGGGATGGAGATCCATTGTCACAGTGTCAGGAGATGGATTATCTCAAGGCTCATATCACCACATTGGAGACACTATTGGTAGATAGGGACAGGAAGCTATATGTCATGAGATCTGAGAGAGATATTCAGCATGTATTGCCACAAATCAGGGGCAAAGAGCAGCGTATTATTTTTCCTTATATTGTGTTATAGTTCCAAAGCTGTACAGAGTGCCCTTATATTCTATTATAGCTCAGCAATCAGAGGGGGATATGCCTCCACCACCTCCTCCTCCACAATAATATGCACCACCTCCTCCTCATCATCATAGAGAGGGTGGTAGACAGACATGACTTTACTAATTTATTCCTGAGATTTTTTGTATATGGGTCCTTCTGTGATCACCCTTGTACTTCAAACATTTGATACATTTGTGTAAAGGATAAATTGAATGAATTAGGTTTAGAGGTGTTCGTTTAACATAAAATCCCTTACATTTAAATATGTTTGTGTTTATTATTGTTATGGGGGTAAATAAGATGCTCTACTTCTATCCTTGAATATGCAAATGAAAGATCCAAGTTGATTAACCCAAAATAAAGGATCAATGCATAAATGAATCAATCATTTAGAAGCAAGAATAAGGAAGGAAGATCTTAAGTACCCGGGATTTGATTGATTTGATTAATTTGAATGTATTTTAGATTTAGATAGATTGAAAACCTTAATTGAATTGAATAGGATAAATGCACTAACCTTGAAATGTTGAAGATCAAAGAATGCTATTTTTTGAAGCCTGTGTTCATTTTCTGGAAAATCTAAGAGTCGGTTTGGAATAGAAATGTAGAGACGGACAAAACCCAGAAATATTTTTCCATTATGAGACAGTTATGATTTGTACCCTCAATTCAATGTCACCATTTGCTAGAATTTATGATTGCGCCCTAGGTCACAATCGACCTAAAAAGTATCAGACTGAAATTCTATTTTTGGATCTCAGAAGTTTTTTGAAAAGGGTATTTGAATCTCCATCCTGATCTGTTGTTTCGAACATGTCCCTGCAAGAAAAAATGGGTTTGTTTGTTGGGGAGGGGTTTGCCTTAGTCAAACCCTAGTTTTGTAATTAACCTCAAATATATATAATTGAAATTTCTGGAATAAACAAAGTAAATGAAACTATTCACCTTGCTCATGTAAAAGTTCTTGTGGAGGATTTGAATCCTTGAATCCATAAGTATGGATTCACCAAAATGGATGTAGAATGGAGAATGTAGGATGTCTTCAATCAATTTATTTGTAGATCTTCAACACCAATCTTGAATGGGTTCTTGAATTGTAAGAGGCCTGGAGGAATGTAAATGGATAAATCTTCAACAAGAAGGCTCCATGGAGCTTGAATCCTTCAATGGCCACCAATGGATCTCCTTGATGAAAATGGATGCTTGAGAAGTTCTTGAGAATGGATTAATGCTTCAATGGCTACTTGGCTTGCTTCAAATCTTGCTTCTTCACCTTTGGATCTCACTCTTTAAGTTTTGAAATTTTTAGGATTCTTGATTATGCTTCTTGATGCTTAGAGAGTCTTAGTGCTTAGGGAAAATGAGAGAGAAAAGCTTCCTTTTATATGAAATTAGGGCACAATCTTCTAGAGAGGTTGACATAAGAGAATATAATTCTAATTGGACCCATTCCCCTAGAAGAGGACCTATGTTAAATATAATTGAGGATTTGTTGTCCCGAAGTCTGAAATAGCTGACCCGGAAGCGGGAATTAACTTTTTCCAAAGACCAACATCTGGAAACCCTAAGATTCTAGAATTTGGGCCCCAGACCTGAGAAAGATCAATTGTGACCTAGGTCAAGGTCAAGGTTGGCCTTGACCTAGGTCAAGGTTGAGGTCAACCTTGACCCAAAAAGGTTGACCTAGACCCCAAGGCCAAAATCCCAGTTTCTCAGTCTGGGTTGCCAGAAACGGGCTAGAAAGAGTGGAAATGGGGCAGAACAGGGGGATAAAGCTAGATCAAAGTTAGAACCCATTCAAGGCACTTTACATGACCCCAAACCACTTACTCAGAAGGCTAAACTAGTCTATCATGGAAGTGCTTCCATTTTTCGACTATACATTTAGCCCCCACTTTAGCAAGAGTATGGACTCAATACAAACTCTTGGTAAAGGAGATCATAAATAATAGATAATCTTATTGGAATCATAAAGGGACAAATAAATACTCAAGGACCCAAGGGAATTAATTATTTATCAACCCTCAAATCATGTTAAGAGAGACATAACCAATTAAGGAGAAGGAAACAGAGGGTATGGTCACCTCGCCCAATGAGAACCTATGTCCCATTGTGAACCATACAAGGAAAAAGTATAACTGGAAAGATGGGGTTGAACCACCTAGTGAATGTGGCTACTCACTAGTCAGTAACCGGACATAATAACCCAGCCAAAATAACCCTAGACACAATAACCCCGCCATAATAACCCAAGGACACAATAACCTAGGGTCACAATAACCCATGGACAAAATAACCCATGGTCATTTTAGATCAAGTTAGTATGCTAAAAAAGGGATTGTGAGGCACCATAGAGGATATTTAGGTCATTTTTAGATGATATATCCATTATATACTCCTAAAATAGCCTTAAAACATCTTTAATATGCTTAAATAACTTATAAAATGGTAAATAATTATAGAAATAAAGATAAATTCGTGGGAATAAGCTAAGTAAGAGTTATTATGAAAAGATATAAGTCAAAAGGTATTATGAATAGGCATTAAGAGGATATATAAAGATGTAGAATTAAGAGAAGTAAAGGAAGGAATAAGGGGAGAAGAATTAAGAGTGTGCAGAGTGATACAAAAAAAGAGAAATCAAAATTCATAAAAAAATATATTTTTTTAATATAATTTTTTTGAACATTATATTAAATTTCCCTAGGGGTTTTTATAAAAGTATACAAAAATAAATATGCTTTTAGGGAATCAAAAAAAATTAGAGAATTTTTAATATATACAATGCCTCTTCAATTTTTAACCAGTCAAAAAATAAGAAATTACTCAGTTTAAATGGTTACACATTTTTGCTTCATGGAGAAGGTGTCAATAAAATGATCTGGTGTTGTGCAGAATATTTTACAAATAAATGTTCAACTCGGTGTTGTACTACAACACAAATAGATTCTGGTGTTGTGATTAGTAGTACAAGACATAATCATGCTCCAAAAATCAAGATGATCACTGTCAAATAGAAGTTGAATGAAATGAAAGACATGGCATAGAGGATTTAGTGAATTGCTTCAATCATTGCATAGCTCAATGATGTGAGTGTTCCAAGGCTTGCTAGCACTTCAACCAAGAGACCTTAGCTTGTCTCTTCTAGGAACCTAATCTCCTCTAGGTCCTAATTGGCTTAGATGATTAACCAAGTCCAATTCCAACTCTTCTCTAAGAGTTCTCAACTCATGTGCTTCACCTTGAAAGACTAACACCTTTTAGTTAGTTCAAATCTTCACTTCCTCCACTACACCTAGAAAGATCTAAGTGCTAACTCCACTCTAACATTCAAAGATTCATTGTAGGGGTCATCATCATCATGGAAAAATTCCATTTGGATCCATTTTGAGGGATCTCATGACCATTTTCAGTCGAGTCCAAGTTTATGTCTTCAAGAGGCCTAATTGGGCTTATTTCCTTGTAGCCTTTTACAATGTGTTTTTCCCACTTCTTCCAAAACTTTCCCAAAGAAGTTGAAAAACTAGTCACACATTCAGATACCCTTTATCACTTTACAAGATATTTTTAAGGTTTTAGTTTCCCAAGCCCTCTGTACATAGGGTTCCTACAATCTAGGTCCAATAGGGCTAATAGGCCTAATTTCTAGGACTGTTTGCAACCTAGTTGAAAACTTGCTCAAAACTTGGTCAAATGGATTAGTAAGAACTCAATCCTCCAATAATATCAAGATATTACTATTCCCTATCTGAAATTGTACCTATTCTGTATAGTGCTTCACTACCCTGCAAGATATGCTCAATCTTTCATCTCCCAAACCTCTAACCAGACAGTGTCTGCTTTCCTAGGGCTTGGCACTAAAAATAGAAACTCGACCTTTCATGACTCATATTCCTAGATATGTATAGACTAGTGACTCCCCTTTCATATCCAACCATTTTCAGGAAGATCCCATGATTAGTTTTCATGGGGGAGCCATGAACTAACTGACTGGTCAGGACAAGACCAGTGGACTCTCTAGATTGAAAACAATTTAACTACAACCCTAGACTAACTCCTAACTACTAGATCACTAAATGAAAAACACTGAAAACTATCCTAATAACACAAAACAACAACTAAGTCGGGGCAGTCAATCCATTGGATATCACTGTCACACAAAAATGCTCGGGTTCTCTGAAAAACATAGAGTTGCAAAGTTCTATTCCGATTCAAAACTTGTTACAATTTCTCTCTCTATCAATATTTGAGCCTCTTCTCACATTAGATGCCTCATTCCATGTTTCTAGTCCTTGTTGGTCAATTTCCCATTCCTATTTTATAGGGGGATCCAAGGTAACCGAGTTGCATGCAACATTTGCAATAATTGCAAATGTTGTCATGACAACATTTTAGCAACTTTTGGCATCTTTGCCATTATGCCTCCCCCCTGAGTTTTAGGACCTCTAACCTCTTCATTTTGAGGATCCAAGATTATTTAATTCCTTCTGGCATCTCTATGATATCATTTATGTGTTTAAGACACATTAAAGAATCAAATCCAACATTAAACAACTAAGCCTAAGAAATATAAAAACTACGAACAATGGATAATTTAGTGACCTTAGTCCTAATGAATAACTCACTTAGCCCACATTGCAATGACCTTCTAAGGTCCAAAAACAACCTAACTATCTTGACTTGGCCAATGTCAAGTACAAGCCAAAAATGACTAAAACATGGAGGTTAGCCTAGGTGTTTTCCTGCACCATCCTCCCCAAAATAAAAAGTTCTATCCACCCTTGGATTGAGGATGCTTGGATCAATCCCCATCTTCTTAAACTCAGATTATTTTACCCATACTGCATCAGCATTGGTTTTACCATGCTTCTTTATCAAGTGTTCTTTGTATTATTTGGTTCTAGTACGTTTAGACTCTAGTGTCCAATACACTGTCAGCTCATGTGACTATAGCAGGGGGTAATTGAAGATCTTCCACATCTCTAATCACTTCTTGGATATTTTGATCCATGTCTTGGTGTGGTCCTTTGCAATGGACTAAGTCTGTAATATTGAAAATAGGTGACAGTCCACTATCTTCTAGGAGCTCAAATCTGAATGCATTATCATCATACTTAGCTAAGATAGGACAGGGTCCTATCCTTCTCATCTACAACTTGTGAGGGACTCCCTTTTGAATTATTGACTTGTTAAGATGCACCATGACCATGTCACCAACATTGAATTGAACTATTCTCCTACTCTCATCAACTTTACTCTTATGCTTCATAGTATTCTTTGTCAAAGCCCTCCTGACTATATCATGTATCTCCTGCATTGCATAGACAAAATCATCTGCATATCCACTTGCCTTCACTCCATCCTTCAAGTCTCTCAACTCATTGACTCCTCTAGGATGTAATCTATATACTATCTCAAAGGGGCTATTCCCTGTTGACCAATTTATGGTTTCATTGTAGGCATACTCAGCTTGCCCAATCAACTGATCCCATTGTTGACCATATTCCTTGGTTAAGAACCTTAATAGATTTCCAAGGCTCCTATTCACCACTTTAGTCTAACCATCATTTTGGGGATGGTATGCAGACCCAAAGGATAAATTAGTGCCCAATCTTTGCCAAAGAGTCTTCCAAAAATGACTCATAAATTTAGTGTCTCTATCTGACACAATGCTCATAGGTAACCCATGGATTCTTACTATCTCTTTGAGGAAGAGAGAGGCTATTTGGCTGGCATCATTAGTGGTCTTTCTTGGCATAAATTGAGCCATCTTACTGAATCTATCCACAACTACATAAACACTATCCATACCTTGTTTTGTCTTGGGTAACCCAACTACAAAATCCATGCTCAAGCATTCCGATGGCCTAGTGGGAATAGGTAGTGGCTGATAAAGCCTACATTTGAAGAATTACATTTTTTTTGTTTGACATACAATGCAACTTTTCACATACCTCCTAACATCAAGATTCATCCTTGGCCAATAATAGAACCTTTGAACAAGTTCTTGGGTCTTAGTGATCCCAAAGTGACCACTCAATGCACCATTGTGCTTTTCTTGGATTAAGTT
>MU223056.1:4364515-4386078 GCA_018584345.1 Thuja plicata | reverse complement strand
TCATCCTTGGCCAATAATAGAACCTTTGAACAAGTTCTTGGGTCTTAGTGATCCCAAAGTGACCACTCAATGCACCATTGTGCTTTTCTTGGATTAAGTTCTCCCTAATAGACCCTCTAGGGATGCACAATTTATTTCCCTTAAACAAAAGGTTACTTTGCAAAGTGTATTCAACATACTTGTTATGAAAATGATTCTTGAATTCAGCACATACCTTATAAATGTCTGCAAATTCTTCATCATCAACATATAGATCCTTGAAGTGATCTATTCCCATACTCTTCAACTGAATTTCCTAAATTGTGAGAGCTCTTATAGACAATGCATCTACCACTTTATTGAGGACACCTTTCTTGTGTTTGATATTAAAATTATAAGCTTGTAGGCACTCAACCCACTTCATGTGCTTGTGACTTAAATTTTCTTGAGAATTCAAGAAACTCAAAGCTTGATTATCCGAGTAGACTATGAACTCCTTGGGGAGTAAATAGTGTCTCCATTTCCTTAAAGCCTGAACCAATGCATACATTTCAAGGTCATAGGAAGAATAATTCCTCTTGGATTCACGTAACTTTTCTGAATGAAATGCTACTTACTGGTCTGCCCTCTTGGCTTAGGACATGTCCAATAGCCACATTGCTTGCATCACACTCAATGGTGAAAAGCTTCTCAAAGCTTGGAAAGACTAAGACAGGTTGGGTAGCAATCTTTTCTTTCAATAACTCAAAGCTCTTAGTGGCTTGTTCATTCCACATGAACTTATTCTTCATTCCTCCTTTGATTGTGTCCAACATAGGAGCACAAATAGCACTAAATTGCCTTATAAACTTCCTATAATACTGAGCAAGGCCATGAAAACTTCTTACCTTTTTTTTTTTCCTTGGAGTAGACCAATTCATGATGGCTTCCACTTTACTTTTGTCCATTTTCAAATTTTCATGAGATAGAACAAACCCAAGGTACATTATCTCTATTTTCATGAACTCGCATTTCTCCAAGTTGATCATCAACTACTCTTCATGCAGCTTCTTGAAGACAATCTCAAGGTGTTGAAGATGCTCCTCTCTTTTCCCACTATAAATCAGTATATCATCAAGATATACTACTACAAATTTTCCAATGTAGTCTTTGAGGACCTCATTCATGAGCCTCATGAATGTGGATAGGGCATTAGACAGTCCAAATAGCATGACAAGACATTCATACAAACCTTCATTGGTTTTGAATGTTGTCTTCCATTCATCTCCCTCATGTATCCTAATTTTGTGATCCCCACTCTTCAAGTCTATAGTTCTATAGTACTTGGCCTCACCTAGACAATCCATTTGGTCTTCAATCCTAGGTATGGGGAACCTATACCTAATGGTTATCCTATTTATGGCTCTTGAATCAGTACAAAGCCTCCATTTTCCTCCTTTCATTGGTGCTAGGATAGTAGGTACTGCACAAGGGCTAATTCTTTTCTTCATAAGGCCTTGGTTAAGGAGTTCTTCTATCTGCCTAGAAATTTCCTCATTTTGTTGAGGGGTCATCTTGTAAGCTGCCTTATTAGGTAGGGTAGCTCTGGGTATGAAGTCTATCCTATGACTTATGGCTCTTGTAGGGGGTAATGTTAATGGTTTTCCATCACTTACTATACCTTCATAAGTCTGCAACATACTTTGTATCTCCTTAGGTATCTCTGGTTTCTTGTCTCCTTTTTCTTCATTCTTTTCTCTTGGCCTTAGCACCAATGCATAGCCAACTCCTTCTCCTTCTTCTATGGCTTCTATGAACTCTTTTTCACCCACCATGAGCACATTAGGACCTTATGTCTTCACATCTTCATCTTCTAACAATGATTGGATTTTGAAAGTTACTTTATCCTTCTTGAATGTATAGGAGTTCTTCACTCCATCATGGATAGATTGAAGGTCAAATTTCCATGGTCTACCTAGGAGCAAGTGACATGCATCCATGGGTAGCACATCACATAGAACCTTGTCCTTATATCTCCCTGTAGAGGACTCCACCCAATATTTCTCATTGACTAAGACATGTTGTCCCTTATTGAGCCATGTGACCTTGTAAGGATGGGTATGAGATATCCTTGTCATGCCTAACTTGCTGATTGCTTCTTCTGACACAATGTTGTTAGTAGACCCTGAGTCCACAATGACTCTACATACTTTTCCCATCACCTTACATTTGATTCTAAATAGGGACCTTCTTTGGCTTGGCTCTTCTTTAATTGGATCCTTGATCAATGTTCTCCTCATCATGAGGTTCTCACCTTCTTCTGAATTCAGTGGTACCTCAAAGTGTGTCTTTGTTGCACTTGTCTCTTCATGAACTAAATTATTTCTCTTGTTTCCTCCTTGAGAAGTACTACCCTTCTCTGGACACCTATAGGTAGGGTACCCCATTTGGTTGCAATGATAGCATTTCATATTGGCAAAGTAATTTCCTCTTCCTTGTCCACCACTTCTTCCTCTGAAGTTTGAGTTCTTTCCTCTACAACCTCTACTAGAACTTTCCTCTTATTTCTCAGTGTACTTGACTTCTCCTTGTGTCCTTGATTTTGAACTTCTTCCACCATAGCCACCTCTTGATCCTCTATTATCCCTTCCTCTACCTCTTCCTTTGGAGTTTTGCTCCTATTTTCTTTTTCCTTTCTAACATTGGAGAATTGTTTTGAAGTTCACAAGACTCATGTCTTCTTGAATAGACCACTTAAGTCCATTCAAATATCTAGCTAGCATGATTCTTTCATCCTCCACCACTTGTGATCTTAAGCACAACTTTTGGAACTCTTCGGTGTATGCTTGGACATCCAAATATTTTTGTCTAAGATTGTGTCTTCTCCTATGCAACTGAACCTCATAATCATCAGGCAAGTAAGTTTGCTTGAACTTAGTCACCATTCCCTTCCATGAGACTGTAGGACTCTTTCCTTGTTTCTCCCTCTCAGTTTGAACAAACTTCCACCATGTGAGAGCTTATCCTCTCAACCTTGACTTGGACACAATCACTTTTTGGGCCTCTATGATACCATCACATTTGAAATGGTTCTCTATATTGTCAATCCAATCCACAACTGAATCTAGATCCATTTGTCCACTAAAAAGTGGTACACCCTCTAAAGCTTTGCCACTTAAGCCCTTTAGTGCCTTTAAGAAGGGTTCTTGGTCACTGACAGGGTTAGGGGTTGGAACTTCCTCTTCTACATCCACTCCCTTTTCCCTTGCTTCTTCTTCTTCTTCTTTCTATTCTATCTTATCTTTCATCTTCTCAGCTTTGTCTTGGACTTCTCCTAGGAGTTGCTCCATTTGAGAAAACCTTTCTCTCAACAACTTGTTGTCTTCTTCTTACTCATCCACCTTTTTGGATAACTTAGTGTTAGTCACCATGGCTTTTTCTTCTACTGATCCAAATGGTGTATTCTCTCCAACTGATTCAGTAGGCTGAAACATCCACCACAAGCCTGATCTCAATCAAGCTCTGATACCAATATGATGTGAGTGTTCCAAGGCTTGCTAGCACTTCAATCAAGAGACCTTAGCTTGTCTCTTCTAGGAACCTAATATCCTCTAGGTACTAATTGCCTTATATGATTAACCAATTCTAATTCCAACTCTTCTCTAAGAGTTCTCAACTCATGTGCTTCACCTTGAAAGACTAACACCTTTTAGTTAGTTCAAATCTTCACTTCCTCCACTACACCTAGAAAGATCTAAGTGCCAACTCCACTCTAACATTCAAAGATTCATTATAGGGGTCATCATCATCATGGAAAAATTCCATTTACTTCCATTTGGATCCATTTTGAGGGATATCAAGACCATTTTCAGTCGAGTCCAAGTTTATGTCTTCAAGAGGCCTAATTGGGCTTATTTCCTTGTAGCCTTTTACAGTGTGTTTTTCCCACTTCTTCCAAAAATTTCCTAAAGAATTTGAAAAATAAATCACACATTCAGATACCCTTTATCCCTTTACAAGATATTTTAAATGTTTTAGTTTCCCAAGCCCTCTGTACATAGGGTTCCTACAATCTAGGTCCAATAGGGCTAATAGGCCTAATTTCTAGGACTGCCTGCAACCTAGTTGAAAACTTGCTCAAAATTTGATCAAATGGATTGGTAAGAATTCAATCCAAATAGAATTTCAAGATATGACTATTCCCTATCTAAAAATATACCTAGTTTGTACAGTGCTTCACTACCCTGCAAGATATGCTCAATCTTTCATCTCCCAAACCTCTAACCAGACAGTGTCTGCTCGCCTAGGTCTTGGCACTAAAAATAGAAACTCGGCCTTTCATGACTCCTAATCCTATATATGTATAGACTAGTGACTCCCCTTTCATATCCAACCATTTTTAGGAATATCCCATGGTTAGTTTTCATGGGGGAGCCATGAACTGACTGACTGGTCAGGACAAGACCAGTGGACTCTCTAGATTGAAAACAATTTAACTACAACCCTAGACTAACTCCTAACTACTAGATCACTGAATCAAAAACACTGAAAACTATCCTAAGAACACAAAACAACAACTAAGTTGGGGCATTCAATCCATTGGATATCACTGTCACACACAAGTGCTCGGGTTCTCTGAAAAATACAGAGTTGCAAAGTTCTATTCTAATTCAAAACTTGTTACAATGTCTCTCTCTATCGAGATTCAAGCCTCTTCTCACATTAGATGCCTCATTCCATGTTTCTAGGCCTTGTTGGTCAATTCCATATTCCTATTTTGTAGGGGGGTCCAAGGTAACCGAGTTGCATGCAACATTTGCATTAATTGCAATTATTGTCATGACAACATTTTAGCAACTTTTGGCATTTTTTCCATTATGCCTCCCCCTAAGTTTTAGGACCTCTAACCTCTTCATTTAGAAGATCAAAGATCATTTAAGGCCTTATGGCATCTCTATTATATCATTTATGTGTTTAAGACACATTCATGGCTCAAATCCAACATTAAGCAACTAAGCCTAAGAAATATAAAAACTACTAACAATGGCTAATTTAGTGACCTTAGTCCTAATGACTAACTCACTTAGCCCACATTTCAATGACCTTCTAAGGTCCAAAAAAAACCTAACTATCTTGACTCAGCCAATGTTAATTACAAGCCAAAAATGACTAAAACATGGAAGTTAGCCTAGGTGTGCTCCTGCACCACTCAATCTGGAAATTCATCAAAGTAGTAAAAAAAGAATAGGGTCTCCAAGAGAATAAAATAGAGAAATACATGGTTGGACACACTTCACAACCAAGTAGGAAAAACCATCGTGAACTCAAAGAAAGAATAAAAATAGTAGTTGATGGTTATGATAATAATAATAATTTTCTAGATTATATAAGATGCATTGCTCATAATTTGACACTTTAATTGAAAATTTGAAAAAAAAAAAAATTGAAATATACTTGTGATTTATAAATTTTGTTTTCCTTTCTCTATAATCTTATGAATTTATTTTTTCCATGGGTTATTTTCACTGCGGGTTGTTTTGGAATGGGTTATTATGACCCTGGGTTATTTTTTCCTCTAGTTATTGTGGCTGGGTTATTCTGTCTAGGGTTATTTTGGTCGGGTTATTATGTTCTGTAATCTCACTAGTCAACCCATCAGGGAGATCCGTTCTTAAGGATACCTTTTTACCTTAAGGGATCAAAACATTATATATTGAAACTAGAGGGATCAAGAGATCCGTGTAAATTTAAACTGGAGGGATTGAGAGATCCTAAAAAGTAAAATTTCCATGCTTTAAGGATTAGCCTTTAATCCATAAAGGGAAAAAGTTTTAAGTATTGAAAATGTTTTGAACGTGTGTGTGTGTGTGTGTGTAAAAGGTAAGTAGAGCTTATGCCCCCATGTTAAACTCATTGCTAACACTTTAACAGGAGCAATGGCTTTGACGGAAACATAAACAACTCTACGGATTATGTTTCCTCTATGAGATGCCCCCAAATGAAGACAAATCAAGGGAAATATCACATAAACATACAAAGAACATAGAAGAGATCTACCTACTGTGGGGTTAGTATGATCAAGATAACATGTACATATAAATATGATATTACTGCAAATTAATTGACACTATTCCCCAAAGAAAGTATAACCATGAAGGATAAGCCAATCAGACGCATCGCTTACTATCCCCATCTCTATTTATATCATGTAGGGAAGGTGGGAAACTTGCAAGAGGGACTATATCCAATACAGTAGGAATAATAGCCAGTTCCAAACAAGGATCCTCTTGAGAATCGCGTTGCTTGATAATAGGTGTAATTGTTAATTGAGTTGAAATCATATGAGGTAAGTCAGTGTCAGATCAATGGTCTCATATTCATCACTAAGATCAATAGGATCATCTAAAGTATCCTCCTCATCAAGATTAATTGAAATTGGATCTAAGATGTGAATAGGATCATCACACTCATTCATCTTAACATCATTATGAATATTGACTTATTTTAACACATCATGCATAGGTTGATCAAAAGAAGATAAAGAGTTTCAAAGAAGAGAAGCACGAGCCTTAGCATTAGCTCTACGCTTCTTACGATGTTCATTAGCAGATTTATTACACTTTTATTTGTTTGACATATGTGGAGAATTAGGAGGAATAACCACTGATTCCTTCATAGGTTATGTAGGAGGATTGATAGGATTCATAGTAGGCTGAGTAGCAATACTGGGAGATTGAGTCATAGAATTAGCAGTAATGGATAAAGGAGGTATAGAAGGAGTTGGAAAAAGACCATGGTTGAGATCTATTAAAGGATAAATTGAATGAATTAGGTTTAGAGGTGTTCATTTAACATAAAATTCCTTACATTTAAATATTTTTGTGTTTATTATTGTTATGGGGGTAAATAAGATGCTCTCCTTCTATCCTTGAATATGAAAATGAAAGATCCAAGTTGATTAACCCAAAATAAAGGATCAATGCATAAATGAATCAATCATTTAGAAGCAAGAATAAGGAAGGAAGATCTTAAGCACCCGAGATTTTATTGATTTGATTAATTTGAATGTATTTTAGATTTAGATAGATTGAAAATCTTAATTGAATTGAATAGGAAAAATACACTAACCTTGAAATATTGCAGATGAAAGAATGTTGTTTTATGAAGTCTGTGTTCAGTTTCTGGAAAATCTGAAATAATTCTGGAATAAAAATGCAGAGACGGACAAAACCCAAAAATCTTTTTCCATTCTGAGATATTTCTGATTTGTACCCTCAAGTCAATGTCACCATTTGCCAAAATTTCTTATTGTGCCCTAGGTCATAATTGACCTAAAAAGTCTCAGACTGAAATTCTATTTTTGGATCCCAGAAGTTTTCCGAAAAGGGTATCTGAATCTCTATCCTGATCTGTTGTTCCGAACATGTACCTACAAGAAAAAGGGGTTTGTTTTTTGGGGAGGGTTTTGCCTTAGTCAAACCTCAATTTTGGAATTAACCTCAAATATATATAATTGAAATTTCTAGAATAAACAAATTAAATGAAACAATTCACCTTTCTCATGTAAAATCCCTTGTGGAGGATTCGAATCCTTGAATCCACAAGTATGGATTCACCAAAATGGATTTAGAATGGAGAATGTAGGATGTCTTCAATCAATTTCTTTATAGATCTTCAATGCCAATCTTGAATGGGTTCTTGAATTGGAAGAGGCTTGGAGGAATGTGAATGGAGAAATCTTCAACAAGAGGGCTCCATGGAGCTTGAATCCTTCAATGGCCACCAATGGATCTCCTTGATGAAAATGGATGCTTGAGAAGTGCTTGAGAATGGATGAATGCTTCTATGGCTACTTGGCTTGCTTCAAAACTTTCTTCTTCACCTTTCGATCTCACTCTTCAAGTCTTGAAAGTCTTAGGATTCTTGATTATGCTTCTTGATGCTTAGAGAGTCTTAGTGCTTAGAGAAAATGAGAGAGAAAAGCTTCCTTTTATATGAAATTAGGGCACAATCTTCTAGAGAGGCTGACATAGGAGAATTAAATTATAATTGGACCCATGCCCCTAGAAGAGGACCTATGTTAAATATAATTGAGGATTTGTTGTCCTGAAGTCTGAAACAGCCGACCCGGAAGCGGGAATTGACTTTTTCCAAAGACTAACATCCAAAAACCCTAAGATTCTGGAATTTGGGCCCCGGACCTGAGAAAGGTTGATTGTGACCTAGGTCAAGGTCAAGGTCAACCTTGACCTAGGTCAAGGTTGAGGTCAACCTTGACCCAAAAAGGTTGACCTAGACCCCAAGGCCAAAATCCCAATTTCTTAGTCTGGGTTGCCAGAAATAGGCTAAAAAGAGTGGAAATGGGGTAGTACAGGGGGATAAAGCCGGATCAAAGTCAGGAACCCATTCAAGGCACTTTACATGAACCCAAACCACTTACCCAAAAGGCTAAACTAGTCTACCATGGAAGTGCTTCCATTTTCTGAGTATACAATTTGTACATGTTTTATCGTGATCTCTTTGATACTTTTATAGACATTTCCACATTTTTTATATGATATTAACTAATATATATGAGATGGCCTGCTCTAATTTTGATATGCTCATTGCTTCTCTTTTGATATATGTTGTATGTGATAGATGACTAGATTGATTCACACTTGATGATGTACTTGGTCTTTAAGATGATTTAGAATAGATTCATGTGATGACATCATTTATGCTCTTTGATTATTACTGATATATATATATATATGTGTTAGATGATTCTATATGAATATGCAGATGTATGTTTTTGAGATTTTGTGTATGCAAATATATGTATGGATGCACTTAGGATGTAAAAATACAACACTTGAATGCTTTATTTTTTTGGATTTTCCTCTTTTCGCCATTATGAATTTAAAATTAATGCAATGGATATGCAATGACATGAATATATCAGTAACATAGATTAAGTAGTAAAACTTGGAATTTGAATGAACCATGAAATCATTTTGAGCTCAAGTACTTATGTCATTTGAAATGAATCATGCAAACTTAAATGCAACTAAATGCAGACTTCTAGGACTATCACTGATCTTTTTACATTTGAGCATTTTATCATTATAGGGCATTTGTGTAACAGACATCATTGGTTAGTACAACTATCACTAATACCAAGAAAGTATCATGAAAGTATGAATGCTATTTTTATTTTATGCAATGTCAAAAATAAACCTAAGCATCAAGGCATAGAGGCCAGGATGACTTCTTAGTTATCTCCTTTTTCTTTAAGAATCATGTTACGTTCATGTGTAATACAGGATATGTAACCCACAATGACCTTTAATGTTCATATCCTTTGGTGCATAATGTGTTGTACACCTTACTTAGAAATTGATTAAAAACAAACAGGAAATTGGTTCAACCTCACTGTATCTTACATATAAAAAGGATCGAGATATATATGGTTATCCACTCATGTTGGAAGCTCTTACCATAAACATCTAAATTAGGTGAAATTCATAGGATCATTGAAACAATCACTACATGCAAAAAACCAAGAAAATGTTATGTCCCATGTCCTTGCGACTCTTTGTCTTTTAATATATATCATGGATTAACACGGAAGACATAACAAGAAACAATTGATAATCAGACAAAGAAAATTCATAACGGTTTACATGCCCCTAGTTTTAAACATCATTGGAACATGAAAAGAGTCATAATCAAATCAAGATAAGTCTATATGTGCTTATGTGGTGTTGAGGAACACCATTGATTCATTTTTCAATCATAGTAGAGAATTCATCAATTACAACTTGGAATTAAGCAATGTATTTTTATGTCTGAGTTAGTGACATAAATAATATCAACAATTACAACCCAATGTAGTGTTGAGAAACATTGTTTGATTAAAGTGTTGAGAAGCACTAGTATGATGTTAGTTACAGGTAGGTGGTGTTTAAGAAACACCCTTGTTTGTGATAGTGATGTTTTGATTCAAGTATTAAGAAATGTTATCTGTAGTGGAAAAATTTCCTAGACAATGACCTAGGACAACCTAGCAACCACCAAATGCCAACCGAACATGCTAGCAGAGATGCTCCCAGTGCATAATGACTATCCCTAAGATGAAAATATAGACAAATTCTAGGCAAGGATAGGACACTCAAGAGGAATTTAGATTCAACTGATAAAAAAGAAGATGATCATGAAGGATTAGTGTCAGCAGTGCATTGATAGATGGAGCACGGAGTACAAGTGACACATGTTTGCCAGGTTTTCACCACTCAGCAAATTTTTTATTTTTGCTACCAAGACACCTGTTTGCCAGGTTTTCGCCAAGGTACTTTTTCTATTTTTATTTTTTTGTAATTTTTTCTTTTTTCTCTTTTTTTGTTGGTATTAAGGCACCTGTTTGTCAGGTTTTCACCAAGAATACATTATTCAGGACCTTTTCCACTATTTTTTATTTTTCTCTTTTTCACTATTTTTTATTTTCTTCAGGATCAATTTTTTCTTTTTTAAAAAATATTTTCTCATAATCAACTTCATTGTACAAGCCCTTTGGCTAGATGTCAATCATAGAAATGCTTCAAGTGTAGGGTATTGATAGGATCATGAAGGACGTCTCCTTCAGGTGTAGCTAACTGATAAACTCATGTCCCAAAGGTTGTTGTGATAACAAAAGGCCCCAGCCAGTTGGGTTCAAAATTGCCTTTTTGTTCTTTGTTTGGTTGATTCTTAGGATTCTCTCTTAGAATGAGATCCCCCACTTGAAACTGTCATGGCTTTACTTTTTTTGTACCCTTTTGGCATCCTTTTCTGATAGACATTTAGGTGATTGAATGCTTGTTGTTTGCGCTAATCAAGTAGTTCTATTGCTTGAACCCTATCTATGCGGTATTGTTCATCTATGACAAGACCTTTGAGAGATACTCACAAAGAAGGAATTTATACTTCAATTGGTAATATTTCTTCTGCATCATAGACTAGATAAAATGGCATGGCTCCTGTTGGTGTTTGGATACTTGTTCTACAGGCCCATAGTGATGGATTCAATTTCAAATGCAAGTCTCTACCAGACTTAATCACAGTTCTGTGTAGGATTTTTAGAATGTTTTTGTTTGAAGCCTCATCTTTTCCATTACCTTGAGGATAATAGATTGAAGAACAATGTTGAGTGATGTGAAACTGTGTACAAACATCCTTAATATCTTGGTTCTTGAACTGCCCCTCATTGTTTGTTACAATAGACGAGGGTATCCAGTACCTACAAATGAGGTAGTTCAAGATGAACATAGCAACCTATTTTCCAGTGGCTATGATTAGCGGCATTGCTTCGACCCACTTTGTGAAATAATTAGTGGCCATGATGATGTATTTGTGTCCACTTGAAGAATTGGGATAGATTTGTCCAACAAGATCAAAGGCCCATTGTTGGAATGACCAATATGTTATGAATGGTATGAGTTCCCTGGCTAGAGCATGAATAAGGTTTCCATGTGTTTGACATTTTTGACATATTTTTGCATATTGCACTGCATCTTTTTCCATTGTAGGCCAATAGTATTCAGCTCTTAGAATTTTCTTAGCTAATGAAAAACCATTCGAGTGTGATCCACATACACCTTCATGGACCTCTTTAATCCGTGATCAGACACTTCTTGTTCTAAACACCTAAGTAGTGTTCCATAAAAATCTTGTCTATATAAGTTAGTAGTAATGAGTACATAACATGATGCTATCCTAATTAAGGCTCATTTATCATTCTTGGACAGGCCATTAGGTAAGGTTTGATATGTAAGATAGGCAGTTATATTAGTATATCTATATTGGTCTTGGGTGTTTAAGGCACAAATAACTTTAGATTTATGTGTATCAAATGCGGGAAATGATAATTCTTCCACCAAGAAGTCACAGTGAAATTGATGTTCCTCCAGTTGTAACATGGATGCGAGCGTTTCCATCGCATTTCCAACTTTATTTTTCAGTTCTTTGAATATGTTGGAATGTGATGAAGACAAAGTAATTTTTCAAATATTCTACCATTTTCTTAGAGGGCATCATCTTCTCATCTTTTGTTTGATATTCTCCATTTACTTGGTTGATGATGAGTTGAGAGTCACCATATACATGTAACTCTATGATTTTCCATTCAATGGCTAGCTTGAGGTCGTTTACCAATGCTTCATATTCTGAGATGTTGTCGGTGCATGGAAACATCATTTTTATGCCTTAGTTATATTTTAGCCTTGAGGAGTGATAAGCAATACCCATGCTCTAGATCCTTATTGTGTGAAATAACCATCAAAATACATCTTCCATGGATATATTTTTAAGTGCGTGATTGTCTCATCTGGAAACTCTATAATCAAAGGTGTTGCATCTTGAAATGGTGAGTCAGCCAGTTGATTGGCTAGCACTTGTCCTTTAATAGCCTTTCTTTCTACATACGCAATATAAAATTCACTGAGTATTAAGACCCATTTTACTAGTCTTCCTGTCAATGTTGTTTTACTCAAGAGGTATTGTATCATCTTAAAATGGAAGTACTTCCATGTTAAGAATTTTTAGCCCTCCTTAGGGGATTTTTTTTACCACCATAATATTGTCCCCTCATTTATGCATCCTCTCCTACTCCTCTACCTATTTAGGACCATGATTGGGCCTCTCTGGGCACCTTCCATCCCAACTAGAATGTTTTTCAGGGGTCTTGGCTCCCTGGGTCAAGGTTGACCTTGACCTTGACCTAGGTCAAGGATGACCTCAACCTTGACCTTGGTCCCCCTTTCAAATTTGGAAGCCATTCGACTACCTGAGGTCATCAAAAATTCATTTCCCACTTCTAGGTCAGCTATTTTGGGTTCCGAAGTGGAAAATCTTAAATTATATTTAATATAGGTCCTCTTCTGGGGGCATGGGTCTAATGGGAATTTAATTCTCCTATATCAGCCTCTCTAGAAGATTGTTCCCTAGTTTCATATAAAAGGAAGCTTTCTCATCTCATTTTCTCTAAGTCTCTCTAAGTGAAGAACCAAGGAAGTATGATCAAGTGCCTCTAAAGAAGTAATGTGAAGCAATAACCATCAAGCAAAAAGTTCAAGCATCCATTGTTCTACATTTTTTCAAGATTTCAAAGTGTTCAAGTATTCCTTTCAAGCATTTAATTTCTCCATCGAAGATAAAGGATTCAATCTCTCAAGCCTTTGAAGGGATTTGGTTCAAGCATTCAAGATTCATCAATCAAAACCCTAGATCTATCCATCATGGTGGAGTGATCTTCCTTCAAGATCTTTTTGTGCATCCTCAAACATTCATTCATTCTCTCTTCAAGGTGGATTCCAAGCATACAATCATGGATTTTTATGGTTTCTAATTGAGTCCAAGCTTTCATATTTATGTACTTTCTTAAATTTGAAATACAATTGAATATCTATTGAATATCATAGCTTCATTATTAGATTTACTTCTACTACTTGCAAGAATTATTTATTTTAATTATTGATTTCAATGTTAATTCCTAAATCAGGGTTTGACTAAGGAAAACCCCTCCCCCAATAAACAAAACTCTTTTTCTTGTAGATACAGGTTTGGAATAGAAGATCAACATGGAGATTCGGATACCCTTTTCGGCAAACTTCTGCGATCCGAAAGTAGAATTTTAGTCTGAGACTTTTTAGGTTGATTGTGACCTAGGGCACAATAGGAAATTCTAGAAAATGGTGACATTGACTTGAGGGTACAAATCTGAACTGTCTTAGAACAGAAAAATATTTCTAGGTTTTGTCTGTCTCTACGTTTCTATTCTAGATTAGGTCTCATATTTTCCAGGAACTCAACACAGGCTTCAGAAAGCAACATTCTTTGATCTGCAATATTTCAAGGTTAGTGCATTTCTCCTATTCATTTCAATTCAAATCCTTAATCATTCTAAATCTCTTACCCATTTATATTCATTCACACACATTTTAAGAGGGAAACCTAGGATCTCCTTCTTTATTCTTATTTCCAATAAATTGATTTCATTTGTGAGTTGATCCTTTTCGGGTTGATCAATTTGGATCCTTCCTTTGTGCATTTGAGAATAAAATGGATTGTCTTATTTATCCCTCCACTCTAAATATTAAATGTAAGGTAATAAATGATTTGAGTATCAAACACTCTTATCCCATTAACATCATTTGTCTTCCTTACATTTTGGTGAACCCGCGATAGACAACTCTTTCTCTTTGGTGTTAGATTTACATTTCATATTAAATCTTGCATGCATATAGAAGTAATTTTTATTTTATACTCTTGCATTTATATTCCAAAAATACATAAAAAAAATATAATTTTCCTCTAAAAACACAAAAACATTTACATACTTGTAATTTTATTGTGTGTTCAACATGTATGACTCTTGTTTTGAATACTTTGATGAAAATTTTATTGTACAAGAGAATAGATCTCTCAATGAGGTACATGGAAGTGAGGATGAAAATGGTTCGAATGAGATCTCCATCGATCCTATTCCTATTTTATCCTCCTCTACAACCTCTTCAATTGACCTTTAACATAGGGTGTGTGCATGGTTACCTTCATGTTCCATTATTTGCAACATTGATACACCTATAAAGACTTCATTTAGTGCGTATGATGTTTCTTTGTCCTCTCTTGTATTAACTTGTAAGGATATATTAGAGCGAGAAGATGAATTTAATATTTCCCTCCATGGAGATGAGTTAAGGATTGATTCTTCTCCTAATATATGTCTTTTCTATGAGCCTACTTTAGAATATAATTCTTTCCCTTTAGGGATCAAGCTTTAGGTGCTCCTACAAGGTGCT
The DNA here is from genome assembly GCA_018584345.1 of Thuja plicata. Classification (NCBI taxonomy): domain Eukaryota; kingdom Viridiplantae; phylum Streptophyta; class Pinopsida; order Cupressales; family Cupressaceae; genus Thuja; species Thuja plicata. Next base: position 4,371,304 of record MU223056.1, on the reverse strand, counting down.
TTATTGATGATAATCCTCCTATTTGGGATTAACCTTTAGATTTGGATGTTGATTACTCTCTTCCTTATGAATCCATTATGGGTGATTCTACTTTTTGGGATGAACCCTTAGATATTGATTTATCTCCTCCTTGTGAAGATGCTTTGATACAAGAGGGTGAGATATTAATGGATGACGTATTCATACATGATGATGACTCTTTTTCTAAAACACACTCCCCTTATCTAGACATTTTAGAGAAAGAAGAGAAAATTATTGATACATTACCTCTAATTGGGATTCCTTCTAGTGATGAGGTATTAGCAAAAAATGATATGAATTCCCTTAATGCTCTCCCTCTTAGTGATGATCCTATGGAGAATCAGGTGCCTACCTCATCTTCTCCTATGATGTATTGTTTTTTTCCTTCTTGTGAATCTATCAAACATACTAATGATGACATAGTGACTACTGAAGTTCAATTGACTTCTTTTCATATGGCTTCTTGTTATGGTCCTGGTTATCATTTACTAGTTAAACAAGGATTCCATATTCAAGGATGTGTTAAGCATAATCAAGGAATTCAAATGCCCTTACAGAATGGGGGGCATGAGAATTATTATGGATTGGGATTTAATCCTCAACAATATAGCAATGTTACCAACATCTCAAATAACACTTCAAAACATGATGACCCTATGAAGGAATTTGACCAAGAAGTTAGTAGACCTAAACGCAAAAAGAAACATAGTATATACTTGAAGATTCTTCATTTTTGTTTCTATCATAGATTTAATGATCACTCTAATGAATTTCATGTTTTACATCATAAGATTAGGCAACTCATTGATAGTAAAGCTATTTATATATCATGTGGCAATGAGTTGTATTTCAATCCTATTTTCTCTAAATAAAATTTATGCTCCTATTATGGAACTCTACCTTATGTAAACAATGTTAGCCTTTGGGGGCTCCTTTTCTTGCATAGTATTGTGAGAAATATAATAGGTCCCTTTTCATCCTTGTTCCTACGCTTGGGGGGCAAGGATGCCATCTCCTTCTTTTCTGTCTTTCCGAGATTCACTTTTCCCTTGGTTAAGTAGTATTTATCTATTATGTGATATCCAACATACATGAAAAATTTTGGTTTGTATTGAGGATCTATGTCCTTGATTATAACCTATTTCATTGTTTAACATTAGGTTTCCATGGTTGATAAATCTCTCACCTTGGAAACTGAATAGTGTGTTATCCCTCATAAGGGTTACTTTTTCACTTCTCACATGATATCTCCTTGCTACAATATCTCTTGATATAAATTGATTTATCCCTTGCTTTCACCTCTGGGGGGAAAGGTATTTTCCTTCTTATCTAAGGATCTAAGTTCCTTAGCTTAGTGGCATTTGTTTATCATATAACATTATTCCTTATAAAGATGTATGTTTTTTACTATGGATACCCTCTTATATGGGAGGTGATTGTCCTAGGTCATCACCTCTTCTTTATTTTTCAAACTATGCTCTTGATAAAATCTTTCCCTTTCTTTGGTTAGATTTTGACTCCTTCATTCCGAGATTCCTCTTCCTCCTCATCGCAGAGGGCTAGATGATTGAATCTTGGGTCCCTCTTTTCTTTAGAAGATGACATTTTATCCTAAACTCTCCTCTATGGTGGGGGTCTTGATGATAAGATATCTTCCTCTTTGAGGATCCTTTTTCCATATGTGACATATCTATTTCACGATTATCTATGTTCTTAGAGGTAAGGGTCAATACTCTTTGCTAAGGATATAGTATATATTGTTGTTAAACTAGATATCTCCTTACCTTGTGAAGTAGGTATCATCTTTCTCTTTCTTATCCTACCTAGTGGGTAGTCATGATAAGGAGGGGGGTATATATATGGTCTCCCTTATACTATATTTTACATTTACATTTTACAACATGCTAAATCCTTAGAAGGTAACGCACATAAGTTGCTAAATCCTTAAGAGACACATTTTTATTTTTATTTTTTTGCTAAATCCTCGGAAGGTAACATACATAAGTTGCTAAATCTTGAAGAGATATGCATTTTTAAATTTTAAAATATGCTAAATCCTTGGAAGGTAATGCACATAAGTTGCTAAATCGTGAAAAGACATGCATTTTATACTTTCCATAGTGATACAAGAAGGTGGATCTATGGATATTTTAAAAGTCGTAAGAAGAAGCATTGCAATTACAAAGCTCAGTTTATGGGTGAACCTATTGGGCACTCCCTCTTTGTTGATTCATGGTAAGGTGGGCATCTTACTAGGCGAGGTAATCACTTTCTCTTTTCTCTCTTTTGCTTTCATGCTAGTAGGATTAGATCATGAAGCTATGTTATATGTAGTGTTGCTCTTGTCTTACTTATGTAATCATATATGTTTTCTATGATTGATTTCTGTTTACTTCCATATCTTTATGCATTTATTTTGAGTTAGAATCCTTATTCTAGGGGCTCATATCCTTGAATTAGTTATGTTCTACCTCATTGTGATCCACCAGAGTCTTTCTTCTAACTTTACCGCAAGTATGTTCAACTTACATGCTCCCGCTAAAGTGGGGGCTTAATGTATCATCTTAAAATGGAAGCACTTCCATGTTAATAATTTTTATCCCTCCTTAGGGGATTTTTTTGACCACCATCATATTTTCCCCTCATTTATGCATCCTCTCCTACTCCTCTGCATGTTTAGGACCCTGATTGGGCCTCTCCGGGCACCTTCCATCCCAACTGGCATGTTTTCCAGGGGTCCTGGCTCTCTGGGTCAAGGTCGACCTTGACCTTGACCTAGGTCAAGGATGACCTTGACCTTGACATGGGTCTCCCTTTCAAATCTGGAAGCCATTGAGCTGCTGGAGGTCATCAAAAATTCATTTCCCGCTTCCGGGTCGGCTGTTTTGGGTTCTGAAGTGGAAAATATTAAATTATATTTAATATAGGTCCTCTTCTAGGGGCATGGGTCTAATGGTAATTTAATTCTCCTATGTCAGCCTCTCTAGAAGATTGTTCCCTAGTTTCATATAAAAGGAAGCTTTCTCCTCTCATTTTCTCTAAGTCTCTCTAAGTGAAGAACAAAGGAAGTATGATCAAGTGCCTCTAAAGAATTCATGTGAAGCAATAACCATCAAGAAAATATTTAAAGCATCCATTTTTCTACATGTTTTCAATCTTTCAAAGTGTTCAAGTATTCCTTTCAAGCATTCAAGTTCTCCATTGAAGATCAAGGATTCAAGCTCTCAAGCCTTTGAAGGAATTTGGTTTAAGCATTCAAGCTTCATTATCCAAAACCCTAGATCTATCCGTCATGATGGAGTGATCTTCCTTCAAGATCCTTTTGTGCATCCTCAAACATTTATTCATTCTCTCTTCAAGGTGGACTCCAAGCATACAATCATGAAGGTTTATGGTTTCTAATTGAGTCCAAGATTTCATATTTACGTACTTTCTTACATTTGAAATACAATTGCATATCTATTGAATATCATAGCTTCATTATTAGATTTACTTCTACTACTTGCAAGCATTCTTTATTTCAATTATTGATTTCAAGGTTAATTCCTAATTAGGGTTTGACTAAGGCAAACCCCTCCCCCAACAAACAAAACCCTTTTTCTTGCATATACAGGTTCAGAACAGAAGATCAAGACAGAGATTTGGATACCCTTTTTGGCAAACTTTCGGGATTCGAAAGTAGAATTTCAGTCTGAGAATTTTTAGGTCGATTGTGACCTAGGGCGCAATCATAAATTCTGGCAAATGGTGACATTGACTTGAGGGTACAAATCTGAACTCTCTCAGAACAGAAAAATATTTATTGGTTTTTTCTGTCTCTGTGTTTCTATTCTAGATCTGGTCTCGGATTTTTTGAAAACTCAACACAGGCTTCAAACAATAGCATTCTTTGATTTGCAATATTTCAAGTTTAGTGCATTTCTCCTATTCATTTCAATTCAAATCCTTAATCACTCTAAATCTATCACACATTTATATTCATTCACACACATTTTAAGAGGGAAACCTAGGATCTCCTTCTTTATTCTTATTTCCAATAGATTGATTTCATTTGTGCATTGATCCTTTTTGGGTTGATCAATTTGGATCCTTCCTTTGTGCATTTGAGAATAAAAGGGATTATCTTATTTATCCCTCCACTCTAAATATTAAATTTAAGGTAATAAATTATTTGAGTATCAAACACTCTTATCCCATTAACATCATTTTTCTTCCTTACAGGTACTTAAGAGGATCAATATTTGCGACAAGTTTTACTGTATGCGAAAGCATGTAGTGTCTTAATTTTTGGGATGAAAAAAAAATTGCCAAGAAAGCCTTTTCAATGATACTATAGTTGAGTTCATAAGACACCAATGTCCTGCTGATATAATAAATCACTCTTTCCTTCTTGTTTTTTTCCTCCTGTGCTATAAATAATCCAAATGATGTATTCGTAGTTGAAATATAGAGTAACAATGGTTTCCCATTAATGGGTGCCTTTAGAATAGGAGGATTAGCTAGGTAATCCTTTAATTCTTTAAAATTGTTTTCACAAAGTTCATCCCATTTTAAAGTTACTTCTTTATGTAACAATTTTGTGAAAGGTTGCGCTCTATCTTCTAGTTGAGACATGAATCTTTTGATTGACAAGAGTCTTCCTTGGAGCATCCTCATTTGACTGATGTTACAAGGAGGTGGCATTTCAATTATTGCTTTTACCTTTTCTGGGTCCACCTCAATTCCTTTAGTTAACACAATATACCCTAAGAGCTTCCCTGATTGGACTCCAAATGCACATTTCTTTGGATTTAGCCTTAGTTGAAATTGTTCCATTAGATCTAGTATCTTCCTCAAGTCTTCAATGTGACTCATTCTTATCTTTGAATTGGCTAAGGTATCATCCACATAGTCCTCCATGTTCTTATGTATCATGTCATGAAATATTGTCATCGTAGCTCGTTGATAGGTAGCTCCGGCATTCTTTTTCCCAAATGGCATTACGTTCCAGCAAAATGTTCCCCATGTGCATGTAAATGCTATCTTTTCCTGGTCTTCAGGAGCAATCTTTATTTGGTTATAACCTGAAAATCCATCCATGAGTGAATAAATCTCATATCCTCTTGTGAGGTCTATAATCATATCAATATTTGCAATGGAAATTCATCTTTAGGACAAGCTTTGTTTAGATCCCTAAAGCTGTGCAAATTTTGATAGACTTATATGCTTTAGAAACTGGGACTACATTAGAAATCCATCTTGCATGAGAGATGACCCTTATGAACCCATCCTTTAAGAGTTTCTCTAACTCCACTTTTACCAATAATGCCACATGTGGGTGCATATTTCTTAGTTTTTGTTTGACAGGTTTTATTCCAAAAGCTATAGATAAATGATGCATTATTAACTCAGGATCTAGAATAAACTGTGTATTTTCTTCTTCTGATAATGATTGTGCCAGATGAACAAATTGAGGAACTTCTATTGTTCCCAAAATAACTGGTTGTGTTGGTTCGGTCAGTACTAAAGATCTTTCTTGAAAGTGTTCAGAGAGGATATCAAGAATCTCATCTTTTGGCGCCTCTGAAAGGTTTTCACCATCATATACGTATTTTATTTTTTACTTTTTTAGAATCTGGTACTGTCGCAGTGTGGTTTTCACCATCATTTATTTTTTCTTTTTACTTTTAAATTTTTTAATAAGAAACTTTATATCCTCCTATGTCATATTCATGCTCCCTGCATTGGTGGAAGAGGGATAGGGTTCACAAGAATTCAGATAACAGACCAAAGTGTAGTCATTGGGAAAGTTCATAATAGGGTAGGTTCTGAGTCTATCCAATCAATAAGCTCAAGATTTACCAAGGATAATGATTCAGAGGTTTTTAACGATAGCATTGCGCTAGGGTTAAAACTACTAAGTGATAAGACATGTTCTATTAAGTCATCTTCAATAGTGTTTAGATCATTAAGAGTCGAATCATCATTGTAAAGGAGAAAAATATATAATGAGGTGATGATTGTTGTATGTGGGTTTTTAAGGAGATGTTGTAAAGATATAAAGATGAGGTTTGTGTTGATTTCCTTAACCCTATTTTCACCTTTACTTGAATTTGATTGATTGTATATTGCAATTGTGATTGTGATTAAGGGAAGATAAGATGCTCCTTTCTTTCACCCCCAAATACATAAATAGGAGATCCGATTTTGATCAACCCCAAAGGGTTAATACACAAATGAATCCACTATTTACAAAGAGACCAAGAAAGGGGATCTTAAATTCTATAAATTGATTGATTAATATGATAAATGACAGTAATTGAAAATAGGAGAAAGTACCAACCTTGCAAAATGGCAGATTAAAGATTGCTATTTTTTGAGATCTGTAGACTATTTCTGGAGATACTGACAGTTGATACCGAACTGGAACACAGAGACGGACAAAACCCAAAAATATTTTTTCATTCTGATGTCATATTATGAAAAAGGTTGACCCTGTACCACTTTTTCCAACTCGATCTGCTCAACTCTAAAAGTGTCCCTGTTTGCACAGTCTGAAAGAAATCTGAAAAGGGTATCCAGATCTGGCCTCAGATCCATAATCCTGAACCTATACCTGCAAGAAAAATGTTTGTTTGTTTTTGGGGAGGGGTTTTCCTTATTCAAACCCTGATTTAGGAATTAACCTTGAAATCAATATTTGAAATAAGAATGCTAGCAAGTAGTAGAATTGAATCTAACAATGAAGCTATGATATTGAATAGATATGCAATTATAATTCAAATGTAG
>MU223056.1:4322220-4336447 GCA_018584345.1 Thuja plicata | reverse complement strand
AATGTTAGCATTGAATATGATTGGGAAGTGGTCAGAACCAATCCTTAAAGAAGAAGATAAAGAGCAAGAAAATTTAGACAGCCAATCAATAGAGAGAAGGGATCTGTCAAGTTTCACCTGAATAAGACAGTCGATAATGTTGGTCATGACTAGCACCTTTGGTTAAATCCCACCCTTTAGGCCTATTGGACTTCCATTTTTACCTCTACTAGAGCCACTCCTTTCACCCTTGTTTATGGTATTGAGGCCATCATTCCCATCAAAATTGATCTCCCTTCCCTCAGAATCTCCCTAAATAATTTGATGTCTGAAGAAGAATATTGAGTTGCTCACTTACAAGAGCTTGAACTCCTTGATGAAAGGTGCTTCAATGCCTTGAACCATCTCTGTGTGTATCAAAATTGCATGCACTTATAGTTCTACAAGAAGATCAAACCCTATGAATTTGAAGTTAGTGATCTTGTCCTACAGCACAACATGAAGAATCTCCAAAACCGTGAAAGAAAAGAAAGTTCAAGCCTAACTAGTTGGGAACTTTTGTGGTTACTACTAAATTTTGGTTTGGATCCTATCAGATTGAAACACTAGACGGAGATCCTATCTCTAATCCTGTAAATATTTTGCATCTCAAGCGCTTCTATGCATAGTCTGTCAACAACTCCTTTTGTACATCAGAAAAGTTAGCAAAAATCCAAAATTCCTACACGCTAAGCTTAATTCCATAACACTAAGATTTTTCCCAGACACAGTGATCACAAGAATATTCACAAATAAACTTTAAGATTGAATTTCTCAGCTATTATTCCTTTCACAAACTATTGCTAGTTAATTTCCATTTCAATATCACTAAATTTTTGTCCATCAAGATGCATCCTTTTGGCATTGGCTATCGATCCTCCATCACACAATCCTGTTCATGGAGAGAACTTTGGACTGCATGAATACTTGGTCATGATGCATTTTTTTTATTTCATCTTTTTATTTCAATATACCCTCCTCATAATTTCCTCGATCTTTAATATCTTGGTGTATCTTGAATGGTGTTTATTGGAATATGTGTCATTTGCGCTATGATCTATTTGTGATAGTTTTAGTGCTTTTTGTTTGATACACATTTATGATTATGCATGCCTCACTAGGGATAGGATTCATACACATGCCACCAAATCCATAAATAAGATTTGGGTGTGCTAAATCTCCCCATGAATGTCATCACATTGTACCATTGTGACTAAAATCCTACATCTATGTTCCTAAATCTATATATTTGCATGAGAGTCTATTCCACACTAAGGAACAATATCACTTGTGTTTTCTAACACATAGTGCATACCTCCTCTTGAAAAATTAAAATATGGTGTGCTCTCTGACATAAACACAATATAATCCCATGGAAAATTATGTAGATAGGATGCATTTTTAGCAAGGGTCATATTGCATTTTACTCTTGGAAAGATTCTTGTTTATTCGCTTCCTCCTAAGCTAGCTAAATGATCCTATCGGTTATGGTTGACACACAAAAAAAATAATGTCCTATTTTGATTCCTCATTAGTTTCATTCACTTAGGATATTTCATTCATTATGTTATTATTTTTATGATGAGTTTAAGTATTGTCTTCAAATTTGATGTAATATAATCAAATAATAATATTCATTTAGATGCATTTTAGGTTCATTATCCATTTATTATCCATAGCATTAATCATTATATTCCATTTATTATCCATGTATATTAAATTTTATACCATATTGCATTAATCATTACAAATCTATTTCCATTTCCATACATCATATATATATATATATATATATATATATATCACATAAATAAGTCCATCACATCTATAAATCATATATAAGCATTATCCATCCATAACCATAATAAATCATCACATATGCATATCCTTGCATCATTGATACGTCAGAATCCTTACATAGAATATAATCACAAATATCCTGCATCACACATGTCAGTCATAAAATGGTCATATGCATATAGGAATTAAAAAACATACACATCACATAGGGCCATCAAAATCATGTATGTATATATATCATCATGAAAGAATAAAGTGGCTTAAGTTTATAAATAAATCATTATCCATCATATATACATGTATACATATACATCAAAATGTCATTGTACATCCAAATACTCAAAAAACTACATGTGTGTCAAAAATAATTGGTATGGATGATGAAACTGGATGAGCAGATGTCCCTTCCCCTTTGTCCCTGAGAGGTCTAGCCTGTACTGAATCCTATGAAGCCCCCCACTTGTAGTGTGTGTGGCTGATCTCTCGCTATATAATGCAACCCTCTAGTCCTTAGGAACAACCTCATAATATATATGACAATAATACTCTATCTCAAGGATCACTCAGGTCTCTCGTCTGTGTGCCATAAAAATCCTCATGTACCACCTGCATCAAACTAGGTCCAGTCACAACCTGTAAAGTGCTCTCATTTTCCCTTGTACACCTCTGCCATACACTAGTAGGTATCCCTCTCCACTATGACTCCTTGTATCTCTAATCTCAAAGAATCCATCTCCTATTGTATATTATCTATCCATTGTTTCCTTTCTATGACCCCAATATGAGTCTCTATCATAATGAACTCTCCAAAATTCACTCAAGCTTGTAAGCTATCCAGAGCACCCTATGAACTATCTTCTCATGTCCTCTCCCCTGCCAACACCCCCTTAATCTTGGCCAAATCTTCTTGTAAGTTTCCCTTGGATTCCTGGATTGTAGCTAAGAGTCCCTTTAATCTCCCCACCTCTGTCTATAGGTTGCCTCGATCTGCAACTACTGTATTATGCACATCTTGTGCTATGTATTTTGGAGGTGACCCTTGTGGCCCCTGTGGTACCTATCCCTTCACATGTGGTACCTATGTCAGTCCCTGTATCTATCTGTGTATGGGAATAACCAAAGGGACTCTATCTATGGGTATTTGAACCTGTCCCCATCATCTCTCTACCACCACCCTCATCTTTCCTCTTTGGCCTCCTCTCCCTCCATCTCCTCCTCCAACTCCCTCGTCATATCCTCTATCATCCCCATACACCCCAGCACCATCCTCCCCTCCTATTGGTTTCTCAGCCAGTTAATAAAACATGATATATTCACCCTAACTGACATATATACCACCCACCATTGAGTATATGCAAGATTCACACCTACATCACAAACCAAGTCTTGTCCCTATTGCCATAGCAGTGCCACCATACGCAACCAGGATTCTCTCGCACCCCTAAAATCCACCCCAATACCCCATAGGTTGCCTACCTCTTGTGTCACTAGTGGATGGGGAAATGAATCTAAGACTGCACCTGAACTCGGCCAAACTGTCTCAATACTAGGGATGGCATGTACCGATAAATCATATAAGTTATCTTCCCAATCAACCAACAATCAGTCACACGAACCTAAGGTAGACGATATCCTCCCACCCATATTCTATGTAATCCTAATGCTGCAGGATTTGATATCCCCATGCCTCACATCCTGTATAAGGGGTCCAATCAAACCCCTACATCTCATCCAGTGTTTGAAGTCAGTGGCTGACAAAATCTGTTACTCGTACCTAATTGGTGGTCTGTATCGATGGGCATATGGCTCATATAACTATCATGTCTTGTGTAGTCTAATGGGGCATACCATGATGATATGCTCTCAGGCCCACAATAATAAGAGTGTCACTCCCGCCCCTATTATATTTATGTTCTAGAAATATACCTGTTGGGAGCACGCTCAGACATGCAAACATTAGAGATATAAATCAATAAACCACACTAACATGTCTAAAAACATACTCTAAAACAAAGACTTCCATCACAACCTCTGATGAGCTGAATAAGGGCACTCAATGCCTTGTTGATTTTCTCTTAGAGATGTATGTGGGTGTGCTCTCCCAACACGATATTAAAATCCCACTTAATTTTCTTGCTTGCTATGGATTGGAACTATGATGCAACTAATGGATGTGATGAAGAGCTCAAGAACAAGTATGAGGAACTTGTCTCAAGCCTTCACCAATGAAGATGAAGAAGCAATACTAAGTTAGAATGATATGCAAGAGATGATAAAACTATATTCATTCACCATTAATCCTAGCATGTGATTTCTAGATTCAACAATGAACTAAAAGCATAAGAACATAAACATGAACTAAGAATTCTAAAGCTAAACTAGCATGATAACAATGCATAAAATGGAGATGATTTGCTCTTGGCAATGGCCTCTATTTATAGATTTTTGGGAGGAAGGAGAGGGATTGGATGAGGTGGAGCTCATGTGGTGTCCACATAGGTGCCACATGAGGGACACATAAGTCATGCAAGAGGCCAAGTTTTCTCACACATGTGTGAGCAACTTATTATGTGATGGGTCAAAGTGTACTTAAAGTACACATGTGAAGGATATTATAAGAGGTGTAAGAGTTTTGGTCCAATAAAACACTTTTAGAAAGTGTAAGAAAGTGTCATCAAGGTTGTAAGAAACCTTGTTGGCACCAAATTAGAATGATTTTGAAAAGTCAAATTTGGAAATTTGCTCACACATGTGTGAGCAAATAATTAGGATTAATATGTGTAGGAATCAAGAAATTAGTCTAATTAACCTTAGTTAATTAGTGAGTAGGTCTATTTGGTGAGAGTGGTGTGAGGTAGGGTAGGATCTAGGTTCAAATTAGTTTAATCCAAATTAAGTTTAGATTAATTATGGTTTAGTATAATTAAGTCATGTAGAGGAATAAATAAATTGTAAATTTATTTAAAAGGGATAAATGAGGGAAATGTATATAAATAAGATTTAATACATTAAAAGGGGGAATAATACTTAAATTAAGATTTAAATATTATGAAGGTGAATCATATTTAATTAAATAAATTAATTAAATAGATAGAAGAATATAAAAAATATAATTAATTTAAAATTAACTATAATGTTATGAAAATATTAATTAAATTAATATAAGAACGATTTTAGACATCTACATTTTTCCCCTCTTTGATGCGGCGTCAGAAGTGGTGTCATGTCAAAGAAAAGAGAATAAGATGCTCTAGAAAGGTCAGGGAAACCTAAGGCGATGAGGGTAGAAGACTGTGCCCCTCAAGAAAATAATAGGAAAAAATATAATTTTTTAATAAAATTTTCTCGAAAAAAGGCAGGAAGAGATGGAAAGAAAACTAATTGCATGGCGTGTCCAAAATAAATGGAGGAAAAATGGGGATCGGGATGGGAAACTGGGAGAAGAATGGAAGAAATGGGTCCTAAGGGCCTATAAATAGTCCACCGGGGCCCAAAGAGAAGTCATTTTAATTCACTAAGAGCAAAAAGATGAAAGAAGAGAGAAGAGATGGTGGCGATTTGAGAGCATGCACAGCTTAGGGAGCAAGTCAGCACACATCAATGGCCTGCAGACGCAGGACCACTGGTGAGTAGTCAAAGACCTCTCTATCCTTTCCATTTTTAAATTTTTGTTTTTCATTTATGATGCTCAAAAAGCATGCAAAACTGGCCCGCAATGGAGACAATAGTCACTGATCATCATCTGCACAGACGGTGATCGACAGACCATCGTCTTTACAGATAGTTGATAGGTGATCATCATCTACATAGACAGAGATCACATGATCACTGTCTACAAGGGAAGGGGGAAGGAAAAAAAGGGAGCAGAGATGGCAAAGCAAGTTCACCATCTGTGCAAAAAAGAGGCAGCATCCTAAACCATCATCTCCATAGATCGGCGGTTGCGAAGAACCACCATCTACGTGGGTGAATCGACGTCTCCACTGATTGACCTAGAAATAGAAGAAAAGGGATGGAAAGGGATTTGGGTGCACTTTTTATGCTCCAGATCAAGAAAGAACGCTATTGGATATCTGACATAGGTATTTGGTGGATGCAGGAGGATACAATTTCATTCTGGGCAAGGGAATGTTATCCAGTGATGATGGCATTGGCGCAAGAGCTGATGGAAAAGGAGTGGGGTTTAGTCACCTTGTGCATGTTAGAGCATGTTCACCTCTGGCCCTACTTGAGAGCACATAATGCGCTTATGTTGGCATTGATTGAGAGGTGGCATAGTACCACCTCAAGCTTTAACTTCACCACAGGGGAAGCTACTATTACTCTAAACGATGTGTGGAGGATTTACAGAGTGAGCCATACATGGAGATGGCCTTCGAGAGGGCGTATACTGATATTCCAATGACACAAAAGTGGATGTTGTGGGTGGGGGCTATGGTGGCGTGGCCACACTTGCGATGGGTGGCACTTTATTTGGCAGGTTTGGTAGGAGGATGGATAATGTTGGATCATGCAGGGAAGGGATTCCCTATTAGTTGGGCACAGGTGTTGAGCAATATGGTGGAGGATGGACAGCAATACTGATGGTCTTACACTATCCTCAGTCAGTTATATTATGATCTTCACATGTGTGCCTACCATAAGGGTAGGGCATTAGGATCGGGTTGTACTTTGTTACTAGTATGGGCATGGGAGCATATAGTTTTTATATGCCCTATTTGCACGCATGAGACCAGAGAGGCATATGAACCATTTGCATGTAGGTATTGGCCACCTATTATCTACAAGTCTACATACTTGATTGGGTATTGATGGAGGAGATTAGATGAGATGGGGTATTCAATGGGCACCATATGCAGGGTGTGATACATGGGGCCATCAGGTCCCACAGCAGGATGGAGATGCATATGCAGAGGACGGTCATTATGATTCTTATTATCCAAGATTTGTACAGAATGACTATTGGTTGATAGGATGTACATCCTATATGATAGCCAAGTACATGCTATCAAGGGTACAAAGATAGATGGGACAGATGGAGGAGGTTGTGCCAGATGGATTCCCTCATCCTTTGGTGACTCGGGAGGTAAGCAGTATCTAGGGGATTGGGTATGATCTACAGGGAGCTTGTTTGGGGATCATGGATGGGCATGACGAGAGTAGCATGGATCAGAGTACAGGAGTCACTGCATGATGTAGGGTTAGTGCCAGCATATGCACAGTGGTGGGCGACTCACAAGCCCGTCAGATTGACGATTCCTGGGGTAGTGCAGGAAGATGAGCAGCCTGGGCAGGGAGAGGAGGGAGGAGGATAGGATGGTGATGATGATGATGATGAGGGAGGAGCTGGAGGAGGGGCTGGGGGTAGGAGATTCTGACTGAGGGTAGCTGCCCAGAGATGATGAGGACAGGTAGAGATACATGTAGGGAGACAGCCACCAGTTGTCCCAGACATATAGGGGCAGGTACAGGGATAGGGGCCACCAGGACAGGGACATGGACCACTGGGAGGGTATGTATCCCAGGATGTTCATGATACTATAGTGGTAGAGTGGGACAGCTTGTAGATAGAGCTATAGATGGTACAGGGATTATTGGCTATATCTAAGGTGACTGAGAGTAGTTCACGGGTAGAGATCCTAAGATTATAGGGATTGTTGGCCACCTCTAAGGTGATTGAGAGAAGCTCACAGTCAAAGATTATGAGATTACAGGGATTGTTGGCCACCTTATAGGCCATAGTGAGTAGCTTACAAATAGATCTATCCTGAGTACAAGGGGCTTTTGTGGCAGAGACAGCACAAGGAGATGGTGCATAGAGTGCATTGGACAGTCTGTAGGCATGGGTGGACAGTGGAGAGTTTGGGATGGGGGGACATGAGGAGGGTGCAGAAGATGAGCTGGCAGCCATGTCAGCACAAAGAGTGGCTTTAACAATGCAGCGAGCTGCTATACAGATATAGACAGATGGTTACAGGGCTGAGCGAGATATAGCTCTCCAGGCAGGCACAGCTATAGGTTTGGGACAGGTGCTAGCAGATGCATTTGCAGCATAGAGGGCTGCCAGTAGGAGAGGATGGGAGGTCATGTATTACATGACCCTATATCATAGAGCTATGTCAGAGGGATAGTGGGAGCCAGTGTACTCAAAGAGGTCTTCATCCTGAAGTATAAGTCTATATTCCCAGGGATCAATAGGGTTACCACCCCATCCTAGTAGGGGTGTGGGGCCATCACAGCCACCGTGATGACTCTTTCATATCATTTTTTATACACATTTTTTATGACATTATGAGACACTAATGTATGATGGACTCTATATATACATGGACTTTTATGATGGTGATCTATTTTATGTTGTGATTCTATGTGATGTTTATGCAGGATGGATATGATTTGTTATGATTTTTTATGATTATGCTGACCTATTTGTGATGCAGGGATGATATGCATATGATAATTAATGATATATGTGAAATGCTTATAGATGGATGTATATTGTGTGTAATGATGTAATGTGATGATATATGAATAATGTGTAAATTAATATGTAATTAATGGACCAAAATGAATGGTTGTAATGGTTTAACAATGCAACTGTAATGATGAATGAATTAAAGAATTAACAATACAACTATAATGATTAATGAATGGATGTAATGGAACTATAATGATAAATGAGTAATGAATGGAGTAACAATGCCACTATAATGATTAATGATTAATGAATGGACTTAAATGATTAACAAGTTAACCTAATGAATGTAACTAATAATATAATGCAATGAGATGAATGCAACAACTTAGATGAATGTAATGCAAAATGGAATATATGAGGACACTATTTTTGTGTGTATCAAATAAGTCTAATAGAATCACTTAGGTAGTTGGATAGGGGGAATAAACAGAAACCTTGCCAAGAGAAAAATACAAAGTGCAATATGACCTAGCTAAAATACAATCCTAACTACATGATGATAGTGGGATTTATACCATGTTAATGTTGGAGAGCACATCCTAGTTTAATTTTGAAAAAGGACTTATGCACCATGTGCTAGAAAACACAAGTGACATGGTTCCTTTGTGTGGACTAGACTCTCAGACAAATAGGTTGTTAGGAACAATAATGAAAGAGATCAGGTATGATGAGACCTATGAAATGTTTCTCATGAGGAGATGCAATACATCCAGATCTTTTTAGGGATTTGAGATGCATGAATCTTTCCCCCAATGAGGCATACATAGTCATAACTGAACATCACATATAAATGCACTAACAATCTATGACAAGTAGATCATACCACAAATGACATGTATTCCAACATAACAAACCAAGATATGAAAGATCGAGGTTGTCACGAGAAGGACACATTGAAACAAAAGATAAAATCAACAAAAAGGCATCTTGACCAAGCGGTCATTCAGCCCAAAAGTTATTTCCATGAATAAATTTGATGTGATAATTGATAGAAGAGACGACACCAGAAGGATGCATCCTCATGGGAAAAAGATTAATTGATTGAAACGGGAATTCACTGGCAATTTCTTGTGAATAGAATGAAACTAGGAAAGTCAATTTGTATGCTGATTTATTGGAAATGTTTGCGGTCACTATGTCTAGAATAAATTTTAGTGTTGATGGGGTAAGCTCAGTCCTATGGGAATGTGATTTTATTGTGAAAGTGGAAAATGGTTAGAGGACTACCTGCACAGATATAGGTAGTGAAGTTATTATGGAGGCTGAATGAAAGATGGGGGAAATAGATGGTGGATCTTACTACACATGGTGCCTGAAATAGGTTTTCACCATTGTACTTATCCATTGCACAACCGAAGTGGTTTTCACAAATGCATGATTTTATTTATCTTTCTCTTTTTTGCTTTTTTTATACTTTGCGCAAGATTTTATATTTTTTATGCTTTTTTTAATTTTTTGATTTGTTTGATTTTTTGATGTTTTGGGATTTTCTACTTTTCTGATTTTTTTGGATTTTGATATTTTTTCGTTGTACAATGGACTGCTAAAGGATCAAGCATAGAAGCGCTTGAGATGTACAATATTTATAGGATCAGGGATTAGATCTCCTTCTAGTGAAGCAATCTAATAAGTGCCAGACCCAAACTTTGTTGTGATGATGAAGGGCCCCAACCAATTAGGTTCAAACTTTCCTTTCTTGTCACAGTTATGGAGGTTCTTCATATTGTGCTGCAGGACAAGATCACCAACCTTAAACTGACAAGGTTTAATCCTTTTCTTGAACTGGAGGCGGAGGCAATTTTGATACGCACGGAGGTGGTTTAGGGCACTAATGCATCTCTCATCAAGGAGTTCTAGCTCTTGCAAGAGAGTAACTTTGTATTCTTCTTCAGACAACAGATTCTTGAGAGAAATTCTAAGGGAAGGGAGCTCAATTTTGATGGGTAGAATAGCCTCAGTGCCGTAAATAAGGGCAAAGGGGGTGGCTCTAGTGGGGTTTTGAATGGAGGTGTGGTAGGCCCAAAGGGTGAGATTGAGGTGAAGGTGTCAATCGCAGCTAACTTCATTGACTATTTTCTTGAGGATTTTAAGGATAGTTTTATTTGTAGCCTCTGCTTGATCATTGCCTTGTGGAAAGTACTTAGAAGAGGTATGATAGGTAATGTTGAATTTCCTACATAGCTCTATGACATCCTTATTTTTGAAAGGTCCTCCATTATCAGTAATGATGTCTTGAGGGATGCCATAGCAATAGATAAGATAGTTCAAAATGAACTTCAAGATCCATTTTCCAGTGGTGTAGGTGAGAGGAACAACTTCGACCCACTTGGTAAAGTACTCGGTAGCAGCAAGGGTGTATTTATGGCCATTGGAAGAATTAGGGAAAAATCTGGCCAACGAGGTCGAGACCCTAGTGGGAAAAAGGTCAAGGGGTGATGGTGGGATGAAGGGATTGTGATGGAGCATGTATCAAATTTCCATGTTGCTGACAAGGCACACATTTCTTCACATAGTTGTAAGCATTTTGTTCCATTGTAGGCCAATAATATCCAATGCGTAACAACTTCTTAGCCAAAGTGAGTCCACTAGAGTGAGCCCCATAGATTCCTTGATGTACTTCTTCCAAGGACATTTGTGCTTCATCAGAATTTAGACACCTAGAAGAGTTCCATCAAAATGATTTTAGAAAAGGGTATCACCGAGGATTGTGTAATAGGAAGTGTGACAAATGAAGGTTTTAAGTTGATTGGGGGTTAAGGAAAGTGGGGTATGTCCATAGTGAAGGTAGGAATATACTTCTTGGTACCATGGAGAGTTAGGATCAGCAATTTCACACACCATTTTAGAATTTGGTTTGTCACAGGCAGGGACCGTAAGATGCTCAACAAGAAACTCACGCCGTGTACTGTGTTCTGGCATGGTGATCAAGGACCTGATAGTAGCCATTGTGTCAGCTGCTTTGTTGTTTGTGTGAGGGATTTGTTGGAAGACCAATTCAATGAAATGTTGTTTTAGGTCCTTGACTGTACGGCGATAGGGAAGCAACTTATCATCCTTTGTTTGATATTCATCCATAACTTGTTTGATAACCAATTGTGAATCACCTAATACCAACAAATTGAGAATCTTCCATTGTATGGCCTGACGGAGTCCAAGTACAAGGGCTTCATATTCTGCAATATTGTTTGTACAAGGAAATTGTAATTTATAAGACTTAGGGATGAGATCCCCTTTTGGTGTAACAAACAAGATTCTTGCCCCCGATCCTTTTTGAGTAAAGGATCCATAAAAATAAAGTTTTCATAGGGTACTCAGGGAAATATTGAGGACTGATTCATCTGGAAAATCTGTTATTAGTGGATTTTTACCATCAACAGGTGCTTCAGCTAACTGATCTGCAATAACTTGTCCTTTGGTAGCTTTGAAATCCACATAAACAATGTCAAATTCACTGAGGATCATAACCCATTTTGTTGTACGACCAGTAAGAGTAGCACGTGACAGGAGATATTTGAGTGGGTCAATCTTGGCGACAAGGTAAATCTTATGATTGAGCATATAATGTCATAGTTTTTGTGTGCAGAAGATAATGGCCAAATATGCTTTCTCAATGAGGGAATAATTCAACTTATAACCAATAAGAGTCCTACTAAGATAATAAATTGCTCGCCCTTTTACAGAATCATCTAATTAGGCCAACAGAGCACCTAAGGCAACTTCTGTGGCAGATATGTACAAAATCAGAGGATGGCCAGTAATAGGTGGCACCAACATAGGTGGATTAGCCAGATATCCTTTTATCTTTTTGAATGAATTTTGACATAATCAATCCCATTGGAATTTTATATTCTTGCAGAAGAGATGAGAAAATGGATGCATCTTATCTACCAGCTGTGACATGAATCTCTTGATGGACTATAGTTTTCCTTGTAATTTGTGTAATTATTTCAATGTTTTTGGTGGTGGAATCTCTAGGATGGATTTTACTTTCTTTGGGTCAACTTCTATTCAGCATCGTGACACAATGTATCCCAGTAGCTTACTAGATTGTACTCCAAAGACACATTTCTTGGGATTTAGCTGAAGCTTATACTTTTCCAATCACTCAAAAATGGTAGTCTTTTTTTTCAGATCCAGAGGCTTTGTCTTCAGTGACCTTTTCTTTTCCCTTGGATTGATCAGGTTGTGTTTTTTATTTCTTTTCTGGAGTGGAGGAAGTTCCTGGAACATATGTTTCTTTATTGAAATGTCGGCCAAACTCATTCAACGGACAGTAGTTGGATTGTTTGCCTTCCAGTCTCTTGCAGTATTGAAAGAGCTCAAGATTTTTGGGAATTGTGATTTATCTACCATGGTGTGGGAACTTGAGGCATTGATAATAAGTAGAGGGTACACCTTTGATAGCATGTATCTAGGGTCATCCCAGCAAGATATTGTATGGTAGATCCAGATCTGGCATGTGGCAAACAATTTCAATTAAGGCTCAACCCACCTGTAATGGTAATGTGATCAAACCCTTGCTTTCTCATTCTCTATCTTCATAGGCCTTTATTGTGATTCTCTTGTCTACATCCAGAAGGTCTTTAGAAAGACTGATGTTACAAATCATTTTCAATGTGCACAAATTTAGACCAGATCCACCATCTATAAGGACTCGTTTGATCTTAGTGGATTGGATTTTGGCTTCAATATGGAGGGATTTATTATGATGAAGGTCAGGACCAAAAAATTCTTTATCAGTGAAAACAAGATGCTCTTGTGCAACTAAGTTCCCGATCATGGCTTGGAATTGAGCAGCTTTGAAATTTTTAGGAACACAGGATTCATTTAGAGCATCTTCAAGGATTTCTTTGTGAATTGGCAAGGTACATAGGAGTTCTAGAAAGGATATTTGTGCATGCATCTTTCCTAACTGAGCCAATAGGTCATAGCGTGAGGTGGGCTGAGCAGTGGTAGATGGTGCAGCTGGTGGATTTGCAGATGTAGAAGGTTTATCAGCAGCTTGGACAGTGACTCTGGGTGTTTGTGTGGTAGCATTACAATTAGTAGCTTTGAGGATTATGGTGTTGACATGCATTTCAAATTCTTCAATGTGGCCATAAAGAGCGTCAAACCCAAAGATATCATTTTCTTATAGACTCCCACATGTTTGATCATTTCCTGTGATAGCATTGGTAGAGTAATCATATGGGATTTCATTGGATGCATTGTTTTGATTGTGCGGTGGGAAGGGCTTATTGTAGACACTAGTAAATTTTACCCTATATTTTGATGAGGATTGGTCAAATTTTTGACACCCATTGGTCGAACAGATGACCAAAACTATTTTCAAGCTTTTTTCGTCACTTATTCGATAGGAAAACACATCATCGACATATTGACCTACTTAGTGGTTGATTTATCGACCGAATCTTCACCAAAAAAATTGCTTGAAGCTGGAAGAATTGCAGATCAAACCTTTTATCTAAGCGACCAACATTCACCAAAATTGTGACCAAAGGTGGTCGAAATTAACATTGAACACATAGCAGTCTCGTCGAAACTACTGATACAGTGTGTCAATTTTTCGACCATGGTTGGCCAGAATCAACGTCGAACACATAGCAGTATCATCGAAACATCAAACACAGTGTCTCATTTTGTCGACCAATGTTTGTCGACATCGACATCAAACACATAGCATTCTCATCGAAACTGCTGATATTAGAAGGTCGAAAAAGCGACCAATACTAATTTTTGGTTAAAATATATATATATATATATATATATTATTGATGGGTTTGTAACCGATTTCTCTATATTATAGAGATTTCTCTTAGAGGTTTGTAATTCAAACTCCATAAGGAATATCCATTGTTATTTCCATTCATCCAAGTGGGGAAATTTGACCCCTATAGGGATAAATTCCCACATTTATACTTAGTCAAATTC
>MU223056.1:4272245-4289075 GCA_018584345.1 Thuja plicata | reverse complement strand
CCATGCAGTTGTGTTCATGCTTCTCTCTCAATTGATCTACTATCAATACTCCTGTAGGCAACACATATTCAGTATCTAGGAATTGAGTAACATCATTACCAATACCTGATAAGTGGAGTCTTATCCTACTTTTCCATGAAGCAATGTTGTCTTTGTTCACTTGGGCACATCTCATCTTTTCATCTTGTGATCTTGACTTAGGTCTTGAAACCTTTCTGTAAGATCTAAATTTGGGTTATTCGAACGACCTCCTAAGTAAGATTTGTATATTGAGAATTGCATAAAGAAAGAGATACTAAGTCTAATTTCAGTCTTTTACACTTAAATATTATGATAAGAAATGGAGGAAAGCTTGCAAATAAATAGTGGGATGTGATACCTACCTCATAATATAGAATATCTGGAAAAACTCATTTTCTGAGGCCTCTATTGAGTTTTACAAAAATTTGAAGTATGATCCAGAACCAGAACGCAGAGACAAACAAAACCCATAAATCTTTTTTTGTTATGATGTCATCTTATGAAAAAGGTTGACCTTGACCCATAAATGTCACCCCTTACCCAATAATGTCGACCCTGACCTACACAGTGTCGACAGAAAATCTGTTCACAAATCTCGGCAGTTTGCTAAAAAGGGTATCCAAATCTAGTCTCAAATCTGTTGTCTCGCACCTGTAACTCCTGAAAATAGCACCTACAAATATCTAAAAAGAGGGGTTTTGGGGTGGCTATATAGGGTTTTTCCTTAGTCAAACCCCCATTTTGGTGATCTCCACCTCCACGAATAGCCGAATATAGAATGTATGTGTGTGTGTATTGCTCTTTGTAAAAGAGTCTTTAACTATGCAATATCAAGATCTAATCTTCTAGATTAACAATCCTAACATAACATAGAAATGAGAAAGCGATGCATAGATTTGAATATGATCAAGAAAGCATACCAAGCCCCCAAGGCTAAATTATTCCCATCAACTCACAATCTGTAATTGCTACCCCGTGATAATGTTCTTTGAGTGCTTGGATGTTGAGAATAGTAGATCTCAAGAGAGTGCCTTCTTGCTTCAATGAAGATCCATAATAGCTTGTCCTCAAAATGCTTGATTGAAATATGATATGTCCTCCTAGCTTGTTTCTCTATATAATCCTCTTTCTTGTTTGCATCATCATTCCATCATGTCATCTCTCGATTTTGTCTCATGATCAAATGAAGGCAAAAGAGAGTGTTTATATAGAGATCTCAATATAGGCCTTCTAGGGTAATGCAAGGGACCCAAATTCCAATTTCACCTTGAATCATGGTCCAATTAAAATCAACAACCAAGGATGGAATATATTAATTCAAACATCAGATAAAACACTTCCACATCCAAACCCGGGGACCTATTTTAAGTTTTGGACCCCAATAAGCTCCAGATTTGAAAGTGGGGACCAACACCCGAAAGAGGTCTATGTCGACCTCACCCTTGACCTAGGTCAAGGTTGACCTTGACCTTGACCTAGGTCAGGGTTGACCTCCACCCTGACCTGAGGTTTCAGGCAGGTCACCAAAAAGTTTATGAGGGGTTCCCAAGTCAGTCGGGGACCTAGGAAGGTGAGGGAATGTTCCAGAATGTTAAGAAGGCCTAGAGGCCTAGAGAGAGAATAGGATGAGGTCCAAGAGGACCAATACATATGGCCTACCTAGAGAAAAGATCCATGGAGAGGGAAATCTAGGAGGATCCACAAGATCCTAACCCTAATTTCACCTAAACATGTATAATCAAGCACAAATGTATCCTAAATGCAAATCTAGTATGCAAAAATACTAAATGAGGGTGCTAAACCTATCAAAATGGAAGTGCTTCCATTTTAAGATGATACATTTAGCCCCCACTTTAGCTTAGATATGATACTACATGAATGTGCAAGCTAAAGTAAGAAAACATCATAAAGTATAAAAAGGAAATAGCCAAGTCCTCAATGCAAAGATCCTGCAAGAAACCATTAGTATCTGCAATCTATAGCACATAAGGTTAATGAAAATCCATAGAGCACCTAAGTCTTATTATTATGATCTTGAGAAGTATATAGATCTCCTTATACCCCCCTGATTCGGCTTACTAATTCATGGAAGGTGAAACAGGGTGATAAGGTGATTTCTATACACTAAATATGCAATTTGTTGAAAAGTCTTTTCTTGAACTAGTTAGAAGGGTCCTAAACCTTCCTAAACTTATTTAAGAGGTTATTTATCTAAATCATGATTCCAATGCTTCTGACGGCATTGAAAATGGAGCTACCAAACTCAAGTTATGATGGAAAGAATAGATGTTTATCTAAATGCATATAAAGGGAAAATTCGAGTTCAACCTAAATAATTTCAAAATAAACCCTAGTAAAACCCTAATTTACTGCCTATAAATAAGAGGAAGAGACCCTTACCACCTCATTCTTACCATTTTCAAAGTTTGAAAAAGGAGACAAGATGCCGAAGAGAGAGGAATTTCGAGCAAGCCGCATGGAGGTCTTGAGGGAGCGCCTGGCCAACAGACAGCCACTGCCCAAGGTGAGTACCTATTTCTAATGCCTGTGATTGAAAATTTCATGTTTTTATAGGAAGGTCAGCCCTGACCCAAAAAGGTCAACCCTGACCCAGTAAGGTCAACCCTGACCTAATAAGGTTGACCCTGACTGGGAAGGTTATGTCCTTTCTGGGGTGAATGTCGACCCTGACCCATAAAGGTTGACCCTGACCCAATAAGGTCAACCTTGACCCATAAAGGTTGACCTTAACCCAAAAAGGTTGACCTTGACTAGGTTAGATGGATATAGTAGATTTTTGATGCAGAAGTACTGATATGATTCATGTTTGTGCTTACATGATCCTATCCATCTTCGAGAGCATCCCTTCGGAGGGTTACTACTATCTGTCAGAGGGAGTGTCTTCGAGCTATAGCAGGAGGAGATACAGTTGTTGAGAGATGTGGGATTTTAATAGGTAGCAGTCCTACCATAGCTGAGGTTCCATCGGTCCATTATATCATCCATGATAGAGAGATGGGATGAGGATACCTGTTCCTTCCATCTTCCATCAGGTGAGATCATGATCACGCTAGAGGATGTGTACAGGATCCTATGACTTCCGATCCGAGGTGAGCCTATCAGACTGAGAGTACCATGGGGTTCTCCCAAGATTTTTGTAGATATGGAGTATTGTTCAGGATGAGTACCACAGATGAGGACCCGATCAGATCAGATATCTTTGGCAGCCATACTAGCAGGTCCGACACCTTTGGTACAGAGAGTGATGCTATGTATACTTGCTTTGGTTGTAGTGCCCAACACAAAGGGTACAATATTTTTAGCACCACTCACTCATCTCATACGTAGGATGGAGAGTGACAGGGTCATCATCTCATGGGGCCATAGCATGTTGGCTCATCTTTATCATGAGTTGAGTTAGTTAGTGCGATACCAGTGGGAGAGTCTTACGGTGTGCACCCTGCTATAGGTTTGGATGTTTGAGCATTACACATGTACATGACCACAGGGTAATCCTATGATGATAGATGCAATCACACCGAGAGCCTTTGCATATCCACTAGCAGATATCTGGTAGTACAGAGATATCCTCTTTTGGAGAATATGCCTTGACCATATACTAGGTATAGATGTGATATGGAGACCTTATTGTCAGATGATAGAGTGGTCGGATACTCGACATCAGTTGAGACATTCAAAGCAGTGCAAGCTGCTAGAAGGTCCTACCAATCATGTCATGATGTCGTACTACTATGATAGGGTGATGAGATAGTTGGGTTTGATACAGGGGGTCCCTCAGGCAGTACCTCGGTATGCATATATGACGATATATTATCAGAGACCTGGCGCCATACACTGACCTATAGTAGCTGATATTGTGGATAGTGAGACAGATGAGATAGATGATATAGAGGTATCCCTTGAGATATCCTATGCAGGTGTTAGCAGAGAATATATCAGATACTAGAGTTTACAAGGGACCCATCCTATCTTCCCTGATGACTACCCCACAGGTGATCCAAGTCCTTTAGAGAGGAACCACCGAGGAGATGACATACCAGTAGGAGAGGAGGAGGATTAGAGAGATGAGGAGGAGCCTCCCTTCAAGGGAGATCTTATGGAGGAGGAGAGAGCAGAGGAGAGAGTAGAGGAGATGCCCCCAGGCCGTAGTACAGGGATCGGTGATCAGGCAGTCTATATTTCTCCCTTGAGATCATGACGACCTCCTCGAGTGCACACAAAGACACCACCACCCAAGCCTAGATAGAGCGAGTGAGGAGAGAGTAGTCATTCCATTCCCCCACCATCTAGATCCTTTGGTGATACCCAGGTAGGAGATCCAGGTATGATATAGATTTTAGAATGTTTTGAATAGATATTTTGTCTAGAAGAAGAATTTTAATGAAGTTTTACATTTTGAATTTTTGTAGGGAGCGTAGTAGAATGGATGAGTTTTGTATCCGAGGTTATAAAGGATACATGTATATCCTACCGAATGTTAGCTAGCGAGAGAGAGTCCCTTATAGGACAAAGGGATCCTGGAAGGCATGCAGATATCTTCCTATGTGTACAGCAAGAATTGAGGTTATGCAAAGAAAGAGAAGAGAAATTGATGGCTGACCTACAAAGAGCCTAGGAGCATTTCTAGGAGATGTGCATATTGAGGAGCTGCACACGGACTACTATTCTGAGATCCTCATCCTCACACCACAGATCTAAGAGAGTTGGGAGCCACCGACCTTCAGAGAATAGGGATAGAGATTGATAGATATGGCACATGTGTCGCATATGTACCAAACTCAGAAAAAGTTTATTTATGAAGAAAACTTTGTTTTTGAACAATTAGTTCTTATGATTGATTACTTTTATTTTCATCAATGCACAAAACTTAACAAAAGAAAGAGGAAAGGAAAATATGTATGAATGTATTCTAATTTACATAACTTATAAAATATTTATTCTTGAAGGAACACATACATACATAAAGGAAGAATTATAAATTAGGGAAAATAATGTTTAAGATGCATAATATTAATAGGTTCCTTAAGAGGAATACCATTCGTATCAGCAATTTTATAAGCACCTAAAGTAAAATCGTCAATTACTACAAAGGGTCCAAGCCAATTTGGACTAAATTTTCCTTTCTCACCAGGTAGAGCATTCACATTTCTTTGGTTTTCATATAAGACTAAATCACCTACCGAGAATGACCATTCAATCACCTTGTGATTATATTATTTCTGAAGTGATTTGTGATAGGCCTTAATGTGTTCCAAAGCGTTTATTCGTTGTTCATCTAACATTTCTAACTCTTGTAATCATTGTTCCCGAAAAGTATCTTTGTCAATGATCCCATGAAATGAAACACGCAAAGATGGTATTTCTAATTCCAAAGGCATGATAGCGTCAGTGCCATAAACAATATTATAAGGTGAAGTGCCAGTGGTTGTACAAACACTAGTCCTATAAGCCCACAAGGCATGAGTAAGTTGTGTATGCCAATCTTTCACATGTTTGTTAACTATTTTCTTTAATATTTTTTCAATAACCTTATTCGATGCTTCAGCTTGACCATTAGATTGAGGGTAGTAAGGAGTAGAAAATCTATGTTGTATACGATATTTCTTCATGAATTTTGTGACTTCTTTGTTCTTAAAAGATGTACCATTATCCAAAACTATCGTTGAAGGAATACCAAATCATGCTATAATATGGTTAAGGATGAAATCACAGATAACATCTACAGTATTAGAATGAAGAGGGATAGCTTCTACCCATTTTGTAAAGTAATTCGTAGCTGTGAGAATGTATGTATGTCCTTAAGAAGAAACTGGTGATATTTTTCCAATAAGGTCAAAACCCCAAATGCTAAAAGGGCACGGAGCAACTTGATTAAGAAGCTCACAAGCAGGAGCATGAATTAAATTACCATGTTGTTGACACTGAGGACACTTTTTGACAAATGTAAAGGAATATTGCTCCATTGTTTGCCAGTAGTATCCCATTCTGAGGAGTTTATTAACTAAATATTTCCCACCAAAATGTCCTCCACAAGAACCAGAATGAGCTTCCACTAAAGCTACAGGTATTTCAGTTTTGTTAAGACATCTTAATAGTAAACCATTGTAAGAATTTTTGAAAGTGTTTCCCCTAAAATGATATAGCAGGCCACAAGCTTTCTAATACGATTATGTGTGTTCCTTGTTGCCGATTCTAGAAAAGTATTATCTTTCAAAAAATGAAAGACATGTGAATACCATTCATCTAAATGAAAGCTACAACAATCAACAGTAACTTTATCATAAACTGCAGGGAGTTTAAGAGTGGGTATAGTAAATTGAAGGTCTTCATCATTATTCTCAAGACAAACCAAAGAAGCCGCACTTGCCATGGCGTCTGCATGTCGATTATCTTTCCTAGGTAAAGTTTGAATTGTGTAAGAAGAGAATTGTGAAAGGATGCCTAGAGCCAAATCTCGATATTGTGTCATCTTATCATTCTTAATTTGATAACCTCCTTTGATTTGTTTCGTAATTAATTATGAATCCCCATAAATTTCTAATTTTTTAATATGAAGGGATGAAGCTGCTCGTAAGCCAGCTATAAGAGCTTCATATTCCGCAATGTTATTAGTACAACGAAAAGTTAATTTATATGACATAGGGATAGGTTTATTCGTAGGAGGGATCAAGATAATGCCCACCCCAAAACTTGTCTTGCACCTAGAACCATCAAAATATAACTCTCAAATATCATCTTGTTTGATTGCAAATATATTCTCATCGGGGAATTCTATTGAGGTAACAGTTGTATTAGAATGAGGACAAGGAGATTCAGCTAAATAATCAGTTAAAGATTGTCCTTTAATTGAATTTTGAAGGATGAAATTGAGATCAAATTCTATGAGCAACATCACCCACTTTGCTAAGAAAAGGTGTTTTAAAGGATCAAATTTAACAATCACATTGACTTCAATATTCAACAAGTAATGTCAGAGTTTTTGACAAGCATAAACTAAAGCCAAGCATTGTCGTTCTAGTTGATTATATCATGTTTCATAGTCCAACAAGGTCCGACTAATATAGTATACTGGTCTTTCCTTTCTGTCACTATCACGTTGAGCCAAAAATGCACTCACAGCATTGGAAGTGGTAGAAGTATATAGATAAAAGGGTTTATTGAATTGAGCAGGTTGTAAGATAGGAGGATTAGAAAGATATTCTTTAAATTGCTCAAAATATTTCTTACATTCCTGTTCCAAGAAAAAGTGGTATCCTTTATGAGTAAAGAAGTAAAAGGAACAGTCCTATCAGCTAGGTTAGAAACAAAGTGACGAATAGAGTGTATTTTACCTTGTAAACTGCGTAATTGAGAATATTCTTAGGAGGAGGCATTTTAACAATAGCATAAATCTTTTCAGTATCAACTTTTATGCCTCGCTTAGAAATAATAAATCCTAATAATTTTCCAGAATCAACTCCAAAAGCACATTTCTTAGGATTTAACCTCATGTTGTAACTCCTAATTCTATCAAATATTTGTCTTAAAATGAACACATGGTCTTCTCTCTGTATAAACTTTTCCAAGATATCATCCACATAATCTTCCAAAATCTTATGAATGTAACCATGAAAAATCAAAGTCATAGCACGTTGACAAGTGGCTCCTGTATTTCTTATTCCAAAAGGCATCATGACCCAACAGAATGTCCCCCAAGGTGTAATAAATGCGGTCTTAAGTTGATCCTCAATAGGAATAAAAATTTGGTTATAACCCAAAAATCCATCCATAAAAGATAATAATGCATGACCTGCTGTTGAATCCACAATCATGTCAATATTAGGTAGCGGGAAGTCATCTTTTAAGGATGCTTTATTTAAATCCCAGAAATAAGTGCACATTCTTATTTTATTTTCTCCCTTAGAAACAACCACAATATTGGAAATCCATTCAAAATAATCAATAGAGCGGATGAATCTGGCACCTAATAATTTTTCAATTTCATCTTTTACCAATAAAGTGATGCATGGATTCATCTTGCGAATCTTCTGTTTCACAGGTTTAGCATTGGGTTTAAGGACAATATTATGAGTGATAATCTTGGGGTCTATACCTAGAATATTCGAATATGTCCAAGCAAAGATATCCTTATATTCAAGCAAGAGAGAAACCAATTGATCATGCTCATCTTGACTCAAACACTTTCCAATGTTAATTGTTATGTCAGCATCATTCTCATCCACTTGAACTTCAATGGTCTCAGTTATTAATAAATTACTTTGTATGGGAGAATCCATTGGCAAAGGAGAAATATCTGGTTCATCATGTTCTCCAAAATAGGATTCATTATTCAGGCAATACAGCTTCCTCCTTTTATGATGAAATGTAGGTAGATCTTGATAAGCTCCTAAAAAATCAACGAGGGCTTCATCCTCAGGAAAGATTTCCAAACTAGGCTTTTGATCCATGTCAAGGAGAAGAGGATTAACCAATTTCAAATGTCCACCACAAATATGATTAACATTCAAAGGAAAAGTTGATGGTTGTCTATAAGGATTGAATCCTAACCCATAAGTATAATCACAACCTTCATTATCTAGGGGTACTTGTATACCTTGTTCATACTTACCACAACCTTTTCCATTAAATCCTAATTTCTTGAGTAAATGATAACCAGAACCATATCTGTCGGCCATATCGGATTGAGTTAAAGGGGATGCATATGTCACAATTTCATAGCAATTTGGTTTTACTGTCTCAATTGTTTCATCACGAGAAGCAGCAACAAAGTTACTTTTTAACTCCTCAGAAAGCGGAGAAGGAATAAAAACTTGTTTTTCAAACTCAGTTTGTTCTTTCATGAATTCCAAATTTGAGATTTTATATTCTCCTAGGAAGGTAGGACTAAAATCCAATGTTCCCCAATCATCTTCCATTAGGGAATAAGATGGAATCTCATCTTGTTTAACCTCAGGTGGTTGTTCGGGTTTTTTGACTGGTTGTATAGGTTCGGGAACCTTAGCATATTCCGCATTCAGGCAAGGATTTGGTGCATCATCCACATATAGTGTGTACATCATATTGTTATAAATGAACCTAACCTTGCAATGAAGAGTAGAAGGAACCACATGCATAGTATGTAACCAAGGTCTTCCTAATAGGAGGTTATAATTGAGTGGTCCAGGCATAACATGGATAGGAGTGTAGAGAAGCACAGGACCAACTTTAATAGGTAGCGTAATAATACCCAAAGTTTTCTTTGCAATATTATCAAAAGCACGAATAGGAATATTGTCCATTTGAATATTTGTAAGATTGGCCTTAATTTCCCTAAGCATATCCATGCTACAAACATTAAGCCCAGATCCATTATCAATCAATGTTCTACGAATAATACTCTGATTATTAGAGACAGCAACCATAAGAGCATCATATTGATTCTGCACCTCAACAGTAGGTAAATCATCATCGAAAAAAACAATAGGAGGTACAGAAGGCATAGTATGCATGCACTCCAGAAATGAATTAATGTTCTCTTGATTAGGAGGCATAGCGGGAAGAGTAGATAAAACTTTTTGCAATGCCTCATGATATGTAGGAGAAGTTTGAAGTAATTCCCATAAAGATATCTTAGCCGGAGTAGCGCGTAATTGTTCCACTAAATCATACTCTTTAAAGGAAGAAGGTAACCTAGGTTCTTGAGGAAGCACGGGTTGAGAAGGAGGTAAATTAGCTGGGATAGTAGGTTGGGGATTATTTCATGTGTGATAAGCATGCAAAACAGAGTCCATGTTATCAAAGAAATCCAGAGGATCTTTGGGTTTACCCTTAATAGTTATTCGAGGACACCCTTTTACCATCATCAAAGGTTTAGAAAATATTGTTTTAGGTGTCTCAATGTTGCAAATAGAGGAATATGAGGGTAACCATGCATACACTCTATCGTAAAGGTCAATTGGAGAGGTTGTGGAGGAGGATGAAATAGGAATAGGACCCATGGAGATCTCATTTGAACCATTTGCATTCTCACTTCCATGTACCTCATTAAGGGATCTATCATTTTGTGTAACAAAATCCTCATCAAAGTACTCAAAACAAAAATCATACATGTTGAACACAAGGAAATACTACAAGCATGAAAAATGTAAATGTTTTTGTATTTTTAAAGGAATTTTGTGATTTTTATTATTATTATTATTATATATATATTGACATATAAATGCAAGAAAAAGAAATCTATTTCTATGTTCATGCAAGATCTAATATGAAATGTAAATTTAACACCAAAGAAAACAAAGAGTTGTCTATCGCGGGTTCACCAAAATGTAAGATCTAAATTTGGGTTATTAGAAGGATCTCCTAAGTAAGAATTGTATAATGAGAATTGCATAAAGAAAGAGATCCTAAGTCCAATTTCAGTCTTTTACACTTAAATATTATGATAAGAAATGGAGGAAATCTTGCAAGGAAATAGTGGGATGTGATACCTACCTCATAATATAGTAGATCTGGAAAAACTCATTTTCTAAGGTCTGTATTGAGTTTCTAGAAAATTTGAAGTACGATCTGGAATCGGAACGTAGAGATGAACAAAACCCAGAAATATTTTTCCGTTCTAATGTCATCTTATGAAAAAGGTCAACCTTGACCCACAAATGTCACCCCTAACCCAATACTGTCGACCCTAACCTGCACAGTGTCGATAGAAAATATGTTCACAGATCTCGGTAGTTCACTGAAAAGGGTATCCAAATCTGGTCTCAAATCTGATGTCCCGTACCTGTAACTCCTAAAAATAGCACCTGCAAATATCTGAAAAGAGGGGTTTTGAGGTGGCTATATAGGGTTTTGCCTTAGTTAAACCCCCATTTTGGTGATCTGCACCTCCACGAATAGCCGAATATAGAATGTATGTGTGTGTGTGTATTGCTCTTTTGAAAAGATTCTTTAACTATGCAATATCAAGATCTAATCTTCTAGATTAACAATCCTAACATAACATAGAAATGAGAAAGCAATGCATAGATTTTAATATGACCAAGAAATCATACCAAGCCCCCAAGGCTAAAGTATTCCCATCAACTCACAATACGTAATTGCAACCCCATGATAATGTCCTTTGAGTGCTTGGATGTTGAGAATAGTAGATCTCAAGAGAGTACCTTCTTGCTTCAATGAAGATCCACAATAGCTTGTCCTCAAAATGCTTGATTGAAATATGATATGTCCTCCTAGCTTGTTTCTCTATATCATCCTCTTGCTTGTTTGCATCATCATTCCATCATGTCATCTCCCGATTTTGTCTCATGATCAAATGAAGGCAAAAGAGAGTGTTTATATAGAGATCTCAATATAGGCCTCCTAGGGTAATGCAAGGGACCCAAATTCCAATTTCACCTTGAATCATGGTCCAATTACAATCACCAACCAAGGAGGGAATATATTAATTCAAACATCAGAGAAAACACTTCCGCATCTGAACTCGGGGACCTATTTTAAGTTCTGGACCCCAATAAGCTCCAGATTTGAAAGCAGGGACCAACACCTGATAGAGGTCTATGTCGACCTCACCCTTGACCTAGGTCAAGGTTGACCTCAACCCTAACCTAGGTTAGGGTTGACCTCGACCCTGACCTGAGGTTTCAGGTAGGTCACCAGAAAGTTTCTGAGGGGTTCCCAAGTCAGTCGGGGACCTAGGAAGGTGAGGGAATGTTCCAGAATGTTAAGAAGGCCTAGAGGCCTAGAGAGAGAGTAGGATGAGGTCTAGGAGGACCAATACATAGGTCCTACCTAGAGAAAAGAGCCATGGAGAGGTAAATCTAGGAGGATCCACAAGATCGTAACCCTAATTTCACCTAAACGTGTATAATCAAGCACAAATGTATCCTAAATGCAAATCTAATATGCAAACATACTAAATGAGGGTGCTAAACCTATCAAAATGGAAGTGCTTCCATTTTAAGATGATACACTTCCTTTCTAAGCACACAAGCTCTGATACCAATTGTTAGTAATAACGGAGAGGGGGGTGAATCAGTGGCCTCAAAACTTTATCCTTCAAATATTAACCACCAATCAAATAAACCTCAGATTATTAAGTCCCTACAAGATGCATGCCATGAAATACTTATAATGAATAACTATCTATCAATTTTCCTTAATTTCCCTTATTCTCCTTGATTACCGATAAGTAGTATAACTATTTACCAAAACTTAGTAAATAAGAAGAGTATACCGATCAACCCAGTGTTAACTATGTCAAATAAAAAACAATAAAGAAATGAATCATACATACATAACACATGAATTTTTAACGTGGAAACCCTGTTAAGGGAAAAACTACTGGGACCGGTACCCCAAATTTTCACTCTTCTGAAGTGAGCCCTTTTAGGAGCCAACCCTGTTAAAGGTTACAAACACACTGTTAAGTGCGACCTTGTTAGAGGATTTTATACATAGAGGTTGTCACTTAGTATCAGGCATCTATTGCTACCATCCTTTAATCAACCTCCTTCTTAGACTATCAATAGGTATCGGGTAAGTCCAATGCTACTTTCATGAATCAACCTTTTTGGCACTCCTTGGGATGTACCTTAATATATAGAAGATTGTTAAGTCCTGCTCTGTTAAGAGACTTGATGCTTCAATGGTTAAACTGAAACACTATGACCTATTTCTAATGCAACCTTGAATTGTAGAATTTTAGATCTATTTAAGTACATTACCTCTTTGATCAATGTATCAATTCAATTCTTTGTGCTCCACACTTTCTACTCTGTGATGTTGTGCTTCACTATTCGTCAGTGTCTATAGAATTCTTTATCTCTCCTTCAGCTTGATTGATCAGGACTGCATGAAGTTCTTCTTCATCTGTTTCTCTTTAGCATCCTCTTTTCATTCACTCCCCTTAATCCCCTTTCTATGAATGTGTTACGAAAATGAATTAAGCTTGTCTCTTATATAGACATGATATTCATTGTTTCTTGATTCTTGATTCTTGGCATGAAAAAAAATCCAGCCAATTTGATTTAAATCATAACTCCTAATTTATCTTGTAGTTATCTTCTTGCCAACTGTACAAATCTTCTTTAAATCAATTACTTAAATCTGGTTGAATAAAACAAAGAAAAAAACCAGTTAAGTCTATCTTTTAGCTCTTGTCAGCTAGATATTTTGTCATTTTTAGAACTCTCTATTCCGTCAGTCAATTCTTCAGTTAGTTGTTGATGACAACTGACAGTTCCGTCGGCATGACTCCAGTTAGCTTCGGGATCTCCGTCTGTCGGGCATCATTAGATTTTTACTCATTGGGCAACTTTGTTTTCAGCTCATCGAGCATCATGTGGTTTTGCTTTGTTAGGCAACACTGTCTTCCGCTCGTCGGGTATCATTGTGACTTTTTCTCTTTGCCTTGACTGATGGTGTGCACTCCATCGGTGTTATCTATCACTTAGTGAATACTTGACATTTATGTATTACTGAAAGCATAACCTTTGTTCTATTAATTCTCTAAAGTCTTTCGCATTATGTGCATGACCGTACAGATGATATCAAGTTGACATCAATGAAATTACAAACCATTAACTAATTTAATGCTTTGCATTATCTTCAACTTAACATTATCAAACATTCAATCAGTTACATGTCATCATATGGCTTATTTTTCTGCCACTGTGGTTGGTTCCATTGAGGATTCACCCACTCAGGAGGCTCTCATGGTGGTCCCCAAGGCATGTTCGGAGGTTACATTGGATATTGAGGATTCCACTGATTTGAATTATTCAAGGAGTCTTGATTTTAGTTATTCCTTAAACCATTTTGTCCTTGATATGAGTTGAGTCCAGGATTTTGGGATCTTTGTAAAGTCTTCCTCTATAAGAGGTAGCTTCTTTATTTGGTTCTTAATCTCAGACAAGAGGTTACATGAGCTAGTAGGATGAGATTTTTCACAAATTTCAAATAGATCAACCTGGTTTATAGGACATTCCCTCAGTTGGTGTTTTCATGTTCATTAGGAACAATAGATATCCAGTGGTTTAGTGTTTTTATTATCAGGATAACTACTAAGGTGAAGGAGTATATCAATTTTCAAGTTTGCAATTTCATCCATAACCCGTGACACATCAAATGTTGATACTTTACTTTTGGAACCCCTAGTCCCCACTCTGGTCCTAGAATAGTTCCTACATATTTTAATAATATCTTCTATTGAGAGTTTTCTGGTATCACATTTTCCTATAAGATTAAGGGCTTCTCTAGGCTCGTTGTCAATTCTTTTTAGAAAGATTTTTTTACTCATTTATGTATCCAATCCATTGGCATACCTCCTATGGAAAAATCGGAATCTATCAGCATAGTCTTTAAGGCTTTCATCTTCCATTTGTCTCATTCAAAAAAAATCTCCTCTTTTCTATTGCCCACTCGGTAATAGTTTTGATATTTATCAAGAATTGTTGTCTCTATTTTAGCCTGAGTTGAAATTGAATCTACTCCTAATCTCATAAACCATCTCAAGGATGACTCTTTTAATGTAGAAGGGGACAATTTTAACTTCTAATTATTGATAGTATAATCATATGTCTTACAGAAAACCTTAAATACAAATAGAAATTGGTGAGGATCTTTTGAAGTCTTACCCCTAAAAGTTGGCAGAATAGAAGGTGAGATATTTTTCATAGGAGGTTCATCATATCTCCTATTAATATCAATAGGGTACTTAAATGTCCTATCAAGAGGATTCCTAGTAGCATTTCTACCAACCATGTTTCTTTTATGCAAAGGTTCGTCATGTACAATTTATTGTTCTTGTTCAATTTTTTGTTTTATTTCTTCTTGAATATTTTCTTATTTCTCGTCAGATGTATCAGATCCTCGATTATCCAAATGGTTGGTGAATTGTCTTTGAATAAATCTACCAATGGATCTTTGTATCATGTCATCAATGGTTCAAACTATAGTCCTTATCAACACTTAAGGCTTCAATTTTAGAAACCAGATCTTTTAATCCCTGAAAACAATGTTAAAAATGATCGATGAGGTAGTTGACGTCACAACTCACATCATTTAATTTATCATATATCAAACTAAGTGTGTCCTAAGGCTATTTTTTATAAGGATTATTCTTATTTTGGGACTTTTCCACTATAAAAAATGACTTATTTTTTAATCAAGCTCCACTAGGAGCTCTCGGGAGTTACTTCCTTCCAACTTAGAATATCTTAAATACACCTTTAACTTATTAGGATTAAGTAATACTAAGCGGGGGTGAATCAGTATTACAACACTTTAAACATGAACCAATTAATTTCCAACTTAACTAAATAAATATTGAAATGAAAAGAACATAAACACACAATACATAACTCATAACACCATGAATTGTTGTCGAGGAAACCCTGGTGGGGATGGTACCCACAAATATGCACTAAAAATAGTGTGTCCCTGTTAGGAGACCTATCCCTATTAGGAGATAAATATTACATTATCACATTTCCTTGTTAGAGGAATACAAAACCATGTTAAAGGTATACTGAGCTCACTGCTCATACAATCAGAAATATAAGTCTATTACAATGCTTTCTCAAGAATGAACAATACAAGAATTTTTTATTCTTAGGTAGTTCCAGTTGTATCTTGCATCACTATCTATTTGATTCTTATATCACAATGCATCCATGCATCACATCCACATAATCTCATTTGCCACACATCATCACACTTATCACACTTTTTCACATCATTCGCTTCTCAAAAGCTCCCCATATATATATATATATATATCATTTCATTACCCAGTCGGCTTCCAATTATATCATAAAATAGAATTAATACTTATACAAAAATTAATTACTAATTCAATGACCATACACTATCAAAAAATAGGAATCCACAACCCAAATCCAACCTAGCATGTTTGAACTTCGCGTTATACTGCCTCAATCATCATGACTGTCCATCTACCCTATATCACTATTACTTTGTCTTTGCATGTCTTCAACTATCTGTATCTCACTATGGTCAACACCAAAACTCAAGAGACCTTAATAGAAGGTCATACATATCCCAAAATAGCTTCCTCTAAGCTCGCATTTCACCATTCATCATATACTATCTTCACTGACCAAAACTATATTTCTATACTCTGTAATTCCGCTTTCTGTAATTAGCCATTTTGTAATCCCAAACTCCAAAATTGTGTTCCACTCCAAGTGACCATCCATACCAGATGTGTTTCCATAAATGAAAACCCTCAAGTGTTCCATAACACTCCTAAATGAATCACTTGCCAACAATCTCTCCCTTTGGAATTGATGGAAACACTTAGTAAAAAATGACTAAGTGTCAATACCAAAAATATATACACAACATTCTCTATCTCCTTTATATATCTACTCTATACATTTTTCTTCTCTTATACAATTTTCTTCTTTTCTCCCCCTTTGATATCAATGGAAAAGGGATACAAAAACATAGAATATATTGTAGGATTTGATGGATAAATCCACAGTTGCCAAGAAATTTGCATGCAAAATAACCTGTCACTTGAAGAATCAAGAAGAAGGAGGAGAAAGCAGAATCAACTCAGAATAAACTCCAAAATGGTAGAGCCCAAATATTTAGAAAATGATTGATTGAATTGTTATGAAAAGAGATTACAATGTTCAACCTATAAAGGTGAACAAACCCTAAAACCTAAGAAAGCTAGGTTGAGCATTAATAATTAATATTAATATTAATTATAATGCACCTAAAGAGATAGCTTAAGAAATAAAGAGTAATGACAACTTAATTAATTAAATCAACATGATT
>MU223056.1:4252125-4272195 GCA_018584345.1 Thuja plicata | reverse complement strand
ACCTAAAGAGATAGCTTAAGAAATAAAGAGTAATGACAACTTAATTAATTAAATCAACATGATTTAATTAATAAGCCAAAAGTACAATTACTCTAACACCCCCCCTTAAGCGAAGCTCAGGAGGTAATCTAACCTAGCACAGTTAAGAAAGCAAGAAAGTGGGTCCCGACAACAAGGCCTGATCAGGTACACAATACAAAGAAATCTCTGTAAACTGGAGAAAAGGAGAAAACCCATAGGGAAAAACCCCTCTCCAAAAAGAGATGAGGTGCTGCAAAGAATCATTGGGAGAACATTGAAAGAGAAACACTAGAATCCTGAATCTGGAAAGCAAGGAAAGATACTTCTATTTACTAGAGACCATTATGTGAGTCATTGACTCAATTGGAAACATGATAAAGCAACAACAAACTCGATGCCCAGGAACACTGGAAAACTAAAAAACTGGAACAACCCTTGAATCTTTGAAGCAATTGAAGAAGAGATCAAAGTGCAGGCCATGAGACTACACCCTAATCAAATTATTAAGCAATAAACCCCCATGATTGAACTTTATTGAAGTTCATTTATTAAAATACCCAAAGATTGCAATAGAAGAACATGCAGAAATAAAGATAGCAAAGTAAACCTAAAGCATGCAAAAAGAAATTAGGGCATGCACAGAAGAATGTTCACATCTGCCTCCATGAGTGCAAAAAGACAACTTCTATCTTTGACTGACAAAAAATCTAGTGAAATAGAAAAACTAGAAGATGAAACCCCTACCAAGACGTCTACCTCGGAAAGAGCTTTCCGATGATATAAAGAAGTCAAAAAAAGGCTTTTGTTTTCTCTAGATAGAGAAAAAAACACTGACAGTGGTTAGAAAGGCTCCAAAAATTAAAAAAAAATAGCCCCTGGGGCTTAAGATTAGGGGGCCCTGGGCATATGGCACACACAAGGGGCTAAGGGCAGAGCCCTCAGTCACCAATGTGACTGCCACCAAGGTGTAGGAGCCCGCGGGGCTGAGAGCTCGCTGGGTGGCGCTGCAGGTGGGCGGAGCTAGCAGAGCAGGCGGCGGAGCCAGTCGGCGGTGGAGGGCGGTGGTGCAGGGTCAGTGGGGTCAATGGGTGGTGCTGGGTGGTGGTGCTAGGTGCGGGTTGGGCCATGGTGGTGTAGTGGCTGCATGGTGGCAACGCCCAAAACAAGCCCTAAAAGGGTTTTTTTTTAATTTTTTTTTAAAAACAAATTTGGTTTCCGTGCCCGTACGGCCCTAGAAGCC
The DNA here is from genome assembly GCA_018584345.1 of Thuja plicata. Lineage (NCBI taxonomy): Eukaryota > Viridiplantae > Streptophyta > Pinopsida > Cupressales > Cupressaceae > Thuja > Thuja plicata. The sequence goes on along the minus strand of MU223056.1, from coordinate 4,270,934 downwards.
AAAAAATTTTTGCCTTAGAGGTAAAAAGGGCCAGATAGGTTGTCTTATATCAATATTAGGGTTTTTGGACCTTCTGGACACAACCATGAGGTCTGTTTGTGCCCAAAAAGCACCAAAAATGAATTCACCCCCAGATTGAAGATAACAAGCCCCAAAAAGCTAAAACTTTTCCCCTTCGAACACAGCTTCAAGATCACCAGGACAAGCAGCAATAGAAAGGCTCTGATACCATGTAGGATTTGATGGATAAATCCACAGTTGCCAAGAAACCTGCATGCAAAATAACCTGTCACTGGAAGAAGCAAGAAGAAGGAGGAGAAAGCAGGAACAACTCAGAATAAACTCTGAAATGGTAGAGCCAAAATATTCAAAAAATGATTGATTGAATTGTTATGAAAAGAGATTACAATGTTCAACCTATAAAGGTGAACAAACCCTAAAACCTAAGAAAACTAGGTTGAGCATTAATAATAAATATGAATATTAATTATAATGCACCTAAAGAGATAGCTTAAGAAATAAAGAGTAATGACAACTTAATTAATTAAATCAACATGATTTAATTAATAAGCCAAAAGTACAATTACTCTAACATACATAACAAAATTGTGTCACTTCTTACCAAAAATTATATCATCTTTAATACATCTTGGAATGAGCTCTTCAAGATCGTCACTTCCTCTGACCAAGTCTTCACCAGTATTTGAATCACATGAATCAACCCATTCATTGAAAATGAAGATGTCTCTGCTATCTTTAGCTCAGTAGGCATATGTTTTGTAAGGGCATGTGATGTCTTCTCCATGTCAGAAATATATGTCTCAAGAATTGATAACTTATGAGTGATTAAACTCTTCAGCATACCAAGTCTTCCCACAACTCTCCCTTTCTTTGTATCCAAGACACTTAGTTTGTCCAAAATTCTAGACACTTCTCTATCTAACTCCAATATAGAGTGTGAATAGTTCTCACAACTATCCATCATTTTTTCCAGAGTTAGTTTGTCCTTTGCTATAATCTCCTCAATGTTTTTCAAATGTCTAATAGGATTTATATAGTAACTATATAACTTCCTTCCATGTGATACACAAATTCTTGCCTCAGATATGGTTTTGTTCAATATGCCCAAATCCCATGAGATAGACTTGCATATTTCCTCCAGCTTATTTTCAAGGTACTTCTTCTATTCTTTCTCTTCAACGATCTTCTACAAGGACTCATAATGATTGTCAAAGTCATCCAATACTTTGTTCAATTTATTTTCACTTCCGTTTGATTGGAAAGAAAACTGTATAGGTAGGAATTTGTTGACGGTATCAACTGCTCTTTCCATTACCATTGACTTCTTCTCACCTTTCTACTAAGATCTCTCCTTCACTTTAGCAAATAAGATGAAGGATAACTTCATCAACTCATCTTCATCCATACTCTCAATATCAGTGTTTAGAGTATTATCTCCACTTTCCAACAATAAATATGAAGAAACATATGCATGAATATATTGTTTCTCTTCAACTTTAATCACTGTCTCCTTCACTACTTCAACTTCGCTCACTTTTTGTTCATCTTTCTCTTCCATTTTAGGAACAATGTTTCCTTTTATGTTGGTATCCTTCCCAAAAGAGTCACTACCATCCTGCGAGGTATCCAAAGACACAGGCACACCAGAAACAAATAAATTTGGTTTCTTCATTATACTCACAAATTCACTAGTGTCTTCGCCCATTGACTTATCAAGACTTATTTCAACCATCCTTGATGACTCACCTTTTTCAATAAATTTAGGCTTAGTAGCCTTTGGTGGTGAGAACTTCTTAGGTTTAGTATCAATCAGAACCTTGTCCACAACCTTTTGTGTTTCCTCAATCACTTCATCATATCTTCTCCTCGTTATCTTTACCAATCTAGACTTAGTTCGCAATAAAGGTTTTAAATATTTTAAAATATTTTCCATTTCCTTAACTGAAACAACAGGTAACATATTTTCAACTGCTTTTACTCTGATTGCTTCATCTTCAATTTGTGCTAACTGATTCGTTATTTATAGCTTCTCATAGAGTTCTTCAGGTATACTGCCTTCAACTTCTAACAATTTCTTCTTAAAAGAAAGGAAATGATTTATTACAATGTCTTCAATCAAAATTTTATTAGATGTATCATACCTCTCATACTATCTGATCAAAGAGATAATCTTACCCTACTTAACTATTCTCTTCCCCAGTATTTTCATGTAAGGTTTCTAGAGTTTTTTGACCATAGTGTTCTTCTCTTCTACTTTCGTGTCTTCTTATTTCTTCTCTTCTACCTTCTTCTCTTATACTTTCTTCTTTTCTGCCTTCTTCTCTTCTCCATTCACTTCAACTTTTGTCCTATGTTTATTAGGTGGAGAGTCCTATTTAGTAGACCTTGTATTCCTTCTAAGCAATTCCACAGGTTTCTCTCTTAGTGATGTTCTCTTTGGTGGATTAGGTGTAGTCTTAGATACATCAATCACAGTAGAGGGTGGAGCGATTACCTTCTCAACTTCATGAGGTGGAAGGGTTGCAGGAGCAATGCTCTACAAACTTGAAGCTCTTTCTGTCATCTTCCTTTTAACCTCTTTCATCTCCTCTTTTTTTATACCAGCCTTGGCTGCTATATCATCTATCAATATTTATACTTTCCTCTTCCTTACACCTCTATTGTGTTCTTCCCTTATCTTTGCTAACTTTTCTTCATAGGTTCCCCATCTTTCTTTGGATGGAACAATCTCTGAGGATAGAATGTGCTCAACCTGCATAGTCAAGACCTCAGAATTGACTTCATATCCTAGAGGATAAAACCACTTCTTCCTAGGTTGTACTACCTCAAAGCAAACATAATCAGTTTCAACCATGAAACAAATTGAATCTTTGTACTTCTCTACCAATGCTTTAGGAATCCTCTCTCTTTCCTTCATCTATCTCTGTAAGATTTTTATCATCGCAAATATATCACCATCAACCCATGTGTTATTCTATCTTCTGTAGCTTTGTGTGATCTATATCCCAGTGGGTTCATTGTCCTTCCAAGCTCTAGGGTGCATACCAGTAAATTTATGCACAATATGAATGTACATGTGTACCAGTAAAGATCCAAATTTGAATGCCTTAGTCATGTCTTTCCTTATTTGTCTCACATTTTCCAAGAACTTTTGTGCAAGTACTTCACATGGGTTATACTTAACATTTTCCTTAACCATTTTATAAGCCATAAAAATTACACCTATTGATACTAAGTTAGGCCGACTGCTATAATGAAGTTTATATCCCAGAATAATTGAAATCAATCTGACATCCTACTAAAATATGTCATTAATTGTCATCGCTCTCTTATCCTATTTCAATTTCATTAGGGTTTCTACCATTTTCTTTGTGTTCTTCTCTACAATAGGAATGACTCTAGAAGGAGGAAATGTCTTCAAAAGGTATCCTCCTACTACCAGTTAGGATAGGCCCAGTCACTAAGAACACCCTGTTTCAAATCCTAGACCTGGATTTGGGATATAACATGTTACTGAGAAGACCGTGAATCCATGAGATGAAATTTGTACCCTCTACTTATCATTAGTGCATCAAGTTCCCATACCAGGGGGAAAAAATAATCATTGAAGGAGATCCAAACCTATTCCAATATTGCAACACCATTAGAAGTAGTACTGATGATCAAGTACCTTCAAATCAGGGGGCAAGCATTCCTTTCTCTTCAAATTTTGTTCCCAAAGATATAACAAGAAGGGAGGGGAAGATATCAATTACAGACAAAGGATGTGGTGAGTATAGATATGAGGAAGATTTTACCATCACTAACATTCCTCAAAGTCCAAGGTCATATGGCATGCCTCAACCAGTGACAATACCTGAAACTCTGGAACCAAATCTATTTAGATGTCCACCAACCACATTTGTCAAATGGGGGGACATAGAGGAAGAGAACCCTTTTGATCTAGATATAAACACTTGGTTGCATCAAGACCCATAAGAAAAAATTCAAGCACACATACCCGTGTCAAAATATGGAGTCGGCTTCACTATGTTGCAGAAGTATGGGTATGATGGTATGACTGGTCTGGGGAAAAGACAACAAGGCTTAATGGAACTATCTTTACCACCAACCCAAAGAAACAAGAGAGGGTTAGGCTATAAACAAAATATAACTAGTACTACCACTCAAGACATACCCATAGACCATGAAAAAATTATAGAATTACACCGGGGGCAAAACCTGAAACATGCTTTAATGAGTAACATACTCCAACAGTTGTTGTCATCGGAAGTGGAAACCTCTTATTCATGATTGAAACTTAACTAAGCTATCCAAGACAATGAGGAAAGTGATAAATTGAATGAGTTTTCTAGCATGACCGATTCCCATGAGTACGAGTGGATATCCATCCACAATTCTGAACCAACCATCCCAGACTATTCCCCTCTATCAGTCAGCACTATACACCTTAAAGATATGTTTGACCAAATGACCATAGAAGACAAGCCATGTATCAACAAGCATATCGATAAATTTTCCTTAAGTTTTATGTCCACATCACAATACCGGTTTGTCAGAACTATCACCGTATTCCATTTACCCAAGCAGAGTCATCCCCCCATGATGACCTTTGTCTAGTACACCCTGAACTGGTAGAATGGGATCAACAAGGACAACATAACATAGATCTATTTGAGAATGATGAAGCCATCATAGACTTCATGGGACTTAGAGAAGGCATTCTATCAAGGGACCATAAAGAAGGTTTCTCTATTGACCTTAACAGATCAACCTATTTTGGGAGGAAGCTCCTCTTTCCAATCAAAAAAGCAAAATAAAAAGAAAAAAAAGAACAGTCGGTAAGTAAAAATTGCAAGGCGCTTTCTGACTCAAAAAATGATAAAAAGATGTATCTTCTAGTGAAAACCTCTCTGAGGTGCCAGAGGATGGAAATTTGGAACTCCTCCCCTTAACAGAGGAAAAGTCAATGTTACTAGCTGAGGAAACAAAAGAAGTCAACATAGGTGATGGCAAGAACCCCAAAAATATCTATTTGGCAAAGTCACTCACATCAGAAGAAAAAGAATAGTTCATTAGCTTCTTCAAGGAAATTCAAATCAATTTTACATGGTCCTACTCAAACATGCCAGGTCTAGATCCCGAGCTAGTGTTACATCATATACCGTTGTTACCAAATGCAAAATGTGTCAAGCAAAAGTTGAGAAAGATGTATTTGCATGTCACTTTACTTGTCAAATTAGAGTTGAAGAAATTCCTAGATATAGGCTTCATAAGACCAATGCCATATGCAGATTGGATATCTAATCTAGTGCCAGTAACCAAACATAATGGTCAGATACACATATACATAGATTTTAGAGATCTAAACAAAGCTTGTCACAAGTACGACTTTCCTCTACCAAATATTGACATGATAGTTGATCTAACAATAGGACACTAGATGCTATCACTCATGGATAGTTTCTCAAGATAAACCAATTCAGAATTGCACTAGAGGACCAACACAAGACTGCATTCACATATACCTAGGGAACTTACTACTGGAATGTAATGACATTTGGCCTTAAAAATGTAGGAGCAACATATCAAAGGGAAATGACCATGATCTTCAATGATATAATTCATAAAACCATGGAATACTATGTTGATGACATACTATCCAATTCAATTCTCAGGGAGACTCTCCTATAAGTTTTGGGACCAACATTTGATCGAATGCAAGAATACAAGGTCAGACTAAATACAAAAAAATTGTGCATTCAGGGTTACCACTGGAAAGATTTTGGGATTCATTGTGTCACATCGAGGCATCGAAGTAGACCTAGAAAAGGTCAAGGCCATCCTTTACATGCCACCACCAACCAATCTAAGGAAACTGAGGGGTCTACAAGGAAGACTTCAATCTATCAAGTGATTCATTTCCCAACTAGCAGACAAGTGTTACCATTCCAACATCTACTACATAAATATGTGACCTTTATATGGATAGAACAATGGAAGAAAGAATTCCAAATATTCAAAGATTATCTATTAAAGTCTCCCATATTGGTGTCACCCATTCAAGGCAGGCCACTACTTTTCTCTATCTTGGAAACTGAGTCAGCGCTAGGAGTTCTATTGGAACAACATAATGACCAAGGGAAGGAAATAGTTGTTTACTACCTCAGCAAAACTTTGGTGGGCTACGAGCTAAATTACTCACGAATAGAAAAGTTGTGTCTCGTAGTAGTCTTTGCTTCCATAAGTTAAGACATTACATGTTGAGTCATCAAACAAAGGTAATATCACACATTGATCCATTGAAGTACTTATTAAGCAAAGAAACACTAACAGGATGACTCACCAAATGGGTGATGATCTTAAGTAAATTTGACTTAGAGTACGTGGACAGAAAAGCTATCAAAGGACAAGTAATTGCAGACCAAATAGCAGAGGCACCCATACAAGATCATCAGCCTATAGTGTCTGACTTTATAGATGAGTCTATTCTCATAGTACAACCAACAATAGAGATTTGCCACTATATTTTGATGGGTCATACATAAACCATGGTGCAGGAGCAGTGATAGTGCTCATTACTCCAAATAATGATGTGATCTCTAAGTCTTTCTGACTCAACTTCCCATGCATGAACAACATAGCTGAGTATGAAGCTTGAGTCATTGAATTGAAGACAACTATACAATGGAGGATCAAGAACCTAAAAGTCTATGGTGATTCACAAGTGATCATCAGCCAAGTAAACAATGACTACATGACAAAAGACAAGAAATTGATCCCATATAGAGAGTTGATGGACATGTTGTGGGCTTCACCATATTCGAGCAGGTGCCAAGAGTTCAAAACAAAGTAGTGGATGCAATGGCTACCATAGCATCCTTAATCGGCATGTCGGTTAACAAGACCATATTCCAATTTCTGATAGAGAAACTAATGATACCGACACATCAAGCTCCAATCACCAAGTCAACATGCATCCTTGTTGGTCCTAAAACCCCATGGTACCATGATGTATACAATTTCCTCTAAAATAGTATCCTACCAATCGACTTGTCTAGGAACCAAAAGAAGTCCCTCATCCTCCAAGCCTCTAGGTACACCCTTCTCGCTAGTACTCTATATAGAAGAAGTCTAGATGGAATGATTTTATGATGTCTCACTTCCATGGATTCCCAGAGAGCCTTGTACGAGGTACATGAAGGAATTTTTGGGGCCCATGCAGGTGGAAATAGTTTTGAAAAGAAGATCATTAGAATGGGATACTACTATCCCATAATAGAGATAGATGCTAACAAATATGTGAAAATGTGTCGATAATGTTAGATTCATGGAGTTCTCATCCATGCACCAGCCCAATAACTCAATCCCATCACTTCACCATGGTCATTTTCTAAATGAGGATTTGAACTAGTGGGTAAGATTACACCAACCTCTTCTAATGGACACAAGTACATCATTGCAACAATGAAGTACTTTACTAAATGGGTGGAAGCCATTCCTCTCACCTACATCAATGGTAAGAAAATCTCTATGTTCATATTAAACAACATCATCTGTCGATATGGAATCCCTCAAACTATACTCATAGATCACAGTACACCATTCCAAAATCAAGATGTTGAAGATCTTTGCGAATAGTTCCACATCATAAAAGGTTTCTCTTCATTCTACTATTCCCAAGGGAATGGTCAAGTTGAAGCCACAAAAAAAACCATCTTGAAGATCTTAAAGAAAATAGTCAATGAATCAAGGTGAGACTGGCATTTACAGCTCAGCCCCGCACTATGGGCATATAGAACTAGTGTGAGAACCCCTACAGGAGAAAATCCATTCTCACTATTATATGGATCAGAGGTGGTCCTACCCATAGAAGTTGAAATCTCATCCCTGAGAATCTCACTGAAGAACATCATTTTAGATGAAGACTACAGAGTAGCGAGACTCAATGAACTAGAACTATTGGATGAGAGAAGATAGAATGCACTTAATCACTTACAAGGCTATTAGAATCGCCTTAGAAGAAACTATCACAAAAGGGTCAGACCATGAACCTTTGAGGTGGGATACCTCATACTTATAGAGAATCAAAAGAACCAAGCAGAAAGGGTAAAACCAAGAAAGTTAGAGTCTAGTTGGCTAGGACCCTATGTCATTGCCACATATTACAACAGTGGGGCATATCAACTAGAAACACCAAAAGGAGATCATCTCCCAGGTTATATCAACAATATGCACCTTAAGAGTATCTATGCTTGAGGTTTCAAAGTCAAAGGCACTTATCTACATATTCAGAAAATACAAAAAAAAATACAAAAATACAAAAGGTTACCTTGGTGAAAACCTGGAAAACAGGCGCCTTGGTGACAACAAAAAAATTCAAAAAGATGAAAAGTAAAGAGAAATAGAATCTCTCTCTTAGTGAAAACCTAGAAAACATGCACTATTAGGAAGGTGCCTTGGTGAAAACCTGGCAAATAGGTGCCAAGTTTTCAAAATCCCGCTTCTCCATCAATGAACTCCAACGATCAAACCTTATGCTCCCCACGTGCAAGATTGACTACCCAATCTTATTTTCAGAAGAAAAATCCCCTCTGAGCATCAACACTTATCCATGGTTTGTACTGACCCACTAGACTAGGGGGGAATTTAAAAGTCTTGAAAAAATCCCTAAAAATCTTTAAAAGTCATCAAAAATCCTAAAAAGAGCAAAATGTCCTGAAAAAATAAATCATCATCAAAAAAATAAAAAATTGCAAAATCTCAAAGCAATAAAACTAGCTCGGTTATCAACAAAGCAAAAGGCGATTAAACAATTAATCAATGTCAAAATCATGAGCTTCGCCAATCAACAATGGACTCATATGAGCTTTATTAGCAAACCCAATATGTATTCAAATCAAATCAATAAATCAATCTTCAAATCAAACAAATCAATTGTCTTACAAACTGATGGATATGCTCAAAACCAGACATATAAGTCTTATATGAGTCATCCATTCCTGAAACCAGACACAATCAAGCATCAGAAAATCAAGCAAATCAAGGAACAATAAATTGTTGACTAGGTCAGTTGTGTCAGTCAAATGTCAGTCTATCTTTTGCGATTACGTTCTTACGCTACTCAAGGATACCACCGAGTGATGAGAGTAGCTATGATGGATCATGATCTTGTTTTCTTTGATTATTGTTTGTGGAATGTTTCAATTCAATTCTGGGGTAATGATGATTCAGGATAAATGTGGTAGGTGTTGTCACATATCTGGAAGCCATGCAGTTCCATGATCTAAGCTTAACCCTGGAAATGAATTGGACAATCCTTTTCTATTATATGCTTGTTGCTACCAATAGAATCATAGCAGAATCCAAATGGTCTATATCTGGCTGCATTGGATTTTCTATCTTGGTCTTTCTTTTATTTTAGATTGTTCAGAGATCATAGTGGTATCCAGATGGTCAATATCTAGGTTCATTTGGTTCTATTTCTTTTCAAAATTGAAGAGCATAGCGATATCCAAATGGTCAAAATCTGGGTGTATTTTGGTTCTTTTTCTTTTCAAAATCAAAGATCATAGTGGCATCCAGATGGTCAATATCTAGGTGCATTTGGTTCTCTTTATGTTGAATCTCTCTACTCCTTCTGGTTATCAAAGATCATAGTGGTATCCAGATGAGTAATATCTAGGTACATTGGATACTCTTCCTTTTTCATAATAAGGTGCAATGATGAACAAAATTGGAAAACTCGGCAGAGACTTGGGTCACCCATCCTATCTATCACTCCAATCTATCAATCAATTCTAGAGATAATTTCCCACTAACTTTCTTCTAACTAACACATGCATTACTCAAATATTTTGTGCATAGTAGATTGCATTCATTCTTTTATTTGCATAGAAAAAAAAGCATGTGCATACATAGTGATCATAATCAAATGCATCCATTAAACATCATCATATAAAATGCATTCATAAGAAACCATCCTGTGTGCATATGTCAGTATCATAGGAAGTAAATCATACATCTAAGAGTCTACATAATAGAATCACATCACATACATTTCATCATAAAGCATCATCACGTAGAACCATACATATAAAAAGTAAAAATTGCACATCATATAGAATCATAAGCTGCATCTCATATATAGATCTCAATGTCTGAGTACAAAATAATAGTCGCAAGTCTGACAAAAGAAGGTGATCAAATAAAATTTCTATAAATATTAGTATATCAGGGATATAATCATCAGTACAACATCAGAATCTATCAATAGATCATCACTACAAAAATGGTATAGCAAAATACATAGTGATACAAAATCAACAATATCTACCCCCACCCTTGTCGCCAGGTGGACAGGGGGTGGCATATTAGTTCCTGGAATCTACTGTTGTAAAGGATCTAGGACAATACCACTACTATGAGACCTTTGTGGTCTACTGGATCTCTAGGAAGTGGTGTAACTAGGATCCTGCTGGGTGGAATAGCTTGCTCATAGTGTCACCGCCGGTACTCAATCTCCCTTTGGGCCTCATGACCTGATCTCTAGATTTGATCAAGAGCCTCCCTCAGTGACATGTCCTAAACACTATCCAAGTAAACTCTCACATCTATGTGAGTTTTTTGCTCCCTATCCTCTAGAGCTGTAACCCTAGCCTCTACTGTTGTAACCCGAATCTCTGAAGCAATGACCCTACTCTCCAAGGAAGTAGCTCATGCCTCTGAAGTTGTCATTCTAGCCCAAAGATCATCTATCTACTGGATCAATCTATCCACCTCTGATGGATCATCATCCATCCCACCCATGGCCATGTCCATATCACCCCTGACCCCTATCACCCAATCCCTGATCCCCAATGCCCCGCATTACCTAAGATTCCTCCTCACTACTCTCACTCCCGTTAGTACTACTACCAGTGGAAGAGATAGTACCTACCTCCTTAGTCTCCATCTCCAAACCTACCCTCTCCTCAACCCTCTCCACCAAAATAGCACTTGTGTGCTACCACACTCTCCTAACTAACTGAGGGGTTGTATCCTCCTCTAACCCCTCCTCCTCCTCTAGTAGAGTACTTAAACCAACCCGCCTACCAATCCCATGCCCACCCCTAGACCTGAATCTCCCACCATCACCACCTGGCCCAAGATCATCTCCATCTCCATCTCCCATCCCACCATCTCGACCATCATCTCTCCCACCACCCCGGCCACCATCTCTCCCACCATCCCGACCACCATCCCTACCACCACCCCTACCTCCATCCCTCCCTCCTCTCCATCTCTATCAATGCCTCCTCATGATGGTACCCACAACAGAATGAGACACATCAGTCAGAGAAATAGGTCGAGCCTGCAACCACCATGCATCAAACTGAGGGGTAGTACCTGAAAAGAGAACAAGTTCAATATCAGTACCATGTGTATGATAAAACATAAGTGACTAATCAAGAGATATCTACAATAAAGAGAGCATAACAAGAGAGAAACAATCAAACAGGGCAAATCAAAACTTATACCTGCATCAATAGTGGTTGATCCCCACGTCCAGGCAACAAGAAGTAGACCAATAAACTTAGTCCTCTCAGCATCAAGTGAAACTATAACACTCTAGAGAGTAACATCACTCAATCATTGGGCAAAGTAAGCATAGGAATCTGTAACATCCTGCCTCTCACCAAACTGGCGCAACTGTTAGAATTTAATCTTTCCTTAGTTGAAACTGTGTAATTAAAGGATAAACCAAGGTATCCTTATTTGTATTTTTCCTCTAGTCCAAGTAGGAGGACATTTCACTATTTAGGAATCTCACATTTTTCACACACACAATATGAATGTGGCATTCATAGAAGATGGGAGTTACATGCAAAATCCTCCACTCATCTCTATTTAAGAGATGCCTCTCACACACTTGTCTAATAATCTTCTCTTCTTTCTCACTTCTCCTCACATTCTCTTCTCGCTCTCAATATTGTATTGAGCTCATTGCTCTCATTCTTTAGGCCTTGTGCCATATTCATATTCTTCACAAGAGGTTTTTCTTGTTTTTCCCCTTTCAAATCCTCGTGTTCTTGTCTTGGTTCTTGGAGCATTTTGGTGATATTTTGGCTTGATACTTTGAAGCAATTCCTCTCTACCTCTCTTGGTGAACTTGGTAAATTCCTTTCATGCACTCACACTTGGATTCTTTCATTTTCTCTACTTCTTTTTAATAATTCCTAACATGGTATCAGAGCAGGTTTAATCCTTGTTTGTTGAGTGTTGCATGTAGGAAAATTTGAAGGATATTTTAGTTGTGAAGGAGAAAGCATTTTTGTTATCTAACCATTTTTTGGCAGGTTTTTCTTCATTATTTTTTGCAAATCTAACATCTTACTTTATCATTTTAAAAAAAAATCTAACCTTTTCTGGATGGCTTGTCGCCAAATCTAGGTGTTTTCATCTATTTTTTCAAGTTTTTTAAGATCTAACATACCCTATGTCGGGCAACCGCAAGGGATTTATAGTTTGCATATTCTATATTTCTATATTAAATATGTATATCTAACATTTTTATTGCAAGACTTACTTTATTTCTCTTGTTCATCTGATTTCTAACAAGTTTCTTCTTCAAGTTCATTCTAAATCTATAGTTTTTTATTGTGTCTCATTTGCAAGATAATCTTTGTTTACTCTGCAGGATAATCCATCATTTAGTTATACCTTTGTTCTTTATATCTTAGTAGTTTCTGTTTAATATATCTCTGATATTGTTTTCTGTCATATATATTTTGTTTACTGTTATATAATATTATATATCATTGTTCATTGCGCGGGTTATTGTCTATTATATTGTGCAACATTTACTTTGTTTCCCTTGCATATTATTGTATTTGTTTACATTGTTTCCCTGCCCCCTCGCTCAGCATCTTTTATATATTTATCACACATCCATATATTGGAGTTGAATCTCTTTTTGAATCTGGTTTTAGCATAGCCATAGTTCTCTATACCAATCTCATTGCCCAGTCATTCTTATATAATCTTATTGCGCAGCTTTTATATCATTTGTTTTGCAGCAGTATTGTGGCATTTCTTTTGTTTGGTGTGTTGAGTTGGTCTTCCCTGTTGTTTTGCAGCCCCTCTCTCATTCATATCTGTAAATTTGGTTTCCTACTCTCACAGTATTAAAGCTCCTCATGCTACTTCTTCAAAACTTGTAACGCAGCTTTCATTTTGTCTTTTTCTAGTCTCTTAGCAATTTAGTATTATTGCATTTCATTTGGTTTGTGTCTTGAGTTGCATAGACTTTTATTTTGTATTTCATTTATTCCATTTCCATTTGTTACGTAGCTTCTGCAGTATATTAATGTATAGTCTGAAAATGGAAGCACTTCCATGGTAGACTGGTTTAGCCTTCTAAGTAAGTGGTTTGGGGTCATGTCAAGCACCTTGAATGGGTTCCTGACTTTGATCTGGCTTTATCCCCCTATTCTGCCCCATTTCCAATTTTTCCAACCTATTTATGGCACCCCAGACTGAAAAATTGGGACTTTGACCTCAGGGTCAAGGTCGGCCTCGACCTTGACCTAGGTCACAATCAACCTTTTCTAGGCCCGAGATTCAAATTTTAGAATTTTAAGGTTTCTGGATGTCGGTTCTTGGAAAAAGTTAATTCCCACTTCCGGGATGGCTGTTTCGGTCTTCGGGACAAAAAATTTTAAATTATATTTAATATAGGACCTCTTCTAGGGGAATGGGTCCAATTGGAATTTAATTCTCCTATGTTTGCCTCTCTAGAAGATTGTGCCCTAGTTTCATATCAAAGGAAGTTTTCTCCTCTCATCTTCTCTAATCACAAGCAACCATCATCATCTACATGAACTATAAGAAATTCAAAGACTTGAAGAGTGAGACCAAATGTGAAGAAGCAAGATTTGAAGCAAGCCAAGTAGCCATTGAAGCATTCATCCATTCTCAAGCACTCATTTTCATCAAGGAGATCCATTGGTGGCCATTGAAGGATTCAAGCTCCATGGAGCCCTCTTGTTGAAGATTTCTCCATCCACGTTCCTCCAAGCCTCTTCCAATTCAAGAACCCATTCAAGATTGGTGTTGAAGATCTACAAGCAATTGATTTAAGACATCCTACATTCTATATTCTAAATTCTACATCTCTTTTTGGTGCATACATACTTATGGATTCACGGATTTTATCTGCCACAAGGACTTCTACAAGCAAGGTGAATTTGTGCATTTACTTTGTTTTTACTTATGCAATTTCAATTATACTTTAAGGTTAATTCCAAAACCAGGGTTTGACCAAGGAAAACCCCTCCCCCCCCAAAAAAAAAAAACCATTTTTCTTGCAGGTATAGGTTCAGAATAGTGGATCGGGAGAGAGATTTAGATACCCTTTTTGGCAAACTTTTGAGATCCAAAAATAGAATTTTAGTTTGAGACTTTTTAGGTCGATTCTTCCCTAGGGAGCAATCATAAATTCTAGGTCAATGGTGACATTGACTTGAGGGTACAAATCATAACTGTGTCAGAACAGAAAAAGATTTCTGGGTTTTGTTTGTCTCTGCATTTCTATTCCAGATTCGTCTCAGATTTTCCAGAAACTCAACACAGGCTTCAGAAAAAAACATTCTTCAGATCTGTAATATTTCAAGGTTAGTACATTCCTCATCTTCATTTCAATTAAGGTTATCAATGTTTCTACATATATTGCACATTCAAATCAATAAATAGGTACTTAAGATCTTCCTTTTTGTCCTTATTTCCAAATGGTTGATTCATTTATGCATTGATCCTTCCATTTTGGATTAATCAATTTAGATATTTCATTTATACATCTAAGGATAGAAGGAGAGCATGTTATTTACCCCCTACATTTCAATAAACAAATCAATCAAACATTTTAAATGTAAGATAGCATAATAACAAACCCTAAAAATCAAACAACAATATATCTATTTTCTTATCTTAATTTTGGTGAACCTGCGATAGACAACTCTTTCTTTTTGGTGTTAGATTTACATCTTTTATGTTAGATCTTGCATGCATATTAGATTAGATTTCTTTTATGTTCTTGCATTTACATCTCAAAAATTATAAATCAAAATCTTGTGTTTCTTAAATTAGTTCATTTACATTGCATTGGTGTATGAGCTTTACCACCTCTAGTCCTACTTATAGTATCCCGGTTAGAAGAAGTTGTAGACTTATGGGTTCCTTTGATCCTAAGTCTTCCTCTCCTTTCCTTAGGATCTCGGATGACAACTTGATTACTCATGATTATAATCCTTCTCTAGAGAATAACTCTTCTCACTCATCTCATGATGAGGATGATTCTTTAAGAGTTCCTCCTGAACAAGTGCAAAAACTTTCAACCAAACTTGATAAAATGGGAAATTGGCTTATTCAAGAAAACCATAATCAAGATTCCATCCAAGCTATAGATGCTCTTAAGAAATTCCTTCATGATAGTGATCAAGGTGTTAATCTCTTGCGTGGTATCACTCATCTTATGCAATTGAATGTTAAACCTTTAGCACAAGTGGCTCAAGATCTAGGATTTACTCCTCCTATCACTAGTGAAGGACCTTATTCTGTTCCTTTACCTAGAATTCCTACTTATACTCCTTCTTTTATGACTACATCTCTCCCAATTTCATCTATTAATGTGATTGTTCCACTGGTATCTCTACCTACCTCACAACCTTCATATCATAGTGTACCTTTTACTTATACAAATCCCCTTCCAAATGTGGTTCCAAATGTTCTACTGGTTGTGTCTTCCATTCCTGCCACTTCCTACACTTTTCCTAGTGTTCCCAATGTTTCTATGACACCTGTGTCTTCTAATGATTCCACAATTATTAGTTTGGCTCAGACTGTGTCATCTTTACAACAACAACTTGCATCCTTAACTCAATCCAAGTTTAGCAATCCTACATGTGAAATGGGTAGTCCTTTATCCTTAGACATTATTCATGCTACTGTTCCTCGACAAGCCGATATGCCTCATCTTGAGAATTACAATGGTAAAGGTTGTTACTCATGTTAAAATATTTCAAATCCTTTGTAGTGATTATGCTCATGACCATAGGATTTTAGCTAGACTATTTGCTAGAAATTTTCGTGATAAGGATTTGCAATGGTATTGTTCTTTACCTCCTTATTCCATTGATTCTTTTCCTAAACTTGCTAAAACCTTCATCCAACCATTTCAAAATAACATTGGTCTACAAGTTTCCTTAACTAATTTAATGCATTGTAAACAAAACATTAAGGAAAAATTGACTAATTTCATTGGTAGATTTAAGCATTTGTATGCTCAGATTTCTTATCTTGTTCCTGATATTGATATTCAACATATGTTTATTTCAAATTTATAAAAGGATATTAGAGATAAGATTTTGCTTATTGAATTTACCTCTTTTCAACAACTTTGTGCAGCACTTCATCATTATCAATTACAAGTGAGTCAATTTGAGAGAAAAACTCCAATGGCTCCTGTTCCAGTTGATAAGAGTGACACTGCTCCTAATCCTAATAAATTTCAAAAACCTAACAACTATATCAAGATTAATAAACAGACAAATGCGGTTGCTGACCAAGTTGTTGCATCCCATAATGCCACTTTTGCATCCACTGCTTTCTGTATGAATCATACATTTACTCCTCTCTCTGAATCTTTACATTCTATTGTGAGTATGTTGTTAAGTGCTAATATGATTACCTTTCCTTCTATTTGACCTCTCCTTCCTACTACCATAGCTTCAAAATCCTTTTGATTCTAAATTGTTTTTCCAATACCATCGCCAGAATGGCCATGATACTAAAAATGTTATTCTCTAAAGCATAAGGTTCAAGACTTAATCGATTCTAATGCTTTATCTGTTGATAATTTTGATGGTAATGGGAACAAATATATCTCTCCTCATAATCAAAACCTTCAAATCTATATGAATCCTCTACCTACACATGATACTAATACCATCGCTCAACCATATTCTATGGATATCATTTACAATTCAAAGATGGATGATCTTAATCACATTATTAATCATGTGGAGAGCATTGTTGCATCTCAACCTATTGTTCAAGATCCTTCACCTCCACCTCAACTTCAATTTTCACCTAAACCTCAAAAACAAATTAAGGATAAATAACCTTGGGAACTTTCAATTACCTTTGATGATTCTGAGACTATTAAGGCTCCCGATGGTCCCCTTTATATTTATGCTAGGATTGCTAAGATACCTGTGCATGGTTTTCTTGTTTATCCCACATCTTTAATAAATGTTATTACTAAGGAAAAACTTTTTATGAAAAACCTACAACATGATTGTTATGATCCATTAGATGCATGGATCCAAACTTGCAATAGTTTTCTCTAACCTGCACTTGGTTCTATTAACTTGCCTGTTGAACTCTGTAGCAAGGTTGTAGATACTACCTTCATTGTTTTTCGTACATTTGATCAATTTAAATTCAAATTTGGTTTACCTTGGATAACTTCTATGCATGCTATTGCTTCTCCTATTCATAAATGTCTTAAGTTCAATCATAATGGAGAAGTAAAAATGATTAATCATAGTTTTTATCAACCTTCTAGGCCTAGAGATTGTGCTACTCTTGATTTATTTTTGCCTTCATTACCTAATTCATGTCCTTCTCACCCTGACAACCTTTTTTGTTCATATCAAGCTTATAAACATCGCAAGATAGTCAAGTTAAGCATGCCTCAGATAGATCTTAACCGTGTTCTTTTTCCCACTCCTTCTATACCTCCTTTATCTATTACTGCTAACTCTATTACTCAACCTCCCAGTGTCACTTCTCAGCCTACTGAGAATCCTACCAATCCTCCTATAGAACCTATGAAGGAATCAGTGGTTATTCCTCCTAGTTCTCCACATGTGTCAAACAAAGAAAAATGTAATAAATCTGCTAATGAACGTCGTAAGAAGTGTAGAGCTAATGTTAGGGCCCATGTTTATTTTCTTTGAAATTATTTAACTTATTTTGACCAACCTATGTCTGATGTGTTGGAAGAATTCAATATTCATAATGATATTAAGATGAATGAGTATGATGATCCTATTCGCATCCTAAATCCCATTTTAATTAATCTTGATGAGGAGGATACTCTAGATGATCCTATTGATCTTAGTGATGAATATGAGACCATTGATCTTGATACTGACTTACCTCATATGCTTTCAACTCAATTGACAATTACACCTAGTATTGAGCAACGCAATTCTCAAGAGGATCCTTGTTTGGAGCTGGCTATTATTCCTATTGTATTGGATATAGTCGCTCTTGCGAGTTTCCCACCTTCCCTAAATGATATAAACTGAGATTGGGAGAGTAGGCGATGTGCCTGATTGGCTTATCCTTCATGGTAGCCCTTTATGTGTTTGCATGTTGTACTGTGTTTCTCTCGTAATGTGTTTTCTAAATGTTTGTTAGACTCTTTTATACGACCCTTGTTACTTTGTTGGTGCAAGGTGATAAAGGAATCAAACCTATTGTATAATTCCTCTATATGTATCTCAATTCTTCTATATGTTGTTTTCATGTTATGTTGTATTTTTTCTATTGTTCATAAATGTTTTCCTTGTGTAGTCCAATTGGATCTACGACGTGGTAGCATTGATTCTTTTTTGTCTCCATGTTGTGGTCCAAAAAGACTCTTCTTCGTAACTCTTGAGTTTTCTTTCCTCCATTGTGATTGTAGTTATACTTTCTTTGGGGAATGATGTCAATTCATTTGCAATAATATCATATCTATA
>MU223056.1:4222721-4247507 GCA_018584345.1 Thuja plicata | reverse complement strand
TTGCATACTAAAGATCAAGTACTTGACACATTTTCTGAATTTCATATGTTTTTGGAAAGGCAATCTGGTTCTAAACTTAAAATACTTAGAATAGATAATGGTACTGAATATGTTAATAATGCTTTTCATTCTTACTTAAGATCTTTTGGTATAAAACATCATCTTATTGTTCCTTATACACCACAACAA
Source organism: Thuja plicata (assembly GCA_018584345.1). Classification (NCBI taxonomy): domain Eukaryota; kingdom Viridiplantae; phylum Streptophyta; class Pinopsida; order Cupressales; family Cupressaceae; genus Thuja; species Thuja plicata. The sequence continues at coordinate 4,247,318 of MU223056.1, read as the reverse complement.
AATGGTGTGGCGAAAAGGAAGCATAGAAATATTATGGAAATGGCTAGATGTATGTTACATGCTAAAGATATGCATTACAAGTTTTGGGTTGAAGAAATGGCTTGTGCCACTTATATTCTTAATAGAACTCCTACTAAAGCTTTGCAAAATATAACTCCTGAGGAAGTGTGGTCTGGTAGGAAACCCAATTTACAACATTTGAAATTTTTTGGATCTATTGATTATGTTCACACATTTAAACAACAAAGGCATAAACTTGATTCTAAATCTTCTTCCTTTACTTTTGTTGGGTATGATGAATCTACTAAAGGTTATAGAGTTTATGATCCTACTACTAACAAGGTACATATTGCAAGAGATGTTGTTATTGCAAAAAATGAAGTTCATGATTGTTCCAAGGTCAAAGATGATGAATTTAAAGGGGGTATTATTTATCTCTTGGAGGACCAACCTACTATTATAAACCCTACTCCTAATGCACCTATTTCTATTCCTATTAGTATTAAAAAATATGATGATGATGATGGTAAGAATATTTCCACTCCTCTTAGTGATAATTTTTATCATGATAGTGATAATGTTGTTCATGATGATAATGATAGTGATGGTGAAAATGATGAATTTACTCCTCATATTGATATTTCCATTACTTCTAAGAGAAATCCTAAATGGTTTAAAATTTTACTTAATGAAGGTGATGATTATATTACTAGAATGGGTGGACTTAAACCTAGGAGACTTAATTATTGCAATCATGCTTTGATGTCTTCTCTTATGCATTCTAAAGATCCTAAAAAAAATTCTCAAGCTAAAAATCAACCTCATTGGCAAAATGCTATGCAAGATGAATATGATAGTTTAATTTCTAACAATACTTGGGATTTAGTTACCTTACCTCATGGAAAAAATTGTGTTTCATGTAAATGGTTGTATAAAACAAAGTTGAATGCTAATAATGAAATTAGTAAGTTTAAAGCTAGACTAGTAGTAAGAGGTTTCTCTCAAGTTGAAGGAATATATTATAATGAGACCTTTGCTCCTATTACAAAAATTCCTACTATTAAAGTTGTTCTTGCTTTAGCTGCTAAAATGAATTGGCCTATTCACCAAATGGATGTTAAAAGTGCTTTCTTAAATGGTTATTTGCATGAAGAAATCTATATGTCTCAACCTCCTGATTTTATTAAATAAGGAAAAGAACATCTTGTATGTAAACTAAAGAAATCTATTTATGGTTTAAAACAATCTCCTAGAGAATGTTATTCTAAAATTAATGCTTTCTTTATCTCTCAAAGTTTTTCTACAAGTAAAAATGATCCTAACTTGTATATGAAACATAGTGAAGATGACATTATTATTATCAGTCTTTATGTTGATGATTTGATTCTTACTTTAATTTGTAACCATTTAATTTTTGATATTAAGTCTAAACTTAACCAAAAATTTCAAATGACTAATTTAGGACTTCTTCATTACTTCTTAGGAATGCAAATTTGGCAAACCCCTAAGGGTATTTTTATTTCTCAAAGTAAATATGCTAAAGATCTTCTTGATAGATTTCATATGAATGATGCTAATCATGTTTCAATTCCATGTGAATTAGGAACTAAGTTAATGATAGATATGGAATCTCCATTTATAGATGCTACTCCTTATATACAACTTGTTGGAAGTTTAAATTATCTAACTCTCATTAGACCTGATATATCTTTTAGTGTTGGTTTAGTTTCAAGATTCATGTCCAAACCTCAACAAACTCACTTCAAAATTACTAAAAGAATTTTAAGATATATTAAAGGTACTCTCGATGTAGGATTATTTTATGATGCAAATTATAATTTTACAATAAAAGGATTAATGATTCAGATTTAGGTGGAGACCCCAATGATGGGAAATCTACTTTTGGGTATTGTTTCTTTCTTGGTTCAGGTGTTATATCTTGGAAAAGTAAAAAAGATCAATCTGTTTCACTATATTCTACTGAAGCTGAATACAAAATTTATACCAATGCCTCCAAAAAATCCTTATGGCTTAGAATAATTCTTGAAGATTTGGGTCTACCTCAACATGAACCTACAACTTTATATTGTGACAATCAAAGTGCAATAGCCTTGTCAAAGAATCCGGTCTACCATGCAAAGTCAAAGCACATTTCTCTCCACCACCACTTCATTAGAGAGAAAATTGAAGAAAATAAAGTATCCCTCATCTATTGCAAGGGTGAAGATCAAGTTGTAGATATTTTGACAAAGCCTCTTTCTAGAGAGAAATTTGAATTTCTTTGTAAAAAATTGGGTTTGATACCCCTTGATGTAAATCCCCCCAAGTAAAGATTAAAGGGGGGTGTTAGAATTTAATCTTTCCTTGGTTGAAACTATGTAATTAAAGGATAAACCAAGGTATCCTTATTTGTATTTGTACTCTAGTCCAAGTAGGAGGACATGTTACTATTTTGTAATTCCTTTAATAAGGAAATTAGATATTCCTCCTTAAGAGGAATCTCACATTTGTCACACACACAATATGAATGTGGCATTCATAGAAGATGGGAGTTACATGCAAACTCCTCCACTCATCTCTATTTAAGAGATTCCTCTCACACACTTGTCTAATAATCTTCTCTTATTTCTCACTTATCCTCACATTCTCATCTTGCTCTCAATATTGTATTGAGCTCATTGTTCTCATTCTTTAGGCCTTGTACCATATTTATATTCTTCACAAGGGGGTTTTCTTATTTTTCCCCTTTCAAATCCTTGTGTTCTTGTCTTGGTTCTTGGAGCATTTTGGTGATCTTTTGGCTTGATACTTTGAATCAATTCCTCTCTATCTCTCTTGGTGAACTTGGTAAATTCCTTTCATGCACTCACACTTGGATTCTTTCATTTTCTGTACTTCTTTTTTATAATTCCTAACAACACCACCTTGTCAGTGTTGTGAAATTAAATCATGTGAATGTGGTCACTAACGCGACCAATCATGAATATCCTATGTCGATAGAATGGAAGGTGTGCATCCTCCCCATCCCAAATAAGACAATCCCTGCAAGGTCTCTAGATAAAGTAAGGCATCATGTCTAGTTGTTTCCTCTAGTACATCAAATGTCCCAATGGGAGTGCACAATGGCTCCATCATACATAAATACATAGGGTCTCCCCGGAGGAAGATCATGAGCTCATATTGGCCTACATACAACAATATGCTCCCACACCCAGATCTGTAGAAGTGTGGCACCGCAACTAAGAGACTTACCTCCTAGGTAAGCAGCATAGAACATGTGGAAGTATATATGTGCAAGCATACATGGACCCCAAGAAAAAACAATGTGGTCTCTAACCATACTCTGAAGTATAGCGTTGAATCCAACAGAAAAGCCATGCTAGCGACAATCAGGACAAAGGATCCCACATATCAAACTACCAAGCAAGGTAGTTAGTCTATCTAACCCCATACCAAACCTGGACCATGGGATATCATATGGATCAGACATACCTAATTGATCCTGGGGCAACCCAAACAACCCAGATAGAGCTGCAATACTAGGACCATAGGCATACTCTACAAGAGCACCCTAAATGAGATTTTGTAGGATGCAATAAACATCCTCTAGTGTAACAATGCACTCCCAAGTCGACAAACAAAATGTACAAGTGTTAGAATACCATCTCTCTAGTAGAGCAGAGATCAGAACCCTATTGGTCATGATCTCAGGCATATAAGAAATCTAGTATAATCCTATTTTCCTAAGGACATCTCTCTCATCCTCAGAAAGCTAAAAATAGTATACTAACCCTACGGGTCTCAACTCTCGACAGTGTAGAATAGTCCTGGCGAACTGCAAAAATACAGAACAAGCACCCATCAGTGGTCAGGACAGAGAAAAATATCAAACAAGTACAAAAATAGGCATGATGACACATGACAGAGCGATTGTGGTAAACCTTATGCATATGCGGTACTTTTACACCGATTGCGGCATGCAACAGAAAATATGACATATAATTCACAATTACGGTAATAAACATTGGCAATTGCAAGACTTTTATCAATTGTGAAAAGCATTCAGCAATTGCGGCACCTAACCCGTAATTGCGGCAAAACCGTAGCTGATTGTGAGAACTTAGCAAAAAATTCAAAAAATCAATTGAAATCAAATGCTAGAAATGCTAGAAATAAATGCACAAGGTCTAAGCTACTCACCGCGGGTCCTGTGCCAGTTGGTCGATGGAAGGTACGGACCCAATTAGACACGTGAACAACACCCGAAAGTCCCAACATAGCTCGAAAAGAACACAAAAAACACATAAAACTATAGAAAAACTCACCAGAAGATCAGGAGCTCCAAGAGTGTAAAGTGACAAATGAATGACCCTCCAAGCTATTTATAAGTGATTCAGAAAACCCTAATTCTAGAAGGACCTCCATTTAATCATCTCGGCCCCCACAAAATTAAACAGTTGATATCATGAGCATGTTGAAATATTTTCACGAATGATCAGATACCAGATTATCATTTTGCAGTATCAACAAATTAATGCTCATGTCGCAACTTTTCGTTCAAATTTGTTGAGGTGGCATAAATACACCTGCTATCATCGGGGCAAGCTGGGGCAGGATCAAAACAAAATAATATTTGACACAATGCGACAAGCCACAATGCATCAAAGAGGGGCAAATGTAGACACCCTAAAATGGACATACTTGCGACCTTACATTAAAACATTAATTTTCATCTATTAATTAATGGTTTTTAATCATTAATTAATCATCTATTTCTTCTAAATCTATTCCCCAAATCATTTTAATCATTTTCCCAAAATTAATTTAAAAAATAATTCTATTTAATTAAATAACCTTAACTAATTAATCTTCATTAATTAATTAAATTAAATTTCGTAAAGTTTAAATTTTATTTAAACTTATTGATTAATTCTTCTAATTAAATTAATTTCATTAAATTAATTTAATTTCACTCAATAATTCAATTCTAAATAAAAAAGAATTCAATTATCATATGTTTGAATACTTTAATTACAAAAATCAATTAAATATTCAAATAAATCCTTTCTCAAGCTCAAAAAGGTAACTCATGATCAACTTTTCAGTTAACTAAACATTACCTCTTCTCTCCAAGTTGAAGAGGTGGAGTTTACTGGTTGCTTCTCAGTTAAACTAAAACATCACCTCTTCTCTTCAAGTTGAAGAGGTGGAGTTTACTAGTTGCTCCTCAGTTAACTAAAACATCACCTCTTCTCTCCTAGTTGAAGAGGTGGAGTTTACTAATGGCTTCTCTAGTTCCTTTTGATCTCAACCATTCATTATCTAATCTCTGGGATTGATCTCAACCATTGATATCATTTCCATTTTCTATATAATCAACCCTTCATAACCATTTGAAGGATCTGGGATTTCAAGCTTTCATGCGCCCTTACTCTGTAGGATTCTTGCTAGAGGCATTCAAAGCATTCCTGCTATCAAAATCAATATCATTTCTCGACGCTACCAATAAAAATATTCAGCACCACACACACAACATTTCAGGAGGAGTAGACAAAGACAATAGAAGATTTGAGCTTTGTTGGTTTGCATTTGTTTGTATTCCTCCTTGATTGCTTGTCATTTTATTGTTTGTAGGTTCGTTCTTAGTAGTAAGTGACTAATCTCTTTCATTGCAAATTGGTGCTAGTAACCCTCATTACATTGAGCCTATAGAATACAGCCTACACAGAAAGCAAAAGGTATAGGTAGGAGTTTGTTGAAAGTATCAACTGCTCTTTCCATTACCCTTGACTTCTTCTCACCTTTAGCCTCAGATCTCTCCTTCGCTTTAGAAAATGCGATGAAGTCCATAGCTTCATCAACTCATCTTCATCCATACTCTCAACATCAGTTTTTAGAGTCTTATCTCCACTTGCCAACAACAAAGATAAATAAATAGATGTACGAATATCTTGTTTCTCTTTAACTTTAATCATTGTCTCCTTCTCTACTTCAACTTCGCTCATTTTATGTTCATCTTCTCTTCCATTTTAGGAACAATGTTTCCTTCTATGTTGGTATCCTTCCCAAAAGGGTCACTATCATCCTGTGAGGTATCCAAAGACACAGGCACACCATAAACAAAGAAATCTGGTTGCTTTACTATACTCACAAATTCACTAGTGTCTTCACCCATCAACTTATCAAGACTTATTTCAGCCATCCTTGATGAATCACCTATTTAAATAGATTTAGGCTTAATAGGATTTGGTGGTGAGAATTTCTCAGGTTCAGTATCCATCATTACTTTGTCCATAGCCTTCTGTGTTTTCTCAACCAATTCATCATATCTTCTATCCATTATCTTTACCAATCTAGACTTAGTTCTCAGTAATGGTTTTAAATCTTTTAAAATCTTTTCCATTTCTTTAACTGAAATAATAGGTAACATGTTTTCAACTGCTTGTATTTTGATTGTTTCATCTTCTATCTATGCTAACTATTTCCCTTTTTCCAACTTCTCATAGAGTTCTTCAGGTATACTGCCTTCAACTTCTAGCAAGTTCTTCTTAAAATCAAGCAAATGATTTATCACCATGTCTTCAATCAAAATTTTATCGGACATGTCATACCTCTCATAGTATCTGATCAAAGAAATAAGCTTTCCCTTCTCAACTATTCTCTTCTCCAATATTTTCATGTCAGGTTTCCAGAGTTGTTTTACCTCAATGCTCTTCTCTTCTGCTTTCTTTTCTTCTTCTTTCTTCTCTTGTACCTTCTTCTCTTCTACTTTCTTCTTTTCTTCCTTCTTTTCTTCTCCCTTCACTTCAATTTATGTCCTCTTTTTCTTAGGTGGAGAGTCCTATTTAGTGGACCTTGTGTTCCTTCTAGACAATTCCACAGGTTTCTCTCTCTACGATGTTCCCTTTGGTGGAGTAGGTGTAGTTTTAGATACCTCAATCACAGTAGAGGGTGGACCGATTACCTTCTCAACTTCAGGTGGTGGAAGGGTTGCAAGAGCAGTGCTCACCAACTCAGAAGTTCTTTCTATCATCTCCCTTCTAATCTCTTTCATCTCCTCTTTTGTCATACCAGCCTTTACTGCTAGATTGTCTACCAATTTTTCTATTTTCCTCTTCTTTACACCTCTAGTCTATTCTTCCCTTATCTTTTCTGACTTGTATTCATAAGTTCCCCATATTTCTTTAGATGGATCAATCTATAAGGATATAATGTGTTCAACCTACATAGTCAAGACCTCATAAGTGACTTCATATCACAAAGGATAAGACCACTTATTCCTAGGTTGTACTGCCTCAAAGAAAACACAATCAGTTTCAACCATGAAATATATTGAGTCTTTGTACTTCTCTACCAATGCTTTAGGAATCCTCTCTATTTCCTTCATTTGTCTTTGCAAGATTTTTATAATTGCAAATAGATCACCATCTCCCATATGCTATTTTGTCTTTGGTAGCTCTGTGTGATCTTTATTCCAGTAGGTTCATTGTCTTTCCAAGCTCTAGCGTGCATACCAGGGAATTTATGCACAATGTGAATATACATGTGTACCAGTAAGGATCCAAATCTGAATGCCTTTGTCCCATCTTTCTTAATTTTCCTTACATTCTCCATAATTTGTTGTGCAAGAACTTCGCATAAGTTATACTTTCCATTTTCCTTAACCATTTATAAGCCATCAAAATTACACTTGCTGATACTGAGTTAAGTCAATTGTTGTAATGAAGTTTATATTAGGTAGAATCATCGAAATGAATCTGACATCCTGCTAAAATATATCATTTACAATTATCCCTCTCTTATCACATTTCTATTCCGTTAGGGTTTCTACCATTTTCTTTATGTTCTTCTCTGCAACATGAACGACTCTAGTATTATCCAATCCTATTATATCATGCATTAGATCACTACAAATCTTCACAGGCTAATCTCCAAACCAAATAAACTGATCATGCACTCTACTTAGAAGAATCTTAATCCATTCTTCTTCATCAAATTTGTAAAGTTCATTTATCCGCATGATACTTAGGTTCTCAAGATGTGCAAACTTAGCTTTCATCTTACCATCTTCCCCAATCATGTCTTCCATCTCTTTAAAGATCTCATAAGCTCTAAAAGATTCATACTTATAATGAATCTAAGCCCTAATGTCTTCGACCAGTAGAACGTCATGCGGTGTTTGTGAAAATGCACCTTCTGGGTCATCCTCAATTGATTTGTATGGGTGTTTCTTAAACTTGTACCTAGGTCTTTCAATGACATCGAAAATCAATGGAGTATCCATAACCAAAGTTTTGAAGAAAATCTAAATACCTTTTATCTGCTAATATGTGAATTTTTGCTTTGATCAAACACTCAATGTACTTACTTCTTTGCCTCATTTTCTCTAAAATTTGTTCTCCTTAGGCTCTGTTCTTCGAATGATGTATAAACAAGTTCTTTTGATTGACCTTATACTTCACTGTATAAAGAAATGACATAGTTCCTAATAAATTCATCTTTGCACATAATCCATTCAATTATCAATCTGGAAATCACATCATATAGATCTTTAAAACCACGTGATCACATATATATGCTCCACAACATCTACACATACTCTCCCTAAGCTCGCAAGAGCTTACTTTGCAAAATCAGGGGCTGGATAGATTTCTGATGTTTTCTTTCAATGCTCCCACTAAGACCATGCTTGGCCATCTAGGTTGATGTAGCAATGTTCGCGTCAAGTGAAGCTACAGTAGCATCTTCTAACATTCCCTGAACCAGCACCTCACTAGTTTCATATACCTTCCAAACCTTACCATTGTTATCATCTTCAGGTTTTATGAAATGACTCTTGAATTCATCCATATAATCTGCAAGGCTCTTACTAGTATTACCAATGTTATGATTTATAACCATAGGCAGTGGTACTCTTCTATTATCAGCTCCATTATACCTGCAAAACTTTGCAATATGTCCTGGATTGTGACATTTGTAACATGTAGAGGTAGTTTGTTCTGATTAACCTGCAACTTACAATACTTTGTAATGTGCCCAAAGTTATTGCATTTATAACATGTGATTTTAGCTGTTGTTTCTTCCCTAATGTAATCTTGTTTGATTCGATATTGGTCAGGTTTCCTACATTCTGCTTTCTTATGTCCATATGCATGACAACTCTTGCAATAACCATCAAAAAAATTGTAAGGAATTTTGCTTCTTCAGTCTCTCTTCATGTGTCCAATCTTGTTACATCCAAAACATCTACCTCTGAAAGGTCTGGTTTGTTCTTTAGGTTCTTCAAGAGTAGGTCTTTCTCCATCAATCTTCACTTCTGACTTTTCTTCCTAATTCTTTCAACATTCATCTTCATTGAAGCCAACTCAAGTCATGTCTACTTTAGGTTTCTGTCTATCTCTTTTCTCATCAATCAAGTCACTACTCAAGTGAAGTCTCTCAATGTACTTCTTAGCCTCAACAAGTTCACCTTTTATGATCTGATTATATTTCTCTAATTCCATATACTTATTCTTGTAGTGATCAAGTTCAATCTTTATTTGTCCCATTTGAAAATTAGCATCTTTTAAGGTTTCTTCAATTTTATTTCTAGCATCCTTTTCCTATTAAATCTCATTAGCCATATGAATGGAAGTAGTTTCATGATTAAGATTATTTAAGTTTCTTTCACTTATTCAAGCTATTTTATTTGATCTGAAGTATCATTATCTGAATCCTCTTCTATCTTATCCATAAGATCTTGTCTCTAACTTATTGAAAGTTCAAGTTGTTCTTTCAGTTTCTTGATGAAACCCTCTGCTCTTCTCAATTTGAATTTCAAGTCACCATTCTTTGCTTTAGCCTTATCAAGGTCTTCAAGTGTTGCTTCAAAGTTTTCCTCCAAACTTTGAGAATCCATATTGATCTCCCTTAAGTTGCTAAGCTTTCTCTCCAAGGACCAATAGCTCTGATACCAATTGTTAGGATTAAGTAATACTAAGAGGGGGGTGAATCAGTATTACAACACTTTAAACATGAACCAATTAATTTCCAACTTAACCAAATAAATACTGAAATGAAAAGAACATAAACACACAAAACATAACTCATAACACTGTGAATTATTGTCGAGGAAACACTAGCCAAGTGAAAACCACGGTGGGGATGGTACCCACAAATATGCACTAAAAGAATTGTGTCCCTTTTAGGAGACCTAGCTATGTTAGGAGCTTAATATTACATTAGTACATTTCCCTGTTAGGGGAATACAAAACCCTGTTAAAGGTATATTGAGCACACTGCTTGTATAATCAAAAATACTATTCTGTTATAATGATTTTCTCAAGAATGAACAAACAAGCATTTGCTATGCTTAGGTAGTTCTAGTTGTAGCTCACAACACTATCTGTCTGATTCTAACATCACAATACATCCATACATTCTCATTACACACTTTGCTTCTCAAAAGCTCTCAATATATATATATATATATATATATATATATATATATATATATATATATANTCTCTATATATATATATATATATATATATATATATATATATATATATATATATATCTTATTTCATTTCCCAGTCGGCTTCCAATTACATCACAAAATAGAATTACTTATACAAAAAGTAATTACTATGTCGGTGACCATACACTATCAAAACATCGGTAATCCCCAATCCAAATCCAACCTAGCATGTTTGGACTTCGCCTTATACTCCCTCAATCATCGCGACTATTCATCTGCCCTTTCTCATTGTTACTCTATCTTCGTATATCTTCAACTGTCTGTATCTCACTCCGATGAACACAAAACCACAAGTGACCTCAACATAAGGCTACACACATCCCAAAATAGCTTCCTCTAAGCTCCCATGTCTCCATTCATCATATACTATCTTCACTGATCAAAACTGTACTTCCATACTTTGTAAATATGCTTTTAGTACTTAGTCATTTTGTAATTCCAAGCTCCAAAAATGTGTTCCACTCCAAGCGACCATCCATATCAGATGTGTTTCCATAAATGACAACCCTCAATTATTCCATGACATGCCTGAATGAATCACTTTCCAATAGTATAATTGAGACATAAAAATTGGGCAAGGTTGATGGGAGTACATTTTTTAGAGAAACAACCCTTACCTAGTCTGCAATAGGGATCTCAAAGGTGTAAAGGAAGAAAATTGATTTATAATGGTGTTATTGAATTATTAGGGGTGTATTTCCTTAACCCTTACATTTAACTATAATTTTGGATGGATGTGATATTGTAATGTGATTAAGCATATAGGGGGAAGGAAGATAAGATGTTCCTCTTTTATCCCCAAATGCACAAATGAAAGATCCAAGTTGATTAACCCAAAAGAAGGATCAATGCACAAGTGAATCAATCATTTGGAAATGAGAGAAAGGAAGAAGATCTTAAATTATGTTTTATAATTAAAGAGATGTGATATATAATAGTAATTGAAAAGGATGAGAGGAAGTACTAACCTTAAACAATTACAGATCAAAGAATGTTGTTTTCTGAGGTCTGTGCTCTATTTCTGGAAAATTTGAAGTATGATCCGGAACCAGAACACAGAAACGAACAAAACCCAAAAATATTTTTCCGATCTAACACCGTCTTATGAAAAAGGTCAACCTTGACCCACTAATCTCACCGTTGACCCAATAATCTTGACCCTAACCTGTACAGGTCCGATAGAAAATATGTTCGCAGATGCCGATAGTTCGCTGAAAAGGTATCCAAATCTGAGTTCAAATCTTCAATCCTGGACCTGTACCTGCAAGAAAAAGATATTTTTTTGTTGGGGGAGAGGGGTTTGCCTTGTTCAAACCCTGATTTTGGAATTAACCTCAAATATATAATTGAAATTGCATAAGTAAACAAAGTAAATGCATAAATTCACCTTGCTTGTAAAAGTCCTTGTGGAGGATTCAAATCCTTGAATCCACAAGTATGTATGCACAAATGGATCTAGAATTTAGAATGTAAGATGTTTTCAATAAATTTATTGTTGTTCTCCAACACTAAATCTTTAATGGTTTCTTGATTATGAAGAGGCTTGGAAGAAAGTGGATGGAAAGATCACCAAAAAGGGCACTATGTAGCTTGAATCCTTCAATGGCCTCCCATGGATCTCTTTGATGAATGGATGCTTGATGATGGATGAATCCTTGCTTTAAATCTTGCTTGATTTCTTGCTTGAATCTTCACTTGATGATGCTTAGGCTTTAATAGAGGACTTGGTTTCTCAATATCGCTTAGTGATAGTTGATTATGCTTAGAGAAAATGAGAGGAGAAAACTTCCTTTTCTATGAAATTAGGGCACAATCTTCTAAGGAGGCTGACAGAGGAGAATTAAATTCCAATTAAAGCCTTTAACCCTAGGAGATGACCTATGTTAAATACAATTTAGGAATCATCGCTTTGGAACCTGAAACAGCCGACCCGAAAGCGGGAATTAACTTTTTCAAAGACCGACATCCAGAAACTGTGGGACCCTAAAATCTAGACCCTGGGTCAAGGTCAAGGTCAACCTTGACCTAGGTTAGGGGTGAGGTCGACCTTGACCTAGGTTAGGGTCAAGGTCAACATAGACCCAAAAGTTTGACCCTGACCCTGAGGTCAAAGATCTCAGATTTGCAGTCCAGAATGCCAGAAATTGGCCAAAGAAAGGTGGAGAATTGGGGTAGAACAGGGGGAAAGCCAGGTCTAAATTAGGAACCCATTCAAGGTGCTTAACATGACCCCAAAACCACTTACTTGGAAAGCTAAACCAGTCTACAATGGAAGTGCTTCAATTTTCTGACTATACAAAAGGTAATTAGTTCTTTAGGGTATTCCAATTCTTCATCAACCATTATTGAAGGTTTTTCTTTTGTTGCTTTAGAGGGTTATGGTTGAAGAGGTTCCTCAAAAGGATCTGAGTCACCTCCTATTGTATCTATGGTGTCCTCTAGTTCTCTTGTCGACTTGGACATGTCCTCAATTTCTTTGATTGTAGATAGTATGTCTTTTGAACTCTCTGTGGAGGGAATAAACCTTCCTAGAATGTCTCTCTATTATAGTATGCGATAGATATTGAGATCTTATGAGCTACCTTTTGACACTTGTTAGTGAATGGTTTTAAATTGAAATTAAGGTCTATTTGTCCTAAAACTTAAAAAAGGCATCTATATTGATATAAGCATATAAAAATCAAGCAAATCTATCTTAATTATCCTAGTTCGTAGCACCATCACTAACAATGACGCCAAAAATGATTGGGCTTCACTATACATAATTGTTTGGTGCAAACAACTCAACGCACACTCCCAATGAGGCAACTTACCCTAAATTAAGTAACCTTTTACTTATAGGAAGGCTCATTTAATTATAAACTAGGGAGACATGTAATTGGATGATATTGACACTATATGTGCAATATAAGAGTTCCTAAGTTAACCTATTATTTTATGTAATAAATCTTGTTTAAAAATAAAATTGATTAAAGTAGAGACAATGCTAAAACAATGGTTTTGTCAACACAATAGTGGTTGTGGGTAATTGACAAGTTAGTGTAGTAGTGGCTGGGGGCAGACCATTCAAATGTAAGAGTAAAATCTTACTTCTACCAAGTAACTACGTGAATCAATTACATATCTCAAGAACAAAATATACAAACAAAGCATAACAATACTTAAAACCATTCAACAGGTTAACTGTTATTCTAGGAAGTTGATGAACTTCAATAGATTAATTGATACTCTAATAAATGAAACTACTCTAATTAATCTATAAAACAAAATTATTGTACCGTCCTAAATTGTAAGCACCTAAATAAGTGTACAATTTAAGGACTATTTTTCCCTCACCTTAGTGTATTTTTCTATAATTGGACCTCACATGACACTTAATGGACACCTAAACTAAAACATGGGTATTTTCTCCCTTAAATATTGTGTAAAACCAAGGTTAGCCCTTATTTCTAAGTGTGCTCCTCTATTTTTCCTCAATTAAATAATTCATTTCATCACCTAGGTCCTATATCACTATTTGTGGCCTTTTTATTCTCTCTCAAACTCGGATCTGGCTGTGCCTTGAAATATTGCATCCACTCATTGCCTAAGACCCAGGGTCATAATTTGGGCCCTAATTAGGTAGAACAAAACATTTCAAACATTCTGTTCCTGGGTACAAAGCATTTCAAATGTTTTGTTTCCCGATATTTGTGCTCAAATTTGAACTGGGGACTTGTCTTAGTGTCTTAGCAGGGGATTTTGATTTACAGTCAACATATCTAAGTGTCAGTCCCTAAAATGTTGTGAGAGGTATATAAACACCATATCTCTCCTCATTTCAGCATCCACAAGCTATCCCATATTATTATCAAGCGAATACAATTGAGATCAATTATCCAATTTATAAAGTGCAAGGAAGCAATTCAAGTCCAAGCATCTATCATTATTTTCAATAAATAAAGGTGTTTCTTTTCTTAGATCTAGATTATTTCCCCATTGGAGGCCAAGCAAAGGAATTATCTATCAAGGAGGAAGATTCACAACCATCTACATCTCTTCAAATCTTCTCTTCTTCTCCTCAATCAATCATTGTGGAAAATTACAACATCTACAATACAAGGTTTTGTCTTTTATGATTTTCTTTTGGCTTTTGTGTTAAGTCAAATCTATTGCATCAACATACTTGATTACATTCTAAGAATCATTTGCATTGTCAAGGTATGATACACTTCATATATTAAATCTAGCCTCTGCTACACGATAACACACTTTCTTTTCATTTCATTTCATTTCAAGGTTGATTCCTAAATAGGGGTTTGACTAAGGCAAACCCCTAATATTCAAACTTCTTCCCTATTTTTTTTGTGTAGGAATAGGTTACAGAGCTATTGTCATAAATTTGGAAAGATTGGGACCTGACAGTGCTTCCTGGAAATTGAGGTTAAAACCTAGGGAATAGAACATTCTCAATGTTCTATTCTTGGGTATAGAACATTTCAAATGTTTTGTACCTCCCATATCCATCCCATATTTGGCCAGAATTTAGGTTATAGCTTCAAAATATCATATCTTTAGTTAATGGTATTTTTGAGATCCCATCTGTTTGTTATTCAGATCTGAAGCACCATATATTCTACTTTGATTCTAATTGTGTATATATCTTTCCTAATTTGTATTTCTCAACTCATTGTCATTTCCCATTTCAACATTACATATTTAGAAAATAATCATTGACCCATTTAGTGCTAGGGGCCTTCCTATCCTATTGGGACATCTTCCTTCCGAATGTGCAATCTTGAAAATGAGCTAAATGATCTACACCCTCTTTGCTTTGCTTCCCTTTTCCAATTGTACAATCACATCACCTCAAGTATCCCTTTCTTGAGGAGTCACAATCTCAGACAAATTGTGATTCAACTCATTATCTAGTCATTCTCCTTTATTCAATTAATTTAACAATATGTGATAACAAAAAATAACTCCTAACTACTTTTTAATCTAGGTAGAATCCTATGGGGGTGAATCAGTGGCCTCAAAAATATTCCAATAAATTAACCCAAAAAATTAGTACCATAATTATAAGCCTCTAGTTACCTTCAGTCCTACAAGATGTATGCCTTGAAATAATCTTATCAAATAACTACTGCTCAGAGTTCACTGTTAAACCTTATTCTTAATCTTTACCGATTAGTAGTCTATCATTTACCAAAATACAGTAAATAACTTAGTGCTTACCGATCAATCCTATTTTAGTAATGTGTAAAGAAAAACATTAAAGTAATGACTCATAAACATATTTGACACATGGATTGTTAATGTGGAAACCTTGTTAAGGGAAAACCCACTTGGGACCGGTAACCCAAATTTTTCACTCTTCTAAAGTGGGCTCGGTGAAGAGCCAACCCTGTTAAAGGTTACAAACACACTGTTAAGTGCAACCTTGTTAGAGGATTTATCACTAATAGTTAATTACTTGATATCTGGCATTTCACTATGATATCTTCATGAATTAACCTTTTGATACTCCTTGGGATGTATCTCAATATATAAAGGATTGTTAGATCTTGCTCGGTTAAGAGACTTTCTGATCCAATGGTTAAACTAAAACAGTATATGATTTGTTCATATATACAACTTAAACTTGCAGATGTCTAGATCTATTGTAAGCTCATAATACCTTTCTGATCAATGTTTCCCTTCAATACCTTTGCTCCACTTATTTCTTCTTGGTGATGTTGTGCTTCTCTATTGCTCGGTGTCCGCAAAAATCTTTAGCTCTATTCTTTAGCTTGATTGATTGGGACTGTATAAAGTCTTTCCTCACCAGTATCTCTTCAACATTTTCTTCTCTATTCACCCCTAATTCATATTAAATTATCTTGTCTCTTTATAAATATGATTCCACCGTTTCTAAGTCCTTGAATTTCTTGTTCTTGGCATGATCCGCAATTCTCGCCTTTCTTGCTTTAAAACTATACTTCAGTTTTATCTTGTAGATTTCTCCTTGACAGCTGGAATAAAACAACTTTAAAACTCTAGCTTATCTCTGGATTTTAAATTTTTGATGAAAACACTATGATCAACCAGTTAACTCCATATTTAGCTCTTGCTAGCTAAGTCTTTTTTCATTTCTGAACTTCAATTCTTTTTAGTGTTTTAACTCCTTGTTAGCTTTGGTCATGACTTCAATTATCCTCGGGCATCTTTGTCCGTCGAGGTTGTCTATTCGTTAGGTAAAAATATGGTTCTGCTCATCGGTAATGCTTGCTTGGGTTTCTTTCTCGGGTATCACTGTGACTCTTCTCTCGGGTTTCTCTATCCGTTGGGGTGCACTGTCCGCCGGTGTTTGTTGTCACTTAGTGCATACTGAACTTTTATGCATTACTGGTAGCATAACCTTTATCTCTTGGGTTATTTGAAGTCTTTGACACTATGTATATAACCAATCAGATTATATCAAGTTGACATCAATGACAATACATTAACTGATTTAATGTCTTGCATTAACTTTCTGCAGCTCGGTGATCATCAACTTAACATCTTCAAGCATTCAATCATTTATATTTCATCAATTATCATAAGCATATGGCCAACCTCGTCTCTCTAAAAAAAATGGAGATAATGGATAGTCTATGAGAGTAGTCATAATTATAATTAGGTTTTGCTAAAGCAAATGTCACTCCTCCTAAGCCGAGGATAACTTATTCTTTAACTAATCTAGGAATTGACAGAATTATAACTAACAAAAATCCTACTGAAACTCAAACTCTCATCATGCAATAGTGTGAGATTACACAGGGACCAATAAATGCACTAACAAACCATATTAGCAGTTTTGCAAGTTCTTCAACTCACTTGTGCATTAGTATCTTCAAGACAAAGTCAATGCAACTTTTAGTGACCACATCAACTGGTACCTTTGATATTTTCCATATGATTGTTATAGAGACACCTCTTGCATTGGTTGTCATTCAATTGTCATTTCTTGATGTTGCGGGTTATTTTCATCAAGAAAGTATCTGTACACATGATTCTCATTCATAATATTATTCCTTCATAAATAACCATAAACACCACATAAAGTCTAAAAGTATAGCTTTAAGCACATAGCATGATAAAGTTTGAGTCAAAACAACTAAAATGACACCATTTTTAGGACTCATAAACCCTTATTAAAATTGTATTATAATTTATTCCATTATATTATCTAATAATAGAGTTTGATGTTTTATGTGACGTTTGGCACTAATCTGTAAAGACAATTTTTTACAAAGACGAAGAGAGAAAAAGAAAATATAATTTCTATGAGAGATAATGCAATCATATAAAATAAAGGGATTATTGTACTAGTGGTGATAGAGGCATGGTGCTTTTCTAGCATCCTAATTTCAAAGGGAAATATTGTAATGATATTGTATGAGTGTAAGGGATAAATTCTCATTGGTATGCCATTGCATTTCAAATATGGTTTGATCTTCTTTATAGCCAAAGTATGTTGAACCACCATTAGTGTTAGTTATTGCTAATCACACCGTTGGAGATGACACCATTCAATCTAATTTGGAGGTTATGATCTCTCACAAATATGTTATTCCTTGTGAAACAATAGTCTACTATCACCCTCCTTAATAAATGACTATCATTGTCAAAAAACTCATTTAATCAATACTTCAACTAAAAATTTATTAGCAATACTTTTTTTTAAAACAAGGTGGAAGGAGCCACTTAATATATTTTTATTAAATATTAAAAAAAACTGGTTCAAAGAGCTCCCAGAAAAAAGAACCATAAAGAAAAAATCTGATCATTGCTCATATACAAGAAGATTCTGAGTATAGTCTCTTATATCTAAGAAAAATCCCCCAAGCTAGCATGAGGCTAGATACAATAAATAAATAGAAAGACTCAATCCTAGAGATCAAGACCCCCTAAAATAAACAAGTGTATCATGCTATCCAATGGCTAGATTATAAAGATTTATAGATACTTTACAAAATCCCAATTAATGGGTCCAAAATATATGTGATCAGTAGAGCCAAATTCTTCCCATTTTAGAGATCAGATACACTAACAAGTAGTAATTCCAACATGAGACCTCATAGCATCTTACCAAAAAGACCTTAAGTCAACTTGCAAGAAGCAAAATCAGAGATACAAAATACTGAACAAAACATAGTTATCCTTCCATGTTAGCAAAGGAGACAATACCCAATTCCAGAGGCACAGGTGGGATAACTCCCATAGTCAAACTCTGACCAGGATCAATCTCATCCCTACATAGAGGAAAATCAAGAATGAAGCCAATATGGTGATTAAAAATCTGTGCCATTACAGAGAGTAGACGCCTAAGAACTACCAAAAGGATGACAACTAGTTCGTAGAGATCAAATAGAGCACATTTCAATATACCTAATGCCATATATAGAATTACAGCTGAGCGAAAATCAATCAACACATATGACAATTATGTAGGACACAACTCACGTGCTTCATAAAAATCATACCTTGTGCGAGCACCAAAAGTATAGAATGAGGGCAATATTTGGCATGAGAGGAAAACATATGAAATAGCCCCTTGCAAAAAAATAATAATCCACAAAGTCATACGACCTACACAATAATCATGATCACGAGTATTTTTAGATACAAAAATATTCACTAACCTCAACATATGTGCTGTTCAAAGGATAAAACCTTTGAATCATAGTTTTAGATAATCGTGTCGTATGTATTAGCCAATAACAATCTCATTGCAAATTAAAGTCCTCAGTACTGGAAATCAAGATAAATCCCAATGGGATTCTGATGAATCAACTTCTAACTTATTGCTTCCCATATTGGCTAAATGGTCAGTGACCTGGTTACCTTCTTTGTATACATGGGAAATGACATAATTATCAAAGGATGCTATAAGTGGCCATATTTGATCAAAGATATACCTGAGCTGCCAATTATCAATTTTCTTTGAGATGCAAACATTAATAATTAGTGTGGAGTCTCCTTCTATGTGAATACAAGAAATGCCCAATCTTTTGGCTAATAAGATATCCTGGAGTAATGTATGGGCCCCAGGGAAATTGTTTGTTCTTGGAGGGAGAGACATAGATTTGCATGCAATAAGACAACCTAAATGATCCCTAATACATACACCTACACTTGCATCACCTGGGTTTCCCTTAGAGGAGCCATCAAAATTCAATTTAAGGAGAAATGGGTCCAGTGGACAACACTTAATAGTATAACAATAGAGTGTACTAGCTCTCACTCTAGGAAAGTAGGGTGATAAAGGAATATATATGCCTTTCCATGCATTAATGATGCTACCATCCCAAGATGTAAAAATTGAATTTGGATTAAAATGATGCAGAGAATTAGCATTAACCAACTTTGAAACTGATCTTTCCAATTGAGAGAGGACATCCAAGAGGGAGGATGACATCTTTCTAAAGATATGTTTATTCCCTTCCCACCAAATTGACCAAATAATAGAAGAAAGGATCACTTTATAGATACAAGAGAACAAAGAGGAAGAGTATAAAACATGTCAATATTGAAAAAGGCCCCACACAGTATTGGGGAGAGGGAGAGATAAAGACAATTTACCAAGGACAAAATACCAGCATTGGGCAGAAAATTCACATTGAAGAAGCAAATGATCCAGGGACTCAAGGAAGTTACCACAAAAAAACATAATTAAAAGGTTGCACAATATTTAACCTATCCAACCTATCGCTCATAAGAATTCTCTTATGTAATGCAAGCCAGGAAAAGACCCCTTCCTTAGGAAGAACAACACTATCCCAGCAGAAGGTACATAAGCTCTTTGTGAAGGGACTTGTGACACCATTCACTGAATAGAATTATATCCCTCCCTAATTGAATACTCCCTAGTTTTAGAAGGACACCAAATTAATTTATCCTCCCCATTAAAAATAAAAGTTGTGTGGGAGTTAATTATGGATACAAAAAACCTCTTCTGGTCTAAAGAAATGGGAGACAGGAGGGGTCCTTCCAAATGGCTTGGTTTGAGTGAGGCTCAATATCAACAATATTGTCACATAATTTTGAATCCCAATGGTTGACGAAGGTAAGAATGACATCAAGGAGAGTCTCATAGGTATTTTAAGGAGGGAGGCCATTCCAAGAATCCTGCCAAAAGTTAACATCATTTCCATTATGCACTTGCCATGATAAGTATCGAGTGATCACACTTCTAGAAGATATCAAGAGATTCCAAATGGTAGAACCCTTAGGTGGGTCGAGAACTGTGAAAATGTGACAAGGATTGGGGGATTCTAAATACCTAGCTTGCATAATCTAGCACTAGAGGACATGTGGTTTAGTATACATATTCCAGACCAATTTCCCACCAAAAGCCCTATTCCTAACAGAGAGGGCATGTAACCCAACTCCACCGATAGGCCTAGTGAGAGTCATAGTGCTAAGGGACACTAAAGAATACTTATGCTTTTATTTCATAATAAAAATTAAGAGCTTAGATTACTAATCATTAGAAATAAAATATAAAATAAATAAAATTAGAATGAAAAAGATGCACATATTTAACACATTACACAACATATACACGAGGAAAACATTTTTTAGTAAAATAATCCCCATAAAATATTATTCTATTTTAAAACACTTACAAAATTGTCTATAAAATTATATATATAACTTGAGAATATTACTTCTCTTCACTTTGATGTGATCAATAGTAAATCTTCTATGAAAAGTCACCTCTTACCAAGTTTCACTAAATTCAATCTCTTTTAAATGAAGGAGAGGCTCCTTAAAAATAAGAGTGACAAAATCCCCAAAAGGTGCTTGTCACAACTATTTAAAACTACCATTCAAAAATAACTAAGAATATAAAATTATAAAATTATTAATTATTACATGGTTATGCTTTATAAAACATATAATAAACATAAAGTTTTATAATCTCAAGTTCTAACAATATAAATGTTATAAGTGTATGATCTCTCACAACATAATTATTTAAAGAATTAAATATTAATTTTTTTATTATTTAAAAAATAGATTAAAATATTAATCTATTCTAATAACTTCATTATTCACCCCAAAAAATAAAAAAATGGAAATGTGAGCTATCCAACCATTTTTGAAAACCAAACTTAAAGAAAAAAACTTAATAAAATACCTTTCCAATTGAAAATTGATTAAAATATTTAAGACTTGTACTTAAAAACTATCATTCCACTTAAAATAGTAAATGAAGCATAAGGCTTGAGTTTATGCTTACAATAAATGTGATATATGTGTTGATGCAAGCATAAATTTAATAAGAAAGACACCCTTATCAAAATTATTTTTAAAAAATATTCTATTGTATTACCTAATAATAGAGTTTGATGTTTGATGTGTTGTTTGAGACAATCTATAGAGACGTTAATTTTTGCAAAGGTCAAGTTTTCTTGTTTGTCTTGACAAACAAAAAGGAGAACATATGGACCCATGAAAAAGAAAGAGCAGATTCCTCCTTTCTAGACTTGCAAAGAACTCAAGGGAGCACTCAATTTTCCAAAATCAAACATCCAAAAAAATAATATTAAAAATTGTCTTGCTTTGTTATGATTAAGTTTAAATTTACTGCCCTATATTTTATGAAGGCACACAAATCTATTTTCTATGAGTACAAATTATCCATTTAAAGTTCATTATTTTTTGTGATATCTATTTGAGCATCACTCTCACCAATAGGAACACTACCCTTATTCAAATGTGCCTTGTCATGAAATTTCTTCCATGCCTTGTAAACCATTCATTAAAATGAGAGTGAGGTTTCTTAAATAGAGGAAGGTCAAACTACTTGTCACACTCATTTGTAAATAAATGATAGTTTAATTTATTAAATTATTAATTATTAAATAAAATACACTTTATAAAACATACAATGTTTTACAATAGACACTAATTTTTACAAAGGCCAAGTTTTCTTGTTTGTCTTGACAAACAAAAAGGAGAACATATGGACCCATGAAAAATAAAGAATATATTCCTCCTATCTAGGCTTGCAAGATACTCAAGGGAGCACTAAATGTTCCACAAGTAAACACCCCAAAAAATAATATTAAAAATTATGTTGTTTTATTATGATTAAGTTTAAATTTATTGACCTATATTTTATGAAGACTCACACAAATCTATTTTCTATGAGTACAAATTGTCCATTTAATAAAGTTCATTATTTTAGGCGGTATATATTTGAGCATCACTCTCACCTAAGGGAACACTACCCTTATTCAAATGTGCTTAGTCGTGAATTTTTTTCCAAGTCTTATAAACTATTAATTATAAAATGAGATAGAGGTTCCTTAAATATAGGGAGCCAAATTACTTGTCACACTCATTTGTAAATAATTAGTAGTCTAATTTATTAAATTATTAATTATTAAATCAAATATGCTTTATAAAACATACAATGTTTTACAATCTTATATTAGAACAACATATAAATGTTATAAAGGTATGTTCCCTAACAACATAATTTTTTTAAGAATTAAATCTTATATTTTCATCATTTAAAAATATCAATCTATTCTAATAATCCCTTGCCTACACTAAAAAAATAGAAATTTGAGCTATCCAACCTTTTCTTAAAATCAAGCTTTGAAGAAAAATAAATAGCACACTTTCAATAAAAAAATAATTTTTAAGACGTACCTAAGCTAAATTCTTGCATTTCTGAATTGAACTATGTGCGGTTTTTCATCCAGAAATGCAAGAGGACAATGGAAATTAAATGACTCCAATGTACCCAAGCTATCAATCCACTTTTTTAACATAATAATATTAGAGTTCCTTACAAATTTTTGAAGGAAGCATATGAGTTGAGTTGATGCCTTCATAAGTATAATATATGTATTAGTGCAAGCTTAAAATTTTAATAAGAAACAAGTCCTTATCAAAATTATATTATAATTTATTCTATTATATTATGTAACAAGTGCCACGTGGTGGCCAGTACTTGCCTTAGGTTGTGTAACTAGTTTTAATTTTAATTAGTTGTCAATTATGTTTTATGTTGAAAGAATAAACTCTAGTTTAGATTATGTTAGGAAGACATTTTTAGGTCCATTAGTAGTTGTAGTTTTGCTTCATGACTTTTTAATAACAAAGACATAATTTTCATTAGTAGCTGAAATTTTGAGTACATAACTTGTTAATAAAAAAAATTAATATAGGTTTAAACAAACTTTCTACGCAATGTATATTACTTCTTTAATGTGAAATGCATGATTCCATAGTAGGGTGATGTTTAAAGGGAGAAAACCTTGTTTGTTGTAGTAATATGAACATCTAAATAATTCATTATTGCATGTTTGAAATTGTTGGCATTGATAATGTGCATTTTGTTAGAGTAATAAAGTGATTCCACTTATTAATTAAATAATCTTGATTTAATTATTAAGTCACTTATTATTTCTCTTTTACTTAAGCTAAACTTTAGGCATATAGTAATTAATTTTTTTATTAATTATTATTATGCAACCTAGATTTTTCCCTTTTAGGGTTTCGATGTCCTTTTATAAGGATTCCCTCTTTGTAAATTATTCATAAATTAAGGATGCTATTGCATTAAGAGTTTTTCTCCATTGTTTGCACAATATGTTTCATCTTCCATCGACATGTTATTTTTGGCCTCCGTAGCATTTTTGCTTCTCTCTTTCCGTGATAGGTTTGCATGCGGGTGATTCTTGGGAGTTGTGGGTTGATAGGTTTCATCAACTCATCAGAGCTCCGCCCTTTCATTCCCCTATTCTCTTCATGAGAGTTTTTTGGTCTTTCCCTTCATATCTAGTTTTTTGAGAGATTTTTTATGAAAAGTTGTGTGGATTTGGGGTGGAGATATTTTTCAGAGCACTGTGGGCAAAAAATGTCCTTACGATTGCGTCCAGAATGCCCCAAAACCCCCATTTTCATATAAGGCATGTCCTATTTGTTAAGATTGATGAACATCAATCTACCCAAGAACACCTGCATGCATAGCTATTACAAACAGAATGAAACAGACAGAAGAGAGAAGGATCCAGAAGAATGACTATGGCGGCCGATAGGCCAGAGACTGAAAA
>MU223056.1:4197133-4221497 GCA_018584345.1 Thuja plicata | reverse complement strand
AACCCTAACCTCTGCCATCGGAAAGTGCTCGGAAAGATCTTTCCGACGGTATATGGAAGTCAGAAAAATACCCCCGTATGCTCCCTATAGAGAGACAAACGTACAGGTACCCCCAAAATACCCTAAATGGCTTACAAGAGGCCCCCAGGGGCTAAAAAAATTGGGCCCCCGGGCGCATGGCGCGCGCCGGGGGCTTAACATTGGCTCCTGGTCGTGCATGTGACCGAGCGCATAAGAAAAATGCCCGCGGGGGCTAAAACATATCCCGCCATCGGCGGGGCGGAGCGGGGGGTTGCGCGCGGGGCGCCGCAGAGGCGGTGGCGAGCAGAGGGCGGCCGTCGGGGCCGGGCGGCGACGGGGAAGCCGCGAGCGGCAGGTGAGCCGTGGGGAGCGGTGGCAGGGGCCACTGTAGAGCGGTGGCGGGGGCCGCAGAAAACCTAGGCGGCGCGCGGTTGGAGAGGGTGGGCGGCCGGCCACCGACCGGCTGCGGTGGCGCGGTGGCGCTCAAATAAAAAATCACAGCACGCGTGCGTAAAAACCTTAGAAAATAAGGTTTTTTTAATTTTTTTTTTCGAATTTCCTCATCCGTACGGCCCTTGGGAGGGCAAGAAAATTTTCCCAGAGCCCCGGAGCCCAAAATGGTCGAAATTTTATATGATTTCGACTCTCCCGGGCCTTCTGGACGCAATGGTGGAGTCCTTTTCAGCTCAAACAGCTCCGAAAAATAGAGACCCCCCCAGAACCAGAGATAAATGCCAGAAAAGAATCTGAGAGCTTCAAACCCTCGCTGCTTCAACAGAGAACGATGCAGGAGAGCTCTGATACCATGTTGAGATTGATGAACATCAATCTACCCAAGAACACCTGCATGCATAGCTATTACAAACAGAATGAAACAGACAGAAGAGAGAAGGATCCAGAAGAATGACTATGGCGGCCGATAGGCCAGAGACTGAAAAAGCATGTTGCAAGAAATGATTTTCTATTAACAACAATAATGAAATTACAATCTCCTTATGAATTACAAAGTGGACAATCCTTATAAAGGATGCCGAAACCCTAAAAAGGGAAACTAACAGAAATAGAAACTACCTAAGATTAGCTTAAGCAAACTAGAGTAAATAGGGAAGTTACTAATTAGATCATAATAATTTAAATTAGTAACCCCGATAGACTATTACTCTAACACTAATTGGACAAAGTTGAAATTTGGGCCCTATTTTTGCATGCACGACCCTTGGCACACTTTACGAGGCAAAAAAAGCCTCAATTTTGATGCCGCCTTGATTTTCATATTGTCATAATTTTGACACCGCCTTGAAATTCATGCATGGTTGCATGGATGAGACATAAAATGGCATTTTTTTAAATGTTTTTTTGCATTTAAAAAAAAACATTTGTTGTTTCTTTGTGTGGGGCTCACCCCTGCTGTTGAGCACAGAGCTCGGTGAGCCGAACCAGGAGCTCACAGCCAAGCCCAGAGCTCACTACCAAGCTTGGAGCTCTCCGCCAAGCCTGAAGCTCGCCTCCGAGCTCAGAGCTCACCCACCGCCTATTGCGCCACTAGCCACCAGCAGCGCCACCCTTTTCCGCCACTGCTGCACCATCGTAGTGCCACCTCCGCTCGCAGAGCCACTAGAGAGCCACCGGGCTCATTTTTGTGCCTTTTAGGGGTACTATCCAATGTTTTCTCATAACTTGAGAAAACAGAGGCATTTTTCGCCAAACAAGATATCAACGAAAAGCTAGTTCTGAGGCTAATCTGATTTTTAGGTTTGGTTATTTGATTTTTCTATCTTGCAGAGTTTTTTGCCTGTCAAAGTCAGGGTTCCATTTTTCTCTCCGGTCACTATATCTTGCTCCTTCAGACTCCATTTTTTGACTTCCGCATGGCGTCAAAAAGCTGGTTATGTTTTCCTTTTTTGTCTATGGGTCTCACACCTAGAATTTGCTCTATATATATTTTATTCAGTTTTTTTATTTATGGCATTCTGGTGGATATCTTGGATGTTTCAAGTCCTAGGATTGTTTCCTTTCTGGATATTGTATACATAGTTTTCTGTAGCATTTTTTGCAAACGCACTGAGATAAAGTGTCATCTTGCATGCTTGGGATCTCGCACACTTTGTTCCTGATTGTACTTGCACTATATTATAAAGTGCCATGGGGGGGTTTGATGTTTGCCTTATTTTCCATCTACCTTTGTCAATTGAGTGTTCCTTCCACGACATTAGCATCATGATGTGTGTCAAGAGAGTGATCCTTCCATGACACCATCCTTTATATGACTTTGTACATTCTTCATCATGCAATGTTTCTTGGCAGTCTGACTCAGTGTACCTGTCATGCCTCTTCCTGCTCAACATTATGGGGGGTATCTCCTATTGCTTCTAATGCTTCCTTGGTTTGATGTAGTGATCTATGTATCCAGTATTTGTTCCTATTTACTAGGCGGATGCAGTGCCTGGGTACCTATGCATTTCAGTGAGATGGATCATTTACCATATAGGCACTCTTTCATTCCTATTTTGGAGGCAACCTTTCACATTTGATTGATCAAATCTTCAAACTTTTATTATAGTTTTCTCTACCTGATCATGTCCTATTACAGTAGAGGTTCCAACAATTATTCTTTGATAGTGTTTGCAACTTCATGCTTTAGAGGTGTTCTACCTGTTCTTTCTTTGTTCCTATTTTCTGAGACATTCTCTAGTTTGGAGGCTTCTTCAGTCCTTCTCTAGGATTCATCTCTTTTTGGAGAGGGGTTTTTCCCACTGGGTTTTCTCCCTTTCTCCTCTTTACAAAGATTTTTGTACTTGGGTACCTGATCAGGCCTTGTTGTCGGGACCCGTTTCCTGCTTTCAGTAGTTGTTTATAGGTTTTTAGCTTCTCCCCAAGTTTATCTTAAGGGAGGGTGTTAGAGTAATAAAGTGATTCCACTTATTAATTAAATCAGCTTGATTTAATTATTAATTCACTTATTATCTCTCTTTTACTTAAAATAAACTTTAGCCATATAATAATTAATTCTTTTATTAATTATTATTATGCAACCTAGATTTTTCCCTTTTAGGGTTTCAGTATTCTTTTATAAGGATTCTCTCTTTGTAAATTATTCATAAATTGAGGATGTTATTGCATTAAGAGTTTTTCTCCATTGTTTGCACAATATGTTTCCTCTTCCATCGATCTGTTATTTTGGCCTCCATAGCTTTTTTCTTCTCTCTTTCTGTGGCAGGTTTGCATGGAGGTGATTCTTAGGAGTTGTGGGTTGATAGTTTTCATCAACTACAATACATATGACTTTAATGGTTTATAAAGTTGTCACTCAACAATAATGAATGTGTAGATATACCGGTGTAGCTCTAGCTATGACTCTTTCTTAAAATTTAAATGGTATTTTCTATATTTTCCTTTTACTATTATTAATTCATTCATTCATTTACAATATTCCAACTACCATTTATAAATCACATATAATAAATATATAAGACATAAATATTTATTCATATAAAACATAAAACATTAAGTATATAAACGTAAAACTTTAAACATTAAAAATATAAAATATAATGATGATGATTGTGTTTTATAATGGGTGAATGCTTTTTATATTTCATTGAGATGGTGGAAGGAACGACTAATGGAGGTGAATTTGCATTGAGAAGGTGGAAAGGATGGCTGATAAAGGTGGATATTTATTAACATGTGTGTGATGATGGTAAGATAAACCCAGACGAGACGAAACATTTATTGGCAAGTGATCATTTTCTATAAATGTGATTCACTTTTTGGTTGTCATTTATGGCAACATATCTGGGTTTCAGATCGATTCCTTTAAAGATAAGTTTTGTTGATTCAGAAATCAACTAAGTATAGAAGCATAGATACATAAGTATTTTGGATATCGAAGATCGAGATCGATGAACTAGGCAAATGAGCTTAGAGGAAGAAAGTATGAGGTATGTATGACCTCCACCTAAGATTGATTTTGTTTTGGTAACGTCTACGGCGAGTTATAAAGAATTGAAGACAAACAGACTACAACATAACATCAATACAGACTAGTTGGACAGTAGCAAAGATTGAGGAAGTATGACATAGACTCAAGGCAATAAAAGTTGGATTTTGGTTGTTGATAACCTATACATTGACTATGCAAGAGTGCAGACTATGCATTAGATATTTACTATATTAAATGTATTTTGTATTGAAGGTCGACTTTGTAATATTTGTAATATTCATATTGGTAGCCGACTTTGTAAAGTTGTGAGATATATATGTAAGATATTTTTTATAAAGAGACATGATGTTGATGGTTAGTTGGATGAGTTGTTGAGCAAATAGCATAGCAGAGAATGACATAGAGCATTGAAGAGCTATAAAGGAACTATCTAAGCACTAGTGTTGCTTTATTTTGTTCATGACTGAGAAGACTTTGTAATCAGAATTACTTTGTAAGAGCTGTAAGCTCAGATGGCCCCTAACAGGGTGTTGTGAACCTTTAACAGGGTTGTAATTCCTTTAACAAGGAAATGTGCTATGTAATATTTAGCTCCTAACAGGGCTAGGTCTCCTAATAGGGACACTATACTTTAGTACATGCTTGTGGGTACCATCCCCGCCGGGGTTTTCACTTGGCCAGGGTTTCCTCAAAAACAAAATATGGTATTATGAGTACTGTATCATTTGCTTATGTTCTTTTCTTTACTGCAAGTTTATGGTTAATTTTTAAATGGTTGAAGAATTAAATTAAGTGCTATAATACTGATTCACCCCCCCTCTCAGTATTATCCAATCCTAACAATTGGTATCAGAGCTTTTGGCCCTTGGAGAGAAAGTCTAACAGCTTGAGGGAGATCATAATGGATTTGGACAGTTTGCAAGAAAACTTTGATGCTGCACTTGAAGCTCTGGACAAAGTAAAAGCATAAAATGGAGAGTTGAGATTCAACATGAGAAGAGCTGAGAAATTTATAAAGAAACTTAAGGAACAACTTGAGTTTTCCAGAAGTCAAAGAGAAGACCTTATGGTTCAGATAAAAGATGATTCAGATGAAGACAATTCAGATCAGGTGAGGCAACTAAAAGAAGAAAATAAGACTCTGAAACTTGAAAATGAGACAATGGCTAAAGAAATACAGATACAGAAGGATGCTAAGAAGAAAGTTGAATAAGATTTAAACAATGCATTAGATCAAATAAAGAATGAGGCTGACAACTACAAGAGCAAGCATCTAGAAATGGAGAGAACAATCAGATTATAAAAGGTGAACTTGTTGAAGCAAAGAAACACATTGAGAAACTTCACACCAACAATGACTTGATTGATGAACAGAGAGACAAGAAAAAACCTAAAGGTGATATGCTTGGTATTGGCTTCAATGAAGCTGAATGTTCAAAGAATCAAGAAGAGAAATCCAATGAGAAGATTGATGCTGAGAAACCTTCTACTAAAGAACCTAGAGAGAGGATCAGACCCTTCAGAGGTAGATGCTTTGGTTGCAACAAATTTGGACACATGAAGAGAGACTGCAGAGGTAATGCCCCTTTTAGAACTTTTCTGGTTATTGTTTTAATTGTAATGGATATGGGCACAAGAAAGCAGAATGCAGAAAACCTAATCAATCTGGATATAGACAAGACAATGGAAGAGAATCTACAGTGAAACCTACATGCTACAAATGTAACAACATTGGACACATTGCAAAATACTATAAACTGCAAGTTAATCAGGAAATAAGACCTCCTATATGTTACAAATGCAATAATCCAAGACATATAGCGTAGTTTTGCCGGTATAATGGATCAGACAACATAAGAGTACCACCTCCTATGAATTCACAGAAGAATGGAAATGATATTGGTAAGAGTGTTGCAGATTTGAAGAGTGATTTTGAAATTTGTTTTAAGAAAGCAGAAGATAGTAACAGTGGTAAGATATGGAAGATCAAAGAAACAAGTGAGACATCAGTTCAGGGAGAGTCAATAGATGCTACTGGATCTTCGCCTGATGGCAGTAAAATAAAATCGACCTAATTGGCATATCATGGCCTTAGGGGGAGCATTGGATACAAACATCAGAATATATCCTACCCCAAAATCCGTGGATTGAGCTCTAGCGAGCTTCGGTATGAACTTGGCCAACATCATATAACATACATTTGAGAGCGCAACATCAGCCGATAAATATATTTTGTTCGCGATATCTAACAGTCGACTGGACAGTATTGAGTAAAAGTGAACCTTATGACTTAAACTTGTATAAAGCACCATTTGATGACCTATCTCTTTACCATTTGATGAAGAGCGAGCTAAGGAGATCAGAGAGCATAGAGATTCAGTCTATTCTACACTTATCGTGCATGATTGATTGAAGCATAAACACAGAATTCAACGGAAGAAAGGTATTTTACATCATCTAGCTATGGATGTACCTATTATTTTTGATGTTGTAGATCGACCTAGGTACAAATTTAAGAAACATCCATTTAATTCCTGTGAAGAGGATCCAGAAGGAGCATTTTCTCAAACCCCGTATGGTGTATTACACGTAGAAGATATTAGGGCTTACATACATTGTAAGTATGATATACTAGGAATTGATGAGATATCAACTGAGATGGAATATATGACTAATAATGGAATCATGAAAGAAGAATACAAACACATTGATCAGTTAAGCATAATGAAGATTCTGGACTTATGTGAATTCGATGAAGATGAATGGTTTAAGATACTATTGAGCAGGGTTCATGATCAGTTAATTTGGATAGGCGATCAAACTGTGAAGATTTGTAGTGACGTAATTCATGAAATCACTAGACTGGACAACACTGGAGTCATCCCTATAGCAGAGAAACATGTAAAGAAAGAAGTTGAAACCCTAACTCATTCTAAATGGGATAGATGTGCAACGACTGTGAATGAAATCTTTCAGTAAGATGTGAGACTTATTGCTATGATACTTGGATACAAATTATAATACAGTAGTAGACCTAACTCAGTATCTGCAGGATTAGTTATGATGGCATGGAGAATGGTGAAGGAGAATGTGAAATATAACCTGTGCGAAGTTCTGGCACAACAATTTCTTGAAAATGTAAAGCTATTAAAGAAGGACAGAACTAAGATATTTAGATTTGGTTCATTGTTGATGCATATGTTTATACACATTGAGCACAAATTTCCTGGCTTACATCCTAGTGGTTGGAAATCTGGGATACCTACTGGTATTCTAATCTCACAGAGCTACAAAAGACAGAATACTACTTGGGTTGATGGAGAATTATTTTCTATGATCAAAATCCTTCAGAGACAAATGAAAACCATATACAGGATACATGAGGATATTGTTGAAAAGTACAAGGATACAATCTATTTTATGTTTGAAATTGATTGTGCATGTTTTGAAGCAGTCACACCGAGAATTAAATGGTGTTATCCCATGGGTTATGAAGTAAGTTCTAAGGTACTTACCATGCAACTAAAACATGTTCTTGCATCCAAAGTTGATACATCAGAAGAAAGATGGAGAACATATGAGGAGAAATCAGCAAAGGCGAGAGAGGAACAAACTAGAGGTCTGAGGAAAAGAAAAATCGAAAACCTTGTGCATGAATGTGGTGTAAAAGCTGGATTGACAGAATAAGAACTGAAAGAAGTGAAAAAGAAGATGACAGATAGATCTCTTGGACTGCCAAGTGAAAGTACTTCAACCCCTCCCACTCCTGAGGTAGTTATGATAGACAATCCACCTCCTCCATCATAGCAGACAACATAGACAAAGAACATCACTCCTAGAGTAACTAGATCAAGCATGAAAACATCGCCTAAAGAGCAGAGCACAGTGAGAGAAGAGAAGAAAACAGAGAATCACATATGGAAGCCTGATATGAAAATGATAGAGAAGAGAGCAATAGAACAAGGTAAACTGGTAACAATTGACAAATACTATGACAGGTATAGAGATTCATATAAGCTTAAAATTGAAGACATTGTGGTTGATCATCTACTTACTTTCAAAAAGGCTCTATTAGAAATTGAATGAAGTATACCTAAGGACTTGTATGGGAGATTGGAAACAAGGAAACACTTAGCAAAGATTGAGGATGATACAATCAGGAATCAAGAAATTGATAACATGTTGCCTGTGATATCATTACAAGAAAGGGAAAGGATATTCAAGGAATTAAAACCTTTACTAAGGACCAAGGTAAGATTGTTGAAAATCATGGCAAGGAAGTATGGTGAAGTCACTAAGGAAACTCAGAAGGCACTAGAAAAGATATTGATGAATACTAATTCTGACAAGACTCCACCTCCTAAGACCACTTTGCCTACATAATTAGGAATGGGAGAAAGCTCTAAAGCAAATGAGACTAATGCTGAGACAAGCAAAGTAGATCCTCCACCAGATTTCTATGTTTCTGGTGTGCCAGTGACTCTTGACACATCTCAAGATGAAAAGGATCCATTTGCAGGAAACACGGACACCTCTATAGCAGATGAAGCAGAATAGAAAGAGGAAGTAGAGCAACAGAAGAAAGAAGAACAAAAGACAAAATAGAAAAAGGATGAACAGTAAACACTTCATCTATCTCATTGTTGGCAAGTAGTGATGTAAATGTTGATAGCATGGATGAAGTTGAATTGGTCAAATTGGCATTTACTGCATTAAACAAAGCCAAGGAAAGATCACAACAAAAAGGAGACAAAGGATAAAGTAATTACAAGAGCAATTGATACAGTGAACAAATTGCTTCCAGTACCTATTGTTTTCCAACACAAAGATGATATTGAAAATATGAGAATAACACTTGATGAATTTGATGGGCACTATAAGAATTTGATAAAGATTGTAGAGGAGAAGGCAGACAAAAAATATTCAGAGAAGAAGCTTATAGAAGTTTGCAATTCTATCACATGGGACTTAGGCATCGTGAAAACTTGTTTGACAAATGCAAAGAGTTGCATTGGACATGGGAGAAAATTGTTTAGTTATTGTATAAATCCTATTAGGCACATTCAGAATGTGGAAGACATTATTGCCAAGGAAAGGGAAACTCTGAACAGTATGATGGACAATTGTGAAGCATCTTCACAATCTATAATAGAGTTAGACAAGGAAGTCACAAGAATTTTGGCTAAACTCAGTGTTTTGGATAATGAGAAAGGGAGAGTGCTGACAAGATTTAATTTGATGAAGAGTTTAATCACTCCTAAGCTATCCATACTTGAGGTTCATTTATCATACTTGGAGATAGTGACAGATTCATTGACTAAATCTATGCCCACAGAATTGAAAGAAGTTGAGACTGCATCATTTGCATTGAATGACATCATCCATATCAGTCAGATATTGTGCAAGTCATGGAGCACAAAAGTGAAGATCTTGGAAGATTCCTTTCAAGACATTCTGAAACTGGTGAGCAAGCACTAAATCCTATTGTTTTGTATGCACCTTTTTCATTGTTGTCACAGGGGGAGAAGAGAGAAAATGGGAGAAGAGACTAGAAGAGGAAGGAGAGAACATAGAGGAGACAGTTTTGTTGGAACATTTATTCATTTTTTCTAAGTGTTTCCATCAATGCCAAAGGGAGAGATTGTTGGCAAGTGATAATTTTGTGTAAATGTGATTCACTTTTTGGTTGTCATTTATGGCAACACATCTTGGTTTCAGATCAATTCCTTTAAAGATAAGTTTTGCTGATTCAAAAATTGACTAAGTATAGAGCAGAGATACATAAGTATTTTGGATATCGAAGATTGAGATCGATGAACTAGGGAAAGCAAGCTTAGAGGAAGATAGTATGGGGTATTTATGACCTCAACCTAAGATCGATTTGGTTTTGGTAACGTCTACAACGAGTTGTAAAGAATTGAAGACAAACATACTGCAACAGAACAACGATACAAAGCAGTTGGACAATAGTGAAGATTGAGGGAGTATGACATGGACCCAAGGCAATCAAAGTTGGATTTTGGTTGTTGATAACCTATACATTGACTATGCAAGAGCACCGACTATGCATTTGATATTTACTATATTAAATGTATTTTGTATTGAAGGTCGACTTTGTAATATTCATATTGGGAGCCGACTTTGTAAAGTTGTGAGATATATATGTATCTTTTTGATAAAGAGACATGATATTGATGGTTAGTTCGATGAGTTGTTGAGCGAATAGCAGAGCAGAGAATGACATAGATCATTGAAGAGCTACAAAGGAACTATCAAAGCACTAGTGTTGCTTATTTTGTTCATGACTGAGAACACTTTGTAATTATAATTACTTTGTAAGAGTTGTAAGCTCAACAGGCCCCTAACAGGGTGTTGTGAACCTTTAACATGGTTGTAATTCCTTTAACAAGGAAATGTGCTATGTAATATTCAGCTCCTAACAGGGCTAGGTCTCCTAACATGGACACTATACTTTAGCACATGCTTGTGGGTACCATCCCCACCAGGGTTTTCCCTTGGCCAGGATTTTCTCGAAAACAAAATATGGTGTTATGAGTACTGTGTCATTTGCTTATGTTCTTTTCTTTATTGCAATTTTATGGTTAATGTTTAAATGGTTGAAGAATTTAATGAAGTGCTATAATATTGATTCACCCCTCTCTTAGTATTATCCAATCTTAACAACAATTATTAGTTTGTAGGCTTTATCGTCGGATCATTGGAAAGAGCGGAGTGAAAAGAAGGCTTACACGAGGGAATAGAAAGCTTGCAAGAGAAGTTTCACATCCGCAGTATTTATCGATTCAATGAAGGTGTTTCACCGAGCATTAGAAAGAGGAGACGACAAGTTTGTGTTTTAGAGTTGAAGATTTTAGAAAAGAAGGTGTTTAGTGTAGTAATTATGGAGGCTAATTTCAATGTGGACTCAGACAAACAGATGAAATCCTTCAAGAGACCTGCAAGTAGGGAACGGGTTAAAGGTCTGTTAAAAATCAAGACAAATGTGATGATTTACGCGGTGGTCAAGGTTATAGGGGTGCAATTTCAAGAAAGGCAAATCAAATTTAGAGCCAACCTTGATCTCATCTCTGTCTTTGTGGCTTGGGGATTGGAAATCCGAGAGAGCATGAAGGAAGTGGGATGGATAACACGAGCCCTGTTTGAAGAGGATATGCTCGGAGAGTTGGAATCCATCTTGGAATGGGCCATTCCATGGGTGGGGCGGATTTAACAGAGTGTTTTGAGGAGGATGCAGAAGGTTGTTGATTTGGGCTCATTTCATTTTTGCGGTGGAGAGCGAAGGTTGACAAATTGCTCATGTATAGGAATGCAACGAAGGGGTGGCAGTAGGTAAAAATGGAACTGGAGAAGTAGGTTAGGAGGGAAAATGGACTGGATGGAGTAATGGTTTTGAATGTGCCTCGCAGACAACGTAATCCGAGGGGCCAAGGCAGTGTTAAAAAAGACATGTTGTAAGCAATGGTTAGGGGAGGCTTTTTGGGATATGCTCACACAGAAAGATAACCAAATGTAGCATACTTGATGATGTTTTGAACAAAGGTGGTTTTTGTGGAGGTATGTGACTAACTCCAGCGCAAGATCATAGCGAGGAAGATGGATAATATTCTATAAACTCTGCGATTATGCACATTAGGGATATAAGGTTTTTTGCAGTGTTTATTATGTTTAAATCCATGTATGTAAGTGGGATAGTTTTTGTATAAGATTATTAAGATGAGGTTAAACATGGGTGTTATAGGTAGGGTGATGACAATATAGTGTAGATGGTTTAGAAAATATGCCAGGAGGAGGAAATGTAGAAAGCATATTGATTTTTGGAAAGACTGGAATGTAATTTTGTTGTAATTACCATTTATAATTATCAATAAAATACCTATTACCGACCAAATTTTTTTTGTTACTGCACTTATTATAATTATTAATATGTGTAGTATTTACAAGCAACAAAAGACACAGTAAAAGGAAATTAACAATAATTACCACACCACATTTTCAACACATAAAATAGTGGAACATTCTTTTTATGATCCAAATAGATAAAAAGGGAAGTTGGCAGCTCAGACTCTCCCCAAACCATCATCTCCCAGAAATCACAGACGCAAGGATAAGTGGATGTATTGACAACCAAATGTATGTTGGAGTGGATTGATTTTTTTTTTCTGAGTTGTTCCTCCACAGTGCAAGGCGTGAACTAGAACAACAATTCGAAGGCATAAAGAATGCATGAAATTTTTCACATGAATTCCCAAATTGCTAGAGGGAGGAAATGAGATAAATCAGATATGATATCACTCGTTACTCATAGAAGAACCCTTATTGTAGCGGAATTTAATGTGCCAAAATCTGGTTGGAAATAGTGCATATCAAACAAATTGAAAAGAAAATCAAAATTAACAACTTGAGGGCCACATAAAATGAAGTTAAATAAAATGTTTGAAGAGGATAGGGAAGTTGGTGGTTATGCACCCAAGAAGCAATGATCTACTAAAACTATTGTTTCATATAAACATTAAGTGCATGATTTTAGAAATTCAAAAGTACGAATATCAATAATTCAAAGTTTATCATAGATTTAACACAACTAAAAGTCTAGCCAACATGACAAAATTGGGACATCCTTTCCTTTCCTGTCAGGAGGAAAGAAACATGCCAATATTGAGGAAAGAGGATTTTTAAGCACGTCGTCATAATCATAGACAAAGTTCTATATATTACAACAGTGTGGTGGTCTAAACTCCACAAGGTTGAAGAAATTATTAGCAATTTTAAATTTTTGTAATGAAATAGTTGTATAAATTTTCATTGCAGAATCATTATAAATGTTTTTTTTGCCATACATGCATGGTGCATGTATTACTATGTAGATGTGAAAGTAGGAAAAACTATAAGAATGTAAAAAAACAAGTCATTCAACAAAGTCCAAAAAAAACTTTCTTCCATGTTAAACAATAAGCATTTTACAGAGCATTTGAAAACCAAAATTGTATTAGTGTTTTGTCGAAAGGAAAGGACTGCACTATTGAGAAGTGCAGTGTATTCACAATAGATGTATCAAAAATTCAGAACGAGTAGTAAAGTTGCCTTCAAACTAGAAATAAGAAGATTGGCAAGAAAGATATATTTGAGATCTGCACATTAGCAAAATATAAATGAAAACCCATTGCCTATTCAGAATTAGGTGAAGGCATAACATTTTACATAAATATATGTACAAAAACCAAGGAGACAAATTTTGAGAAAAAAACAGACAACACTAACACTTACATTTTCTATTTATAGAGGTCGGTTGCTATCAATAAGAATTAAGTATGAATGAAGTCCAACATAGCGTAAATAGAGAAACCACAAACTGAAAGCGTAGAATCTAGACACCACAAAGCTATGAGAGGAGTTAGAAGCAACAACTAGAGCCATTATCCTATAAAACAGGAGAGAAATACTTTGATCGTGCAAACATCCGAAAAAGCCGCGTATAAGACCCCAAAGGGAATTAACCAATGAACGAGAAGAGAAATAATTTTGGTATTTATAAAGTTAAAAAATACATATGTACACTTCGGGGAAGAAAGAAAATTTTACAAATATAAATCATAGTTGTTTACAATTGGTAGAAGTAAACTTTTTAAATCACTAGTTAAACACATTTCATTCCAATAGTATTTGCCCAACAACAAGTACTAATAATAGGGTTTGATGTTTTATGTGATGTTTGAGACAAATCAAAATAGATAATAGTTTTTGCAAAGGTCAAGTTTCTTTTTGTGTTACAAATAAACAAGGAGAACATATGGACCCATTAAAAAGAAAAAAGTAGGCTCCTCCTATCTAGGCTTGTAAGGGACTCGAGGGAATAACAATCTCCGACAACCAAACACAAAAAAAAAACAAACATGATTAAAAATTGTGTTGTTTTATTGAGATTTAGTTTAAATTTCTTGATCTATCTTTTATGAATGAACTTCAACAAATGTACGCTTTTATGATTATAAATGGACCATTTAATAACATATTTAATAGGTTGACGCGTACAATCACTCTGTTGGTGCAAGCTTTAAATTTTAATAAGAAAGACACCCTTATCAAAATTATATTATAATTTATTCCATTATATTATCAAATAATAATGTTCGATCTTTATTCCATTATATTATCTAAATAAGGTTTGATGTTTTATGTGATGTTTGAGACAAATCTATATAGACATTGTTTTTTGCATAGGCCAAGTTTCTTTTTGTCTTGACAAATAAACAAGGAGAACATATGGACCCATGGAAAAGAAAGAGCGGATTCCTCACATCTAGGCTTGTAATAGACTTAAATGAGCAATGATTTTCTATTTTTATGAGTATAAATGATCCATATAACATTCATTATTTTTCTTGATGTCATATATTTGAGTATTAGTCTCACCTATCGACTAGTGGGCACTCTTAGTCATATATGCTTAGTCATGAAATTTGTTCCAAATTAAAACCCACTTAACTTATTGTCTTATATCTAGAACTTTGAACAAGTGTTATACCTTAAAACCATTCATTATAAAATCCCTTAAATTCAACTTGCTTATCACAAGACAAGAAAACATGTCATTCAAACACCAAAATACAATTTAAGAATTGAAAAAAGAATATTATTATAAAACAAAGAATGCAGAAAAACCAAACGTGCAAAGGTGTGTCACCCACCTCAACAGGTCACACCAAATTCACGTGACCCATTTTGAATCTTTGAACTGGGCTGTCCTTGTCAAAGTGCCCCAATCAAACCCTTAAAAAACATTCTCTTTACCACCAATCATAATCACCCAACCCATAAAAAAAAACCAACGTCCTTTTAACCTTGGGCTTGAATCATATTTTTCCTTTTCATTTAGCCCTGCCAAACTTTCTTATCTCTACACTGTTTGAAAGCAGGGCACTGCCAAACAAAGCACATATATAATAAAAGAATAATAATAATAATAGCACAGGGACACGTCCTCTCTTAGTCAAAGCAGAGCCCTTTGTTTAAGCCTTTAAATGGCGGAAGCCGAGAAATGAACGAACAAGGGCGGCAAATGCAAATGCAAAGAGGAGTTCTGGACGCTGTTATGGTAATTGCCAGCGGCTTCAACTGTTGTCACCATGTTGGAGAAAAGCGGGGTATTTGAGCGGGGCGGCAGAAGCCGCGGGCGGCGTGACCAGGGGCTATTCTTGTTCCCTTTGTGCTCTGGTCTCTTGTTTGTTGCTGTGAGGGTTTCAAGCCCAGGGTTTTCTGGTCGATGAGCATGGCGCCATAGTAGCAATGGCGTCGAGGCAGACAGGATGGAGCCAGGCAGAAGTAACCATATGGCCGGCGGTTTGGGGAATAATGTCGCGTATTTTGCCCGGTTCGATACCGGCGAAGTAGCAGGGCGAGTGGAGCCTGTTGCCCAGGTTTGGACAGTTTTAAGGGAAATGAAGCGAATTTATTCTATTGCTTGGGACGTGATTTGAAGAGATTTTTCCCGTTTTTACTACATTATGTACTGTTTTTAG
Source organism: Thuja plicata (assembly GCA_018584345.1). NCBI lineage: Eukaryota > Viridiplantae > Streptophyta > Pinopsida > Cupressales > Cupressaceae > Thuja > Thuja plicata. The sequence goes on along the minus strand of MU223056.1, from coordinate 4,205,996 downwards.
AGTTTGAAACCCCTTGCCCATCCACTCGGCAATTCTTTCTTGTTTAAAAGCCTATACATGAGCTTTTCGCAATATCGGAATGTATTATGATGGATGCTTGATTAATGCCAAAGCAGCCTCTTAACTGTTGGTATATTTTATGATATGTGTATTTGTTAGGGCATTCCCGCTTGTGAGTGTTTGAAGCTGTCGTCTTGTGAAGATTTTCTGTTTTTCATTGAATAGATTATGTGCATGATCTTTTGAAATCATCACATTTTTTCTTTTTAATGTTTTGCTGCTTAGATCTTAATACACTGGTAGGAAATGTCGACGGCTAGTAGCATGAACGCGCCAAATCATTGCAGCTGTGACACTAAAATAGTATTTTATAATCGATTCTGTTCCATTCTGGACATTAGCTAAGCTTTGCACGAGCTTGCCGATGGTTCTCTTTTAATTAGACAAGCTTGTTATTTCTGCTTTCTTTGTAGCAGGGGCTTTTGTTTAATACGAGAATCTCTTAACTACTTTGATGTTTTGCTTAGTATTTAATAGGCATTTCAATTGAAGGAAATAAAAACGATCTAAGATTTTATCATTGATGAAACAAATGATTATACTTTTAAGTACTGTTTTAGCCTGTGAAGCTATATTTACGTAATAAATATTGCTTTTTTGTAGATAAATATATATTCAATTTCTACCACATGCAATAGGCAAAGGGTATTTACTATTTTCTTTACTAGTTTTATTATCCTTCTTCCTATAAACAAGGACTTTGCATCATAAGGTAATCCAGTTTCTCACTCAATTTTAAAATATTCAGTCACTTATGAATGTTAGTAGCAAGTTCTTTGAGCAGTGACAATCCATGGCATTAGTCCTTGTGAGCATTTTTGACTCCAGTTGATGGCAGGCCCTCCTGAATGCAGGGTCCCTAGCCTTGGCTAGACACAAATCCTGGACTTCTTAGTGCTATCGTTCCACCATCTCTGCCGAAGTTTATTTTGGGGAACTCTTTTCTTGAATCTTAAATATTTATGAAACTTCTCAGATAATAAGTTATAATTTTAGAGAGAGAGAGAGAGAGAGAGAGAGAGAGAGAAAGAGAGATCCGTGTAGCTGGTAAAAAACAAAGGTCAATCTTGGGGAACCTTCTATATTATTATAAGAGTCTCTATTCTTAATTCTTAAAATTGTTTTTGTCTATTGTACATATTCCTATATAATTTAATATTTTTCATCTCTTATCTAAACCTATGAGATAGTTCAGTTTATAGCTTTATTTCTACTGTATACTATTTGGCGATAGGAAGTTCATTCAATTAAGTAGTGGTTTTTTTATTGCAAGCAAATGCTTAAAAATGTACTGTTATGCTGCTTGCATTTAAATGCTTCTTGGAATGAAAAGGAAGTACTTGAAGGATGATTTAGTGATATGCTTTAGTAATCTATTATTTGGAAGCAATAGTTCCAAGGGTATGAGTTTGAGCTGCAGTATTCTGTTGTTTGACAAGGTGCTTTAAGAACAATCAAACATACTTTGATCTTAATGCTCAATTTTGTTTGGTTCAAATGTTTAATTTTTTATTGGAAAAGAGGGTTGTATGTTGAATAAGAACAGTGATATTAAAGGAAGACCAGGAGAACAATGGCTTCAGGTATCCAGAACAATGAGACATTGGAAAGGAATGGAATCCCTCCAAAGGCTCTGTTATTGATTCCTATATTACTAAAAAACTACAGGTTACAGCATAGTAGCATTCCATGTACATAAGACTGATGCAGTGTTGTAAAAGTATAAATTCATTCATTCATCTGGTTCTGAAACAGAAAAAAACTAGTAAAATTTTGGGAAAGAAACAACGATGTGCTAGTTGTAAAAAACTAGTTTTATTATTTCATGTCAACTGTACAGTCTATGCTGCTTATAGATAAAATGAATGTTGTACATTATAAAAGTGGCTGATATTAAAAAATTCAAAAAAGCATAGAACTTTAGAAAATTTATTTTACTTTCACCTAAGAGGATTTATATAAAAAGCTCACAGGTGGCTTTAAACAGTAGGCCATTCTTTATGCTTTTGGTTTGCTGAGTCGATATAGAGTAAATGTGATGCTGGTATTGTCTCTAGTTCTACCATCAGACTTTGGATCTCACCTTTCTGCAGTGATCAGTTCAGAATCATCTTAGCACAAACCTGTTGCATCAGAAAAAAACAACACATAATTTATACCATCAAAAACTCAAAAAGCATATTGGATTGCATTCACTAGATTGATAACAACAAATACAATAGTCTCTATAAAAGCCTTTGCAAGGCATCAGCCCAAACCACCTGGTTCTGTATAACCTGAACAACTACAAAAGAATTTCTAAGCTAAATTAATGTAAACAAGTTTTCTGGATCACAAGGCCCAACAAACCTACCTTGATGGAATGGGTAAACAATAAGACGATGTAGAGCCTCTGGTAGCTATTCTGCAACTTTGCCAATCCCTGTCTTCTGTAAATGGTGCCAGTCAACTTGTGCCTCTTACACTCAACATGCCTCTGACCGTCTATGCCTTGCATGTGATATAAACACCATATTTATTTCTCACTTTGCCTCATACTGAACACTTCTCACTTGATACTGATCACCAAATGACTGATCACCAAGACTGTCAACGTCCCACCTCTCCTCACATCACTCAAAGGGGAGAAAATGACAGCTCTGCTCCTTGTCAAAGCTGAAAAAAAGAAAACTAAAATGGGATAACACAACCAACACTCCAAAATGAAACTGGAAAGAGAAACTGCAACACTATCATATGAAAACAGGAAATGCAATTATTCTTACCAAAACTTCCACTCAAGCAGTACACCCAACTTTGAGTGAGAAGCTTATTTGAGATGGGCATGATTCTTCATCCTCTACTAAAACCTCTTTATTCTTTTCTGATTGATCAGCAGTTTAAGAGAGAATAATACCAACGATAAGACCATAAATGACCAGGGATTTGACAAGATCAAGATAAGAATCATGCCTACTAAGAGCTTCATTTGTTGTCCATATACCCTTACTCTAGCATTACTCATGATACAATAGAGATGCCCACAAAAATATGAGATAGTCTACAAGCCATTCCAAAAATATGGTTGTGCATGTCCATCAAATAAATAATATAGCTTGGTGTTGGGATTGATTCTTGTGCTAATGACAGTCATTATTAAACTTTAAATTCCTAGAGCACCAGGCATAATAACTTGCACTTTTGATTTCACGCCTTGTAATGCTCATTAAGGCCACACCAAGGACACTTATTGTTGTTCCATATGCAGCATCCATTCAAGGGAATATGGAATGGCTGCAATGCCCAGAAAGCTGAAGGATGGAGCAGTCTTGTCCCTGCTGAATATCTCCATCAGTCCTTTTTTCTCTCTTCAGACAGCTGTCATGATATGACAATAGAAGCAGAAATCTGGAATGAATCGCGATTAATCTTATCGGATATTCTGCCAATTTATTCCCCAAAAAATTGGGGTTCTTTGGTTGACTTTGGTCAATGATTTTTTGGGGATATTTTGGCGACTAATTGCGATTACTCCTCTCAAAAAATCGCAATTACTCCTTGAAAGTTCTGCACCTTGGAATTCAGAACATCTTTGGCTAGCATACAGAGACAGTCAAAGGGATAGACTTTCAATAGTAAGGGCAGGAAAGGTTTCTCTTTATCTAACTGCTTAGCACAAACAAATGCAAAAGTCAGTCCATGGGTAGACAGTGTAGTAGGAATGGTATGTGTTGATTGAAACATACTTAAAAAAGGCAAGATCTTAAGGACAAAGACATACACCAGTAAGCAAGGTGCACACAGTCATAAACATGAAGAATCTTCAAGTTCAAGGCTTGACAAGGAGTAGTAACACTCCCTAGAAGATACGGCATAGATGTGGGTAGAGAAAAGATTGTGATGATTGTCATGCTAGTAGTGGGTAGAGATTTATAGTAATAAATATCATATGCATTTTTTCCATGTTTGTGTTCTAATGGGTTGTCTTTTTGAACTTTCATTATAACAGTGTAAACAGAAGTTGGCAGTGGGTTACACGTTGTGGAGCATGAAAACACAAGGCAATTCATTGTGCTAGTGAATGTATTTGCATGATAAAAGACTGTCAAATGCCATACGTGCACCATTTTGTTTGCATTTTTTGTAGATGTTAAATGTAGGAGGAATGAACTCATAAGGCCATAGGATACACAGTCTTCTAGATGGCCTGTGTTTCATAATAAGCTATGGTGAATAGATGGTTCCAGAGCAAGGGTGGGTTAGAAGGGTTAGAGTGGCAAGTCTGTGAGGAGTTAGGAATGATGTTATATCTTGCCCATCAATGCATAAAATTCATTACAATAAGCATTGGAAAGGGGTGTAGAAGGTTGTATAAGAGGGCTATGAAGGAACTTAACTCTATGACTCTAATCATGATAGTTCTAATACAAAGGGAAACTAGAGCAATTTTCTCAAAAGACAACCCCAAGAGATTGGCAGAAGGTGATGTTTAAAAAAAGGCCGGTTTCTCAGTGATTGGAGACAACGAGAATATTTAATATGACAAGTTTTCTTCATGTTTTGATAGCTCAGTGAATAATTGCCTCACTGCAACCAAATGCATAAGGGAGTAAAGATAGTCAATCATATGATGCATGATCAAAGAAATCTGAAAAAGAGTTTCATTGGTGTTGTTTCACATCACAAGAATCAAGCAAGAAGACATGGTTCACCATCTCAAAGGTCAAAATTTCCCTCATAAACCTTTTTGGAGCTCTCCACCCACCCAGCTCAGTAATGCTCCTTCTCTGCCTGTCATCACATCTCAAACATGCCAAGAATTAAGTCCATTTTAGCTTATCTTCTATATTTCAAACATATTCATATTGACTCCCAAAAGCATAGCTCTTAACCACCACCAAATGAATGTCATCTAAACAAGCGAATAACACACAAATAATAGAGGCTATCTTTTTTCTCAGAAAAGTAAATGCTTGAGATAAGCATTGAGTTCTAATACAGAAACATGAGACTGATTGCTTCAAATTACATCTATCTGATTGAGATAAGCATATTACGAGCAACATATACTTAAAAAGCATGGAAAGATAACCCCAAAGTTCTAGTCCAAAGAGAATTTGTAGGTTGACTAAACAAATTAAAATAAATGTCAAGGAAACATGAGGCTGATTGCTTCAAATTACATCTACCTGATTTTGAAAACATATATAGTGAACCATGTCCAAAATGGTCACAAACTCACATTACAAAGTCACAAACTATATTGTAATTAGCATTTTGACATCTATCTCCATCTTGTTATTTTTTATGCTATTGTGGTATGTTTTGTGCAACACTGCAATGTAATCAGCGATATGAATATAAACAATGAAAATCTATTTCTAGAATTGATGGGTTGAACACTATTTTATTTGCTCTCAATATATCTATGCTATGGAAATGCCCTTTAATTTTTTTAAAGAAGTAGTTTTTGATCCTTTTTCTTCAATTTTTTGTGTTCTTTTGTAAATCTGATTTTTTCCTGATTTTTTCAAAAATTCCCACTCCTGGTTTGCCGATTTATTCCCAAACGATTTATGCTCCCATGATGATATCATTAGAACCCTTTGTGAGAAGCACTGTAATGGAAACCTTTAATATTGTTCGTTAAGAAGCAATCCTTTTCTTCATCTGTTTGTGTCTTCAATGAGCCATCTTCTACAAAAAAACACTTCACCAGATTCAATTGCTGGACCACTTGATTTCCATGAGTTGGAGCAGTGAGAAGATTGCATAATCTTTTCTGAGAAACTCGGATAACAACAAACTCATCATTAAAACAATCACAGACAATGTACCGGTTTTCCATTTATTTAAATACCTGCACTCTATCTCTGCGCTTGCTGCTGGCACCCATGAGCTTGTGAGAATTGAGCAACATTATTTTGTTCACGGAGAACTTCTGTACTACAATTTTCTGCATGGCTTACATATTAAGGCAAGGTGATTGACTTAGCACACAAGCATTTTAAGAATTTGTCAATAGAGAGGAATGATGAATACATGCACTTCTTGTGGCGTTTTGCCTTCTAGCCTCTTCACCAATTGGTTTGCCCCTCCATAAGATGGTAAAGCTATATTAAATATTCTGATCCATGTGCAACAAAACTCGCAATTTTTATTTATTGTCAAAACATCTTTAAATAGTAACAAGCCACACAAATTTCTTTCTGCAATGAGTTATTTTTTAATAAATTCATGTATTGCAATGTTTTTTGTTGTCCTTTTTAATTGATCAATGCAACCAATTGCAAAAAGTTCATCTTTTTATTCTTTGATTGTAGGTATATTCCACTCAAATGTGTAGGGTGACTGAACCACATTATTTTGATTTTTTTTTTCTCATAACCCACTTTTATCTCTTGCTATTTTTAGTCTATTTGTGTTCTAACCAAGGACTTCTTGGTGACATGCTTGGGTGCTCTACCATTGAACTATTGGCTGCTTTGTAGTTTGTATGATGGATTTTTCTTCCAACAACCTTGCCAAATATGCTTGTTGGGAATACACGCATGATATTGCCTTTCTGAGTTGAAGGGCTTCATACAAAATTTAGGCTCTCTTATTTCAATTGTTGTGGTGATGTACATGTTTGGCTCTACAAGTAGAAATGACCATCTCAAAAGTTCAGCACACAACATTAATATCCTTCCAGAGGAACTCGAGATTGACCTCTAGTATATAGAAATTCACTACAAACTTGAATCACACTCTACATGACCAAGAAGGCAGGAGTTTTTTGAACGAATTTGTAAAGACACTGCCATATACGTGTTTCTACTTGAAATTTCACACTAGTGTTAAGGTAAAATTGTATGACACTCACATCTTTGGTGGAGCTTCTAGGATTGCTAAAAATGTTAAATAAATACGAAATATGTGTGCCTTAGAAAGCAAACTATTATTTCTAGCTTTTGAACACATGGAAATGACTAAATGCCCAAAATAGACGATAGTGTTGTGGTCTTGCACACTTCAAATTTGTAATGCACCCTTTTGGGATGATCCTCGATCTTGCCCTAAAATCACAAATTCAATTGAAATAAGGAATGCAATATAGTTATCAGCATAAATCATGCTTTAGGTCTTGCAACCGTGTTAGAATTTTTTTGAAATATGATTCATAAGACCAATTATTTCTATTTAGGATTAGGGATCCAATCAATAATTATAAGCACACACGCAACAATAATCATCTTATCTTATTTAGATAAATCATGCAATAACCATCCACAGTTCCATTTTCTATAATTAATCATATTTAGGGTTTGTAGAGGAAGTCCACAAAGGGTGCCTGATCATTGTTAAGCACAATTAAGCCCAAGAGCCCGCAGCACCTAACGAAGACAACTTAGCCCTTGGCCCTCAAGTGGCAGAAACATCCTCCTTGATGAATCCATCCCTTGGGGTGGCCTACTTAATTTGAGGGAACCCTGGTCATCAAGGAAGACTGTCCAATTGAGACCAAGAGTGTGCAACGCCTAACCAAGACAACTCACCCCTTGGCCCACAAGCAGCAGGAACATCCACCTTGATGATTCCATCCCTTGGGGTGGCTAGCTCAATTTGTGGGAATCCATGTCTACCACCTTTCCCTAACATACGTCCCCCCATTCCCATAATGATTGTTTGTGGGAATTGAGAATAGACAATTTTCTTTAATTAAAGAACCATAATAAAGACTATTAACATAATAGATATTTAAAGAGCATAGATAATCTTTATCCATATTGCATACACTAGGCATACATATCAAACATATTCTCATGCATATCACAAATGAACAAGAATACTATTTTTTACAATATATAGTAATTTCTGTTCTGATCGATCTATGTGCCTGATTGCTGATATCTTATAAACCGATCTGTTCCTTGTGAGCACCAGTGCTAATTGGATTGATTCCCTTGATACCTTCCTCAAATGAAGATCAGCCATATCTTTTGGATGGGCAAGTCCCTTTGCAAAGTTCATTACCTTGCCAAAGGAGGTGTCTCTTCCAATGACTGCTGCCTTTTCCTAACTCGTGACTCCTTGAAACTGGCTAATTATAATTAGTTTGAAGAAAGCTAATCGCTGTTTTAGGTGCTTCAAATATTTTATTAGCTGTGATTTATTGATCGCTGCTTAACACCTAACTTGAGTTTTGTTTGTCTTAATAGTTGGTGCTGAATAAAACTCCCAACCACCACTTGTTCTTTTTGTTAGCAATCCAATTCTTTGACATAGGTGATTAATATGGATGTTTTCCCATAATGAGTCACTATATGATAGACTCACTTCATGGATCAATGCATTTTTAAATTTATTTATTCTTTCTTAAAAGAATGGTTGAGGAGGTATTAGGCAGGGGCATGACAAAATTCTCGTTGCTCATACTCTGAACCATAGTTGGAATACTCTCACTCGGCAACAACTCGCCAAGCCCCCCAAAAGTTTAATCGGGAAAAACTCGGCGATTTAAAAAAAAAACTCGGCAACCTAAAAAAACCACTAAAATTTAATTAAAAATACATTCTTTTTGCAAAATTCAATGAGAAGATGCATCTAATAAGTTAATTAAAGAGAACACAGAAGAAACAAGCAGAGTTTAGATATATATAAATGCATAGTGGGTACAAAATCGCATTCTCATGCAGAATGCTAATAGCGGGAACTGGAAGCAAAATAGTAATAGTTTCAACTGTCAAACTAGAAGTAAATACTAAATAGTAAATACATCAATACAATCACATCTTCCTCTTTCCAGTTGTACTAGTCCTAGCAGAAGAGATAGGGGGTCTAG
>MU223056.1:4174384-4193839 GCA_018584345.1 Thuja plicata | reverse complement strand
TCTCAGCAAACCTACCTGGGAAATAGATTTGTCTTCTAAAACCGGTTAGAATCCGATTCAAATCCGCTGAAACCCGCCTTGAATCTCTTGCAATCTCCTTAGAATGCCTTCAAACCTCCTTCTCTCCGCACCTCAAGCCTCTACAATGCAAAAAAATGCAACTGTGGTTGCAAAAAACCCTTTTTTTTTGCCTTTATTCCGTTCTGGAACGCGGCCTGCTGTTTTCGCGAGTTTTTGGAGAAAAATCGCCGAGTTTTTGGAGAGTAATCGCCGAATATTCGGCGAGTTTTTGTGTGTCTGGCGAGTTTTTAACTGTGCGAGTTTTTGGGGGAAAAACTCGCCGGCTTGGAAAACTCGGCGAGTTTTTGAAACTCGCCGACTACTCGGCGAGTAGTCCAACTATGCTCTGAACCACAGTCCAAAGCTATTCATGTCACCCTAACAAACTCTACGTCCACAACATAAGAGGAAATTATGTAGCACTTCAAAAAGATCATAGCATCCATTTCAGGAATTTCCTCCCCATTTTTCTTGCAATAATTAGCTATTTCGGTAAAGAGGGCTTAATCTTATCCCACCCTCTCAGCATTGGGCTTCATTTATTGTGAGGGCAACCTGCTAGTGTCTCTTCCAATGTCCATGGTTTCCTTTCTTATTTGCGCTTCTCAAACTATAATTCACTGTTTGAGAGTGGTAGATGCAGTTTGCTATATGCCCATTTTACCACAAAATTGGTTCTACACTGTAGTAGAAGATAATCTGCTGCTTCTTCCTGCATGTTGTATGGTGCACACTTCTAATGTCTGAAAATTTCCCTCGATTAGCCAGTTAAAGGTGAGGGTCTTCTTAGGTTAGCCAGCCAGGTGAAGGTGTTGGATTTTAGGGGATCCTTGTTGAAGGAAGCTTTGTTGCTTGGGAACTTTTTTTAATCTCCGGAAGGGAGTGGCACTAAGACTATTCTTTGCTGTAATGCACATGCACTGTTATATCAGAAGTTTAATGCCACTACAATTTTCTTCTCAAGTCTTTCAATTAGAATTTTCCACATAATACCTTACTTTGTTTTCTCAGTTGTTTGTTGGAAAGCCACTTTAAGACAACAAATTGCATGTGCTGGGCCCTTAGTGAATCGAGAGTCCATGAGCTATAGTCTAGTTGTACAGCTGAGTTGGCCTAATGGTGGAGAACTTTTACTCTTGAAAGAAAGGTTAACATTTCAAATTTTGTAGGGGTAGGGTATGTACTAGGTGTCTCCTGTGTGGAGTACGGAGTAGTCCCATATTGCTATAAGCCATCTGTATATCCAAAAACAGATCTCTCGGTATTGTGGACGATAAAGGGATCCATTACCATTATATATGTTATAATTAATTGAAATGCAAGATTTGATGAAGGTCTAGGCTGCTGATTCCATGGAGTATGCCTTCCATCGAGAAGATTCAGAGGGAAATGGCTCTCAGTTTCAACGTATTTTCTCTAACAGTTCTGTTCCATATCTAGTCTGCCTGACTCATCATTCCATTACAGCTTTGCACCCAAAGCCTTTATTTTATAATTCTTTTTTGCTTCTCAGCTCTAGATTTCCTTGTTGTTTTGGAAGTCAGATATTCTTCTAAGCAAATAAGGGGCTGTATGTGTTTTCTCTTTGTTCCAGCACCAGAGATGGTCCTTTTGAGATATTGTCTTTACTGTCTAATACTTCAGATGGGGGCTTTGAAGAGGAACATTATGTAGATTTGAATGGCTTTGGAGATTGCTAGACAATATATGCTTGATGCATCTAGCCTTTTCAATAGTTGGTTCTCCTACAATGTGTATCATCGAAAAAGAGTAGATGAGTAATATTTTCATTTTGGAATTGCCGAAGCAGCCTGCAGGCCCCTCAGGCTTCCTTCCCCTTGAGTGTTCTCGTGGCTTGACCTAGAACTTCCCCCATGAAGAGATAAAGGAAAAGGTTCTTGAGTGTTCTTGGTGACCCTTTTACTTTAAGACCTCTTGAGGCCAGGAAATAACTTGCCTGAATCTTATTTATATTACTCTATAGAGTCCATGTCCACTAGCTCTTTACAAAAAGACAAACTTAGCAAGGACTTTATTGAAGCAAGTTCAGTTCACCTTGCTATATTCTTTGTTCATATCCAATATAGTCAACATTCTTGCCCTTTTCCTGTGATGAATAGAATGTAAGGGTTCACAAGCAATTAGCATTCCATCTAGATTTTGTCAACCTGCAATCGACTCTCATCGCTTGTCTGCAATGTTTTGTGCAGTTCCCCTTTCAATCTGTTAGCCTTTATCTGTGTCTTTATTTTATTAACAATTTTACACAGAGAATGGGCCAAGAGATGTCGAAATTTTTTGGGGCTTTGTTTTCTTAAATAAGGGCCAAAAAGGTTTTTTATTTCATTCTTGCAAAATTTCCTCTCTTTATAATCTTCTGTGGCATTCGTGACATCATCATCTACTATATGCCGAAGGTTTTGGACAAGGAATGCATTAAATCCATTAAATTCAACTCCAGTTGCTTTTTCAGGGCCCAGAGTGAAGATTGATTTATTTAACTCTTCTAGGTATATGTGGGCCAGTAAGGGTTGATCATCCCTATCAAGAATCAGACAAGTGCTATGTTAAGGAGTATAAGTTTGATTTATAGTCGTTCTCTTAACAAATTCTGATAGAAATTGGCCACTTCTTTGCCAATACCTTGATATTAATGATTATTGAATCTACTGCTGTTGTGATTCAACTAATGTAGTTCTTATCTTCACTAACAATGTTACACATAGCAATAAGTGGAGAGTCATCGAAACATTCTTCTTTTTCAGATATGAGGTCTAAGAAGGTTATATTTTAATTTTTAGTCTTTGAAAAATTCCTCTTTTTAGAATGTTCTGTCACAGGCACTGCATTAACACATATGATATGCTGAAATTTGAAAAACAAAAGCATGAAATCCATCAGCTCCAGAGGCCTTGTCAGGGCCCATATTGAAAACTGCTCTCTTTATCTCTTATGGTGATATGGCAATATTAAGAACTGACATTCCCTGTCTAAAATCAGACAAGGGATGTTTCTGAAGATGTTTAGTTTGATTTTAGTTCCATCAACTTATTCTTTTAATAATTTTTTTAAATTTTTATTGAAACAAACTGCTTCATTTGATTTTCAGAGAGGTAGAATAATTTTGTGTGTCATTCCCCTTATTTTAGCCATTTTGTTCCGAGTTTCAGTTTTTACTTCCAAAAGGTCTGCCAAAGCTTGTACAGCTCCCCCATTAAATCGTTTCTTATCTAGTAAGCGCTTGATCTATGTGTTTGAGGGAAGATTTATCCTCCGTTTTTTCCAGTATTCACATTATCCTTCTACTTTTCTAGGATATATGACTGAAGCTCCTTTTATTCCATTTTGTAGCTCTCTTTTGACATTTTAGATTCTTTTTCCTAGTTTGTCCACCTTTTTATATTTTCTTAGTTTGTTCTGAAAGAATGGATCTTGAATCCATGCGAACTCAATTTTGATGTGGATTTCTTAGGCTTGGAATCATCTCTCAGAGGCAGCTAGATTTTAGATCTGAGGCAACTTTTTCTGGACTGAGGAAGCAGAAGTCTTTCCAGAATGACTTGCTCTTCTTGGTGGCTATCAGGTCCATGTGAACAAGCCTAATTTGGGCTCAATGTCTAGAAGTGTTTAAGTGATTGTGTGTCTGGTTAAAGTTTACCAGGTTTTGAGTAACTCCTGATTTTCATTATGCCTTTTCTGAAAATCTTAATGTTGCATTTAAGAACCACCATATATCCAATTTTACCGTTTCAATGTTTATTCTCATCCAAAGTAAGTTTTTTCCTGTAGATTTTGGTTTTCTTGGAGAACATTGGACCATAAACATTTGATAAACAAATAAGAGCTTTCGTAGGAGCCTATAAAAACATAGCCAGGAAATAATGAGGGATTTACCGTTATGCTTAGGAAGTTTGAGGAATTTAATATGCTTTGCACAGTGAAAATTAAGGTTTGTTAACTTTAATCAAGCTTTTATATCCTCATAATCAAAATTGTAGGAGAAAAAACCTTATGCAATTTTTATGATTTTGGCATGTCCTTGTAAGGTGTTAAGGATGGTGTAGGGAAAGGAACAGGGGGTTTGGTGATAAAAAATTCTTGAAGAAATATACCTAGTGATGTGAAACAGGTCCACAGGCCTCTGGAAAGAGCAATCTTTCTAGCTATTTTGGGCTAGTCAAGTTATCAACTATCAAACAATTATAACAAAATATAGGTTAATTATAGTGACAAATATGATGCACTGAGCATATTTGGGATGAACGCTTGTAGACTCAATAGAAAGGACTTTTCTTCTCCATGCTTGATGTATAATTATGGGGGTATTGAGAGCCAATGTGAAATAAATATAGGGTATGGGCAAATCCAAAAGGAACAGATAATGCTAGTTTTTTCCAACAATGCCGGAAAGGAAGGTGGAGGGTTCTGTAAAATTCCAGTAATGTTGATTTTTGTTTGTACAGAGAATGCATCTGGCAGGGAAATCCTATGTGGATATAATGGTAGTCTTATCGATCTGTTACTACTGGTTGGGATAATTTAGGTCACCAACTTGGGGTTCTAACCAAGTTGTGTAAGTCTTGTGCATTCTCCTATAAAGATACGAGATTAGCAATTTTGTAGGGTGGGTATAGAAACTATTGTAACAACATAGGCAGGATATACACTCCAGCCTTGTAACTGTTGCAGAAACTTGAGTTCAAAACGTGGACTAGTAAATAAACTGTCACCATATTGAACAAGGAAACTCACATTACAGGACAGGATAGAAATTCAGGTTCAAGAATTTATGGTCCAGGCAGAGAGACTGGATTTATGACGAGCAGAGAAATCTGAGTTCAAGATATACTGGGCTAGGTGTAGAAACTCTGGCCTTTTACTCTGTTTTTAAACGGAGGTTTAATATATTTTTGACTAGACATAGAGGCTCTGGCCTCGTACGATATAGACTTAAGATATCATGAACTATGCCTGGAAACTTTCAAGCATAGCCATAACAAATCACTAAATGTGATGTCCCCTTTTGAAGTTGGATTAAATAATAAATAATAGTAATAAAATTAAAATTTGAATTAAAAATATAAAATAATAAAATTAAAATATAACATAATTAAATTTAGTTAAGTTAATGGGGTCAAAAGGCATGAAATGGAAAGTTGTGACTCCCTCAAACATGAGATAGAAGAAGGGAGAAGAGAACTTCATCTGAAAGTGGGAGAGTGGAAGGAAGAGATAAGGGAAGGTGTGAAGCAAGGAAGAAATAATAGAAGAGAAAAAAAGAAATGAGAAGAAAATAAGGAAGTGATTCCTTAAGGGCAAAAGTTATGAAGGGTTGTGACTCTTCGAAAAGGTGGTAACTATGAAGGTTTGTGACTCTTTCAAAGATGGACAATTATGAAGGGTTGTGACACTTTCAAAGGGCATAAATGATGGAGGGTTGTGACTCCTCCAAAGGGTGGTAATTGTGGAAGGTTGTGACTTTTGCAAAGGAGCCATGATTAAGAGGTGTGACTCTTCCCCACATTGGAAGATATAAAGGGGAGAGAATGTTTTATTTGAGGACATCCAAGGGAGCAATTTGGGAAATAATATATTATTCTCAAAGGCAATAATGAAAAGTGGCAACTCTATTCTAATGAAAGGTGGTGACCCTTTCACCAATTAACTTTTTAGTATAAAGGAGATTTCACATTCCAAGCCAAAAAGGAGCAGCAACAATTAAAGAGTAATATTCAGATTTTGAGAGTAGACTGAGCAGAAGAATTCCATTTGATAAAGAGATCGATCTATAAGAGATCAACCTGATATGAGAAATCAAACTTCAGATATTTATACAGCTTATTTCATCTTATTTGAATAAGAATTACATCTTTAACTACATTATTGCTCCTGTTTCATTTTGGATTTGTGAATTTAGGGCAAAGTATAAGGTGATCCCGAAAGGAGACATTACACTAATATGACATTAAAGACATTAGATTTCCGCGGTCCACATCAATAGGCACAAGTAGTTTTTGGATTTAACTGTGTCTGATTTGTTTAGTATCAACGTTTCTGGTTACACTCTGTGACCCATCATCAAGATAGCAGATAGCTAGAGGAGTAGATCCGTGATCTGTGATTCTACTCCTCTAACTCTTTAATATCCTGATGATGGATCATGGAGTATGACCCAAAACGTTGATACTAAACAAATCGGACACAGTTAAATCCAGAAACTACTCGTGTCAAATATGACATTGACAAAAATAACTGTGATAGGTGATAAAATTTAAGTACCTGATTCTGAAATAAGTAGGCTTTCAATAAAAGAAATATTCCAGCATTTACTATTTGAAGTTTGAACATTCGTCATATATTAATTGCAATCTTAAAAAGTACATGTAGGAAAAGGGACAACACATTTAACCATTTTCTTGGGGCAGGGTGGCTGTGGAATTTGTGAAACGGATATCCCAATTGTATGAATATATTTGTTATCTTCAATAAAACTCTCTAACACTTAACAAATGCAAAGCATTCTGTACGGTGCAGGTGAATAACAAAGATTCAAACTGCAGTTGTGGTGGTGACGATATCAAGAATGAGTTTATCTTGAAGGAAGTTCATTTCTCTTTATCATGTGGAAAATGGGGTAGTTTCAATAGGGACACTACCTCTTGAAGTAGAACGAACCACGAAATCTGATTTTTATTTGAAATTGGTGGTCATAATGCTGAAGGTTTCCTCACGCTGTTCAAGAAACCGAGAGAATAGAAACTCTTCAATATGCTCTATGCTTCTGCTCGGTCCAAAATACAGCTTTTCTGGACACCCATGCACAGTGCTTGTGTAAACAATAGACTAGACACAAGATTGAGGTCTAATAAAACGGATGCAAGACTTGCTAGCTGTTTGTTTCTAACCTTAACGCAACAAAATAAATAATGACAATCGAAGTAGGTAATGGTGAAAATTAACATAGGTTAAGTGTCATGAGTCCTCCGTAGTTACCAATTTTGAAAATTCATTTTAGTTTGGGAGTTAATTTTCTTTTTGTAAAATTCATATAGAAATTGAAAGAACCAGATCAAATCAGACAAATCTGGCAGATAAAAAAATTCGGACCAGGTTGGATTTGGACCAGATCCGGCCAGATTTGGCAACAATGCTTTCTTATATATGCCACGACAATAGAATTTACTGAGAGGACTTCTGTCCTTCAGATTGCATCATGCAACTGTGACATTTATCTATATTACTCTTGTAAAAATGCAGGAATGAAATGCCACGACCTTCTAGAAGATCGTGACTCCATAAGGTGGAGCTTCGCCCTTATAGGTCTAGCTCAATTGCTTTATGAAACTCTAGATAGGTTCCATTTTCTCTTGTTCAAGGTCGTCATGTGATGTTACCAAACTTCCTTGGATTCACATGGTTCTCCAAGTATAGGAAAGAGCTTTGCCATGACATAGAGGTTGGTGGTATTGCTTACCTTGTACAAGATCTGTTGGCCTCCATATTCAAGTGGAGAATTTGACTCTTGTGCCATATATGTGGCTGTCGATTGCCAGAGGAATTTCACGTGTCAAACTAATTGTAGTTATTTGTTACTTCGCTCCAGTTTACTCCCTATATGCCATGTCGAGGAATGAGGAATCAGCATTCATTGACCTTTGCTTTGAGATCTCTAAGTTCTAGACAATGGGAGATGTTATCCTTGTTGGAGATTTCAATCATCGTATGAGGAAACTTACAATGCTCACAGTTCGAGTCTAATACAAATCCGTGGAGATTATATGTGGAGATGAGATTTACAATCATTTAGTTGATCATATCATCACATCTTATGGGCGACACTTGATTGGACTAGGCGAATCTCAGGACTTATTAATGCTGAATGGAATATCTTGCTGCTTTTTTGGCACCTTTATTTGTTATCCTTCTGCAATGGAGCTAGAGTTGCAGACTATGTTTTGACCAACAAATCTTTGTGGCCATTAATCTCTCGTTTTTGAGTTGATCCTCTTACTCCCATTGTGGACCATGTAACCAATTTTCTTTAAAATTGTTATAGTTTATACCTATCCTTAGCGATGCAAATATTGCATTTTATACTCGCAAATATTCAATTCTGTACTCTAACTTAACCTTGCACATATAATTTCTATTCAAAATCCAATTGACAAAGTTGAATATTTTTATAGAACAAAATTGGAATACAACCCTTCGATACTCCACTTGTTCCATTCATAATCATTCCACTAGCTTGAACTCCCTACTTGGGCATTGCCCTTGTAATGCTTAGGTTTGTTAGTAGTTGTAGATCTCTTCGTAGGTTTATGACTCCTGTTATTCACCATCCTTATAAGAAGTATATTTAAAAAAGTTTATCGATCTTTCCGATGCAAAAAGGAGAGGCTATATTTGAATAAGTGAAAGACATACGGAACATTTCATTTCATTGCTGAATCCTTTTTGATAAACTTACAACCAAGGAAAACCTTGTGTCATTTTTGACAAAGATACTGGGTCCAATTACACACCTTCTGTTTACAACTCTCCAAACCAACTGTTAATATGTGAATCTATTTATGATTTGATTTCCAGAATTTCAGATTTTAAGAAACTTTGGGTAACAGGAGATATACAGTTTAGAAAGAATCATCGAACAATAGATCATATTATGAGGCTTAGGGCGATAATTGAACAACGTCTCTTTAGTGTAAGGTTTATTGTGGTTTTGTTGATTTTTGAAGGTATTTGATACTTTTGTTGAAAACCTCTAATCCAGCAGCCTCAAGACTTATAGTAATTAGAACATTTGGTGGTACTCGTCATGGCACTTAATGCACTTGAGAGTTTTCCAAACTTCAATGTCATCCTTCTACTATTTTTTTCTTTGATCGGTAATAATGATATATTTTATTAATATTGAAATATAAATTTTACATTGTAATCACACCATTAATATTGAAATATAAATTTTACATTGTATTCACACCATCAATATTGACTGGTTCGAGAGGCAAAAAAAAAACCAGTTCTCTAGAAAAACCCCCACCCCATAATCCTTTAACCAAGACATACACAACCAAGCATAACGCATACATTTAAATTGTAATAAACCGACCATCTACTCAAAATAAAACCCTACCCGTTCTCCCAATACAATACTACATCCTGGAACAACAGTACGAAGACAAAAATCCACCCCATGGAAATACAGATGCATCATCTACAACCCATCACAAACAAAATTGTTAGAAGACTAGAGAACCAAATTAGAGGAAGGAAAACAAAGAAATTCAGTCAATGTCCGCGACACCTTGCTTTGCACACATGCTCTTTGATAACATCACCTTCTTTCCTCTTGCACGTCGCTTCCGCTTCCCTTTGTGCATGCCATCCACCACTACCAAGGCCTGGCCCATTACGACCTCCCTCTGTTAAATGAAAATTTTCAACGATTCCCACCCAACCAGTGCCTCATCCCTCCACGTATCTCTGTTGAACGCAGTGGGCCAATGCAGGAAGGGGAACAATTCTCGCACCTCTGCACATGGATCTTCACTTCCCTAATTCCTTCGTGAACATTTAAGCCAACACCTAGGATTGCCCACTCCAAAACTAAGTCCAGCCCAAATAGCAACACCTCCACAATTGCCCTCATCACCCATTTGATAATGTCCGCATCCTCCAACTCCAGACCCCAGGCTAAAACCAATGAAACAATGTCCATATTCGACCTGTAACGGTGCTTGGCTTGAAGGAAAACATCACCCAACAACCCTTGCGAAATCTGCTATCAAAGGTGGCCAATTCATTTCTGATTGCAACAATATATTTTTGCAAATGCCATACTTCAACACCATCACCATTCATGTTGCCTTAATGGTGATTAGAGAATCCCCTTCCAAATGGATTTTCGAAACACTCAAAAGTTTGCCAAGTCTAATTGCTTGAAGAGCGACCATTGCCTCGATCACACTTTAGTCCCTTCTAACTTTTTCGCTCCCAAAGCAATAATTATTCCCATCCAATCCCGAGCTACAAATCCAACTCTTGAAGGGCCATAGTTGCCCTTTGACGCTCCATTAAAGTTGACTTTACACCATTCCTCCATAGGTTTAGATCAACTAACCTCCTTTTTTTTTTTTCTGATTTGTACCCATATTAACCTAGTTTAACCCACTAACAAGTCTAATCCTAATTTTGATACCTGGCTGGTTTATTTGAACACTTATCCTCAAAAGTATATGGAATCTGGTTGCTGAAATATTACGAAGCCGCCGCTCCAACCACTTCCTCAATTGAATGATCTATTTTGAGACAGTCTTTCAACGGACTCATTTTCTCGAAAAATGGGTTTGTTCCTTTCCTTCCAAATCTCCCATACAACAACCGAAGGATAAATCTTCCAAGCACAAGAGAGGGTTGATTTCTTCCCTCTAGTCGACCATCCATCAAATACCTTTCTAAAATTTTCTAGAAGAGGACACTGCCATCCTAATTTTTGTAGAACCATTTCTCAACATTTTGAAGTTGCCTCACATTGTAAGAGCAGATGATCTACCGCTTCTTCTGCTTTTTCACAATGTACACATTTTGATGGCCCAAGAAAGTCGAGCCTTTTCCTTCTTTCTCCCGTTAAAATTTAATCTTTGATTGTCAACCAAGAAAAGCCCTCTGCCTTTGGAAGGCACTCCTTTCCCTAACCTTCTTGTCCATCTTTTCTATCTAAAAGGTGATATCCAAGCTTCATTGAGTATTTACCATCTGATGCGTCACACCAAACCACCTTATCCTCCTTGTCATTCAACATAATTTTCCTCTTACTAAAGATCTCCTTCATTCTAATAAATTGATTATTATTAAGCCCCTCATTCTCCATAGATTTCCAAACCCATTCATCATAGTCTTCCCCCTCCGAACCTCCATGTAGTCCCTGACTTTAGTTCCCCATCTTTGTGTCAACAACATTTTGAGATCATGTAGATCTCTGAAACTACTCAGCGCTAGACTTACTTCCCAAGAGTCATCCCAAAATTTTGGTGAGAGTCCATTTCCAATCTACCAAGTGATGTTATCAATGATGAACGACTTGCACGACACAATAAAGTTCTTGATTGTAGAGTCCTTTGGAGGATTTCAAATTGTGAAAATTCTACGATTCTCCTCCATATCCAAATATTTAGTTTTCAAGATCTTACCCCACAATTGTTCCGGGTATGAATATATACTCCAAACCAATTTAGCACCCATGACTTCATTCATAATCTACTAGTCTCTCAACCTTGCTCCATCCTCTTTAGCTTTGCAAATCTTTTCCCATGCTAATAGTGGAATTTGTCTCGCTCTCTTGCCCCATTCCAAATGAATTTTCTCATTTTCTGTCCAACGACCTTCACAATTTTCGATGGAATTTTCAAGTACATAGAAAAAATGGTGATTGCAGAAATAATAGATTTCAGCATTTATATTCTACCCACCGAAGTGAGCCATTTACTCTTCCAACCATCCATCCTTCACATGCAACAATCCATCAAATCTTTCCATATATCGGTCTTACAAGCACCCCCAAACAAGGGAGTACCTAGTAGAGTGCCCATCTTCATGTCAAGAATTCTACAAATCTCCCTCTATTTCTGACTTGCTGTATTGAAGAAAAAGATTTATGATTTCCTCCAATTAACACATTGGCCAGACGTCATGCTATACTTGTTCAAAAGCCTCCTTCATAATCCTTGCTTCCCTAAAGGTCGCCTCACCCATCAAAAGAGTATCATCATCAAATTGTAGATGTGAGATGGGATCCACACCATCAGCCACTTTAATCCCCCTCCATAAACCATCCATCATTTTTTTGGGAATCAACCTCCCAGGGCCTCAACCATAATGATAAAAAGAAACGGGGAGAGAGGATCCCCCTGTTTGATCCCTTTTTGAGATTCCATTAACCAAAGCAGATTAATGCGGGGTGTTATTACAACTCCCAATCCAAGCCACCCATTCACTGTTGAAGCCAAACTTCCCAATAATTTTTAGGAGAAAGTCCCTATTTACTTCATCATAGGCTTTCATACTATCAAGTTTAACCATCACGCGATTAGTTCTAGTAGTCCTGATCGAGTGAATAGCCTCACGTGCTATGATAATTCCTTTAACAATCGATCTATGAGGAGAGAAACCACTCTGCTTGTTAGAAATGACTGTCCTTAAAATAGTTTCCAACCTATTAGCAATAACCTTGGAAATAAGCTCGTAAACTGTATTACGTAAATAAATCAGTTGGAAGTCATCAAAGGTTTTCACCACATTCTTTTTCAGAATTAAGGCGATAAAAGTATTGTTGAAATCCTTTAAAATAAAACCGAACTTCCTAGATTCCTCTACAACTTCCCACAAATCTATAGCAAAAACATCCCACAATTTCTAAAAGAAGATGGCTGGAAAACCATTAGGACCCAAAGCCTTTTCCCTACCCATAGTAAAAAGATCTTGTTTTACCTCCTCCAATTTAATAGCCTCCATAAGCATGGTATTTTGGGCATCCCTCACACATTTGGGAATAACTTCCCAATTTCATTATTCTGATCCAAACTCAAATCCCACCCAGAAAAGTTGTTACAAAAACCCCTGACTGCCTCTTCATTGATGTCCATTGGATCACGTAACACATTCCCTTCCAAATTAGAGATTGAAATTTTTTATTACAAGATCTTCTAGCCTTAATTGAATTGTGAAAAAATTGTGTTTTGATCTCCTTCCTTCAGGGAAGTATCTCGAGATTTCTGTCGCCAAAAAATCTCCTCTGGCCAAAATTTCAGCATACTGTCGATTTAATTCTTTTTCCTTGTTGAAATCCTCCTCCATCATCCCATTCTCAATAAATTTGTAGTATATCCATTGCCTTCTCTAATTGAAACTTCTCATCAAAATATTCTTAAAGATTCCTTGTTCCATCTTTTTGAAAAATGAAAGCTTTGTTACACGTTTTGACTGGGGCCATCCTCCACTACTTTGTAACTAAATCTTTGATTCCTTCCACTCTTAGCCATATTTTTTCAAACTTAAGTGGACACCTCACTAGGGCAACTTTTTCCTGAATCATAATACTAATAGGATAATAATCTGAACCAGAGAAAGACAAAATTTCTACATCACAAATCCACTGTATCATTGCCCAATCCCCAATCAAAAGAATCTATCAAGTTTCTTTGCAATATTGAAGAACCCAAGTCGCCTATTTGTCCATGTAAAATTTCCTTTCTTAAATTTCACCTCTATCAAACTGTTCTCAAACACAAAATCATTGAAATTTTATCGTGTTTGACCCACCTAGCCAATTTCGCCTTTTTTATTTGTTGGATGGATAATAGCATTAAAATCCCCACCAAAAAGTAAAAAAGCCTCCTCATCCCCACTCAAATCCACTGATAAATTTTTCCACAATTCTTTTTTCACACTTGTATTGTTAGGCCCCTATATATTTGTTGCCCCAAATTTGAAACTGGCCAATTTTAAATCTTCGAAGCTACCTTGTTGATAATAACTCCTTTGAAACACATCAACCCCTGCCATCTATCTCGACATTTATTGATGGTTTGGATAAACGATTTGTTTGTGACCCTACCATTGAGATGTTTAAACATGGAACTTCATATGTAGAGTCGGATAATCAATAGTATCAGGTAACCAAATGGAGATGAAATATCAACTGAAACAAATAAAAGTCATTTATCAGGTCAGAAGAATTAGTGAAAGGAAATCCTCGGACCCGACCTACGATTTAAAAGATAATTGATAAGTTTGAAGTTCCCTTTTTGATTCGGGTTATCTGGCATTTTTCGAAGTCTGGAAACATGAAAATCCCCGATAGAGTTCAGAAGTTCCAATTTAATGCGACCCTCCGACTTAACAACCAAAATACCGCTGGGCACTTTGGCAGTCTTGGAACCGTTTCAGGAGTTCTCAATTTCACCGACTCCCCGACAGTGCTCATAATCAGGTCATATCTTTGGTTTCTAAACATTGGTTGAGACCCGACATAGTTCAAAAGTTCCTATTCTTCCCGATAGCCCGACTAAAGAGCAAAGTTTTTGTTTCCATGCAAAACCTTTCTGAATCTTACAAAGTACAACTCCTTAAATGTTGAAATGTAATGGAGTGAGTTTACTGAGGTGGCAACATGATTTTCTAAACAAAAATTATTATCATCTGCCATCAAAATTAAATGAGCTTAAAAGCTTGGTCACAATGAAAGGTGACAATATTTTCAAGTTCATTTTTCTCCAAAGCAGGAATCAAAGAGTTCTTCCTAGAATGGGAATTCCCGCGACTAACGAAGAATGGAATGAGGAACATATGCATGTGGTGTAGCCATATTTAAATTGGCATGAGTTAGACCAGCGTGACATTATTTCTGAATTACATTATGTGGCATGGAAATAAATAACTAGCTATGCAGAATACCGTAATCTTCATCCTGTAGGAAGAGGAATAGTGTGCTGAGCTTCATCAACTTTTCATGGAAATACGGTTGGAAGCTGATAGAGACCCCACCCTTTAGAGTTGTTTAATTCTCTTGTTTTGATAAACATGTAATCTTGGTAATTAGTAATTTTTGGGTTGGTGAAACTGTTTTTGTTTTAAAAAAAGTTCTTTTCTTGATACCGATCATTTTCAACACCATTACTTTCGCAACATAGACAATTTTCATCTTTTTTTTTTGTATATATAGGCCTTAATATTTTGTATATATAGGCCTTAATAGACAAAAAAAAGGGGGAATCTTTTGCTGAAGGGGAAAAGGTGTGATAAGGGGGAAGTGTTGGAATGTAGCTATTTTTGGGTAGTGAAATAATCAAACTTTGGTTCATGAATTTCTCTTCAAGTATCACTAAATGAAAATGTATGTGTTTAAAGCTATATATTTGTCATATTTTTCCTTACGGTAAATTAAACTTTGAGTTATGACAATACTTTATGATTCTTGTCTACTTAAAAGTGGTTACCAATTCTTTCACATGGGAAACTTTGCATTCTTCGTTGAAAAAAAATCTTCCCCTATTCTTTCTTAACATGTCATGTAATGAAATGAACTTTGTCTCAATTCATTTTCCTTAAAATATTACCCGAATATATTATTCTCATCTATGTCATAGCTATGTGCATATGTTAGTTTCCTTTTCTACTTTCCGGTTAAAAGCTTACCCCAAAAAAAACAAATTCATGTCATAAGAGGGAGTTGTACTTCCAAAATTTAGAGGAGGATCATTTGTTCAACATAGATCTCTCCAACAGTTGGTTGATGTTTTTTACTTAATTTGGGCATAAAAAGTCATTCTTAAGAGTCACTCTGAAAGGACAAAATCTGCAACTAACAAATTTTTGGCGACTCCGCTGGGGAAATGATAATACCTGTGCTTTTCTTGTTCAAATATTAAATGACGCCTTTCTAGAAATGAAGGCTGACGACTCTATTTAAGTTAAAAGATCTCAAAAGTAAAATGGTTCAAGGACATACCAAGCAAAGAAATCAGCCCCAACTTAGAAGGCGGCGTACAATGACTTTCCAAGAAATATTGGCTTAAGATGATGAGGTACTTCATTCATTTATGAATTCCTTTAAAGAAAGTATATCGAAACCTGGAGAATTAAGTTACATCCATCCAAAGACCACAAATCTGCATTGCTATTAAAGAGCATGCATCACAAATATTATTTTCTTAAGGACTTCAAGCAAGAAACTGACGCAGTCAAGGTGGGAGGATCCGAGAATGGATAGTCCAACCTTGCAGCCAAACAAGAACCACATCGGAAACAACAACAACAACAGATATGACCAATATCAACTCAATAGATTTATCAGAAAATCAATTATATGCAACATGCCGAGCTGTAAGGCATTCTTGGTTACGACCAATTACATCAGCAAATACAACATATCTCTCAGGAGCAACACCTTCCAAACTAGCCTAGATTGGTGACACAACAATCCGGTAGGAACACCAAGACAAATCTAAATTTGAGCTTGCAAGCCACCAAGCAATCTTCTTGTTTCCTAAGCCAACACTAGCTACCAGCTTCTTGTTGCTATGAGCTCTATAAACTACTCACAATCTTAGCTCTAGCTCTCCAAAACTGCCCTCCTACAAACTCTACCCAAACCCTCTTTTTATATAACACAACCACAAGTCGACTTTACAATAAATAAATCAACTAAACAACAATCGACTTCAAGAACACAGCACCCAACGTGTTATCCATAAGTCGACATCCAATAGTCATTAAATTTGCACAGGAGAGTGAACCAAATTAGATTTAGGTCTTCACACCTCCAATGGTCGATCCAAAATTCGAGGAACACAACCCCAAATTAAATGCACAGGTCGGCCAACCCAAACAATCAGAATAACCCCATCGGTGATCAAGAACACTGAACGCCAAACCACTCGGTGAGAGGCACAACCGAGCCGAACTCCACCAAATAGACACCACCAAGCACAAAACACTATCGAGTAAAGCATCAACGAGCACCACCGAGTCCAGTCACCGAGTCCGTCGGTGAAGCAACACATCTTCCAACTGAGAACTACCACCCAATGACCGTGAAAAATAGGTCTCCAACCGAGCTTGCTACCGAAAACCAAAACAAAACCAAAACATATTTTTGGTGATACAAGATTGCCAACTAC
The DNA here is from genome assembly GCA_018584345.1 of Thuja plicata. Classification (NCBI taxonomy): domain Eukaryota; kingdom Viridiplantae; phylum Streptophyta; class Pinopsida; order Cupressales; family Cupressaceae; genus Thuja; species Thuja plicata. The sequence continues at coordinate 4,177,100 of MU223056.1, read as the reverse complement.
CCTAGAATGCTCCTACATCACACACCCCAAGTGAGAAAAGATGTTCTCAACAACACACGAACATCTTCTGAGATTCAACACATAGATCCCAGTCTGGTTCTTGATATACATATCCTCCAAGTCCTCATCCAATACTCTCATGCCCTGGCTCTTCTTCTGCTTCCTTTTACCACTAGTATTCTCCGATTTGCTTTTAGATATTTGAACCTTAATGTCTGCACCAACCCCTGCACTCATCTTAGATCTCTTTCCAATGCTCAAGTTCTTCATTCCTTTTCCTTCATCCTTCAAAGGAGTCAAAGTTAATTTTTGTCCATCTTTTAGAATAGTAAAGATTTCTTTTACAGTCATGAATAGCCTCTCTATCATACTGCCAAGTGTTGAAGACAATTATTCAATTGTGTATTTTCATTGATGTTACACATGTATTTACACTTATATAGTGATGTTACACAAATGTCTAAATTCAGACCGAGCACAGTTGGTGAATAAAATGAGTTATTTAGTGTTGATCGAGTTCAGTCGGGCATTGAAGGAAGTCCAATGTTGACCGAGTCACTCAGGCATTTCAGTCTTGGTCGGGCATTTAGTGGCAGCCGACTAACAATGATTTATATTCTATAATTAATTGGTTATATGAGGCCGACTGAATTGTGATTTATTATTAGAAGTATATTCAAGCCGACTTGACATGGCTTACCATATAAATGAAAGGTCAAGTTTGGATTGAATGTGTGTAAGAAGAAGAGAAAGAGATAGAGGAAGCAAAAGTGTGGAATTCCGTGATATGAAGAGTGAAGGCGAAATCAGACAGGATTCTGATTGAGTACAGATCACTCAGAGCTACAATAGAACATCTGATCAGCAAGGATCCAGTTATAATCAGAACAGAGATCTGAATCAACAAATACAGTTGCTTACACATACATGTCAATTCATTGTTACTTTCTAACAATTGTAGCAGTGATCTAAAATCTCTTAACATAGTAGACTTAACAATCTTTTTGTAAATTCTCTCACAAGGTAGCATTTCTATATTGAAGTGGTGAAGACCTCTAACAAGGTCACTCCTCGCAGGGTGATTAAATCCTCTAACCAAGTCACACCTAACAATGTGTTATTGTAACCTTTAACAAGGTTGGCTCCTAACAGGGCTCACTTTCAGAAGAGTGAAAAATAGTAACTAGTTACATTGGTGGTTTTTCCCATATTGGGTTTCCGCGTTAAATCGTGGTGTCACATGTGTTTATGTTATTTTTTTTATGCTTTATGTTTTTGCACTTAATCTCTAAAGTATAAATGCATTGGATATTATAAAGATTGCTTTGACACCCGAATTACAGAAGAATATCTTAATTAAATGAGTAACAGTGTTAAAGTATTTAAGACATCTAAGGGACAAATGATTTGTTTTGGAGTAACTGATTCACCCCTCCCCTCTCAGTTACTTATCTCATTTCCAACAATTGGTATCAGAGCTTCAAGTGCTTTCAGAGAAGGTTTCAAGGCCTAAGCTAAAGATCAGATATGTCTTACAGAAGGAAGATCCCTAAACTAAACAAAGACAATTTCCTAGCATGACAGGAGTTGATGAAGCTACATCTATCTACTATCAGAGATGCTGGTCTGCAATTTTTGGAGAGAAAATATGTGGAACCAAGAGGGACTATGACTGTGGAACAGATGATGGAACGAAAGCATCACAACATAATGATGATTGGCATAGCTTCTTCACTCAGCTACTTAGAATTTGATGAAGTCAAGGACTGCCCTACAACCTATGATATATGGAAGAAATTACATGACATTCATGGAGGAGATGCAAATGTAAAGAGAGCCAAAGAAGAAAGTCTAAGAGGACAATTTGACCAGATGAAAATGAAAGAAGGATAAGACATTACATGATACAATGACAAAATCAAGAAGATTGTGAGTGCCATCAGAGCTGCAGGTGGAATAATTGAAGATACAATAGTGGTCAGCAAGGTACTAAGAACTTTACTTCCTATCTATGCTATTAGAGTTTCAGCTATTCAAGAGATGAGGTGCAATAAAGATATAACTCTGGATACATTAGTGGGAAGGCTTACAACTTTTGATCTAGACAACTTTGACAATTACTCTCCTAGCTCTAGCAATCTTGAGTCTGCATTCAAAGAAAAACTGAACCTTGGTAAGAAGGATAGATACTCAAAAGGGAAGCAAATTGAAAGTGACAGTGATGATGAATCCGATGATGAAGATCTTGACATCATTGCAGCACTGCTTGCAAGAAGAGCTGCAAAAGGAAAATATAGAGGAAAGATACCATTGATTTATTTCTCATGCAATGAGGTTGGTCACATTGCTGCAAAGTGTCCGAACAAAGAAGATAAAGATGAGAAAAAGTTCAACAAATTCAAGGGCAAGAAAGATTTCAAGAAAAGCTACAAGGATAAAGGTAAAAAGTCTTGTTATATTGCTAAAGATTCTAACAGTGACACAGAAGAAGAAATGGTTTATATTGCTATTAAGGATGAGTCAGATGAGTCAGATGAAAAGACAACACTTTTCTCACACATCCATAAAAATGACACATGGATAATTGACAGTGGTTGTTCTCATCACATGACTGGTGATAAGACAAAGTTTGAACATCTTGAACACTATGATGGTGGGAGTGTCAGTTTTGGGAATGATGAACCTTGCCCTGTAAGAGGAAAAGGTTGCATTGTTC
>MU223056.1:4142914-4163638 GCA_018584345.1 Thuja plicata | reverse complement strand
TAAAATTCTTCTAATTTATTTAATTATAAAGAAAACCCCTCTTTTAATTAAATAAATAAAAATTCCCACTTAAAGCACTTTATTTGTTGAAAAAGACAGTAAATTAAATTAAATTAAATAAAAATCCCTTTGTCATCACATCTTCCTAAGTGGTGGGTTTTTGCCTCTTAATCTCAACCATTGACCAATTCTTTTTGCCTCTTAATCTCAATCGTCCATTGCTCTTTAAAAGGAAACCTCTCATTCTCATTCGAAGAGAGAGAATTTTTAGTATTGTTATGCTGCAGGTTTGGAGAGCAATTTTGGAGGAGGATTTGAGCACATTGGCTTGGATATTGCAACTTCTCTCTTCTTGTCTTCTTCTTCTTGCATTCATGGCTACTCATGTAGATTAGGTTCATGTTTATTTTCATAGATTAAACTTGCATTTGTATTTCCTTTCATAGAATAATCATGCATTGTTATCATTTGGATTAATTTATTTTCATGCATTGTTATCATATAGAGTAGATCTCATTTTCATGCATTGAATCTCTCATTTCATGGTGTATTTGCATAGGCACTAACTAGGTCAATTTGAGGGCCTCCATTTCACACCTTTGCACTCCATGACTAGAGAGCTATGGATTGATATTTGAGTCCTCATTCTTGAGAAACCTTGGATGGAATGATTCATAGAAGTATGTCAACATTTTAGCACACAACACCTAACAATGTGCTATTGTAACCTTTAACAGGGTTGACTCCTAACAGGGCTCACTTCAGAAGAGTGAAAAACATTAACTAGTTACATTGGTGGTTTTTCCCATATTGGGTTTCCACATTAAATCTTGGTGTCACCTGTGTATATGTTATTTTTTTTATGTTTTATATTTTTGCACTTAATCTCGAAAGTATAAATGCATTGGATATTATAAATATTTCTGACACTCGAGTTATAGAAGAATATCTTAATTAACCAAGTAACAATGTTAAAGTATTTAAGATGTCTAAGAGATAAAGGATTTGTTTTGGAGTAACTGATTCACCCCTCCCCTCTCAATTACTTATCTCATTTCAAGCACTAAAGTCTCCCAAGTAAAACATGACAAGAACTCATATCTACAATGTCACATAATACGTCATCACTATAAGGACCAATGTGAAAAATTACCATGCACTTTTCCTTAACCGCTACTGTATGATCTTCTTCTAACCAACTAATCCTATAAGGACAAGGATATCTCAACCTCCTCAAACTAAGCTTATGAACCATTTCCTCAAAAACCAAGTTATCAGTACTTCCTCCATCAACAATCACCTTACAACATTTACCACCAGACTTATACAGTCCTGGATAAATTCTACCTCTAACAAGGATCAACTTTCTTCTTGGTCAACAATGTTCTTCTAATCATCATATTATCACCATCCACCTCAGGTTCATTCTCTACAACTTCATTCACCACTACATTTCGATGATTATCGACCTTCTTGTCTGCCTGGGGACATTCATGTGACCAATGTTGTTCTTCTACACAGTTATAACAAGTACCTTTGAATCCACCTCTACCTATCTTTCTGCTCGGTTCAACAGGTTTTGGTTCCTCCTCAACTCTCAGTTTATTCTTTACCGATTGCTCTTGCTTCTCTTTCCCTCAGAAATTACCATAATATCTTCTCTTCAACTTATCTTCTGCCTTCAGGGCATACTAGTAAGCATCCTCAACTAAGTCAATCTTCAACATACCAATCTCATCCTAGATATTGAATCTTAGACCATTAATGTACCTAGCCACCTTTTCCTTAGAAAGTTCTCTATGTCTAGATCAGAGATTCAACTTGTAGAAATCCTCGGTATAGTCTTCCACAGTCATCTCCTTCTGCTTTAGATTTTGTAACTTCTTGAACAACTCAAGTTCATAGTCGGTAGGAATGAACTTATCTTTTAGTTTTTCCACCATCAACCTTCACCAATTGATCTTCACCCCACCTTCTTCTTCTCTATCTCTCTACAATTCTTTCCACCATAACGTAGCATGTCCTTTCAACTTAGTATGTGCTAACCTTTCTAAGAAGATATTCAATGTCTTCCAGCTCAAAGTAGTCTTCCAACTCACCGATCCAATCAATTAGCTCCTTGAGTCTCAATGTACTTGAGAAATTGGAAACCTCCATTTAGTGACTTGTACTCAACTGAGCACTAGATCTTTGCAACTGATAAGTTCTACCTTTGCCAGATCTCTCCATCCGATCGACTCTGTCATATCCACTAGATCCAACAACTTCAAAGTCTTTAGTAGCTTCCTCATAACCACCATCTGTTCTAGGACCTCTCTAGAATCCAGTAACAACTCTCAAAATTTTGGTGACCAACTCATTCTTCATCGTCACCATCTCAGATCCGATCTCCGATTTGAACTTTTTTGTTATCCTCACCTCCGTCGCATCAGACAGATTTTCATCCTCCCTACGGCTCAATCTCCCTGGAGGCATCTTCTAAGAAACACACCCTTCACTTGGACTACCCAGATCAACTTCGCTTTGATACCACCTGACGCAGTCAAGGATGAAGGATCCAAGAATGGATAGTCCAAGCTTGCAGCCAAACAACAACCACAACGGAAATAATAAAAACAATAGTTATGACCATTATCAACTCAATAGATTTCTTAGAAAATCAATTACGTGCAATATTCTTAGCTGTAAGGTCTTCTCAGTTACGACCAATTACATTAGAAAATACAACATATCTCTCAGGAGCAACATCGTCCAAACTAGCCCAGATCTGTGACACACAACAATCTAGTAGGAACACCAAGACATATCTAATATTGAGCTTGCAAGCCACCAATCAATCTTCCTGTTTCCTAAGCCAACACTAGCTACCAAATTCTTGCTGCTATGAGCTCTACAAGCTACTCCCAAGCTTAGCTCCAACTCTCCAAAACTGCCCTCCTACAAACTGTACTTAAACCCTCTTTTTATACAACTCAGCCACAAGTCGGCTTTACAATAAAAAAATTAGTTAAACAATATTCAACTTCAAGAACACAACACCCAATGTGTTATCCATCAGTCGGCATCCAAAGATCATTAAATTTGCATAGGAGAGTGAACCAAATCAGATTTAGTTCCTCCCACCTCCAATGGTCGATCCAAAACTCGAGGAACACAACCTCCAATTAAATGTACATGTCGGTCAACCCAAATGATTAAAATAACCTCGTCGGTGATCAATAACACCAAATGACAAACCACTCGGTGAGAGGCACAATGGAGCCAAACTCCATCGAACAAACACCACCAAGCACAAAACACCACTGAGCAAAGCATCATCGAGCACCACAGAGTCTAGTCACCGAGCTTGTCAGTGAAGCAACACATCTTCCAAACGGGAACTACCACCTAATGTGTAAAGAAGAACATCAAAGCAATGAACCATATATACATTTGACACATGGATTTTTAACGTGAAAACCCTGTTAAGAGAAAAACCACTTGGGACCGGTAACCCAAAATTTTCACTCTTCTGAAGTGAGCTCAGTGAAGAGCCAACCCTGTTAAAGGTTACAAACACACTGTTAAGTGTGACCTTGTTAGAGGATTTAAAACTAACAATTTATCACTTGACCTAGCATTCACTATGCTATCAACATGAAAACCTTTTGATACTCCTTGTGATGTATCTCAATATATAAAGGATGGTTAAATCCTACTCGGTTAAGAGATTTTCTGATCCAATGGTTAAGTTGAAATAATAAAGGATTTGTTTATAAATACAACTTTGAATTGCAGATTTTTAGATCTATGGTAATTCCATAATACCTCTTCTGATCAAGGTTTCCTTTTCACTTCTTTTGCTCCACTTCTTTCTGCTCAGTGAATACCGTTGCTTCTTTGTTGCTTGGTGTCTGCAGAATTCTTAGCTCTGTTCCTCTAGCCTATATGATCAGATATGCATGAAGACTTCTATCTTCACCAGAATTCTCTTCAACATTCCTACTTTCATAATGAATTACTTGTCTCTTTATAAAGACATGATTTCACCTTTTCTTGTCCTTCTTGTTTTCTTCGTTGATCACTTCTTGATCCATAAAGCTTTCCATGGTTGCTTTAGTTTTATTCCATAAATCTCTCCTTGTTTTCTGGAATAAAACATGCTTTAAATCTCCTTATCTTTAGCTTTGAACTGATTGATGAAAACAAAGTAAACAATCAGTTAACTCTATCTTTAGTCCTGCTAGCTAAGTTGTTTTGTCATTTCCTAACTTCAGTTTCCATCGGTTAACACTTCAGTTGTGCTCGGTGACTACTACAGATAGCTAGGGCATCAACTTTAGTTCTGTTCATTGACAACTGCAGTTAGCTCGGTAATGCTTGCTCGGGTATCACTTGCTTGGGTAACATTGTCCGTCGGTTAACACTATGAACTTCTATGCTTGGGGTTCACTGTCCGTCGCGGTTTACTGTCACTCGGTGTACATGATTACCGACGACAAAAACTTTGTCTTTTCAGATCTTTAAGTGTTGTGACAATATGTGTATGAGAAATCATACCATGTCAAGTTGACATCAATGAAAATATAATACATTAACTGAATTAATGTCTTGCATTTACTTTCTGCAGCTCGGTGATCATCAACTTTGTCATCTTCAAACATTCAATCAGTTATAGTTCATCAATCTCTCCCTTTGGCACTGATGGCAGCATACTACTAACACAATATGAAATATATCAGTTGTAGTTCATCAATCTCTTCCCAAACTTATTGATCTATAACCAATATAAATGTCTGACTCTCAGCAAGCTCTTCTAGCTTAGATTTGATTCTTGCAGAGTACTTTTCTTCATTCTTCATTTCCTTCACTAGATAGAAGTAGCAACTTTTGTTTCTGTCTCTCCTTTGGAAGGATGGTTGTTTCTTTGAATCTTTCTCTGAACTTTTTGCTCTCCCTTTGACTGTTCCTCTCCCTGATGGATATTTCTTTTCTCCCCCTTTGGATGATCATGATAGATATTTCATATAAAGTTCATCTCTCCCTTTGACAACAATGCCAAACAAAACTATATCTATAATTTTTTTAATATATTCCTTGAATTTCCTTTCCATCAACAATTTAGCTCTGTAGTAGCCAATAATTTTTTGGTATTTGGTGCAGTTAAGTACATTTATGTGTACTGATATATCTTTGGAGTCCATCTCTCAGCTTGCATCAACATGATTGATCTTCTGATAATGTGTAGGCTGATGCAGCCTCCAAGTCAACTTAGTGACCAGTAGATAAGGGTCTGACCCCTAGTCTCTTCCTCAAGTACTCAAATGTATCTTTAGGCAGTGGCTTTTTGAATATGTCTGCCAATTTTTCTTTGGATTGCACATATTCTAGTATCACCTCTTTCTCTTGCACTTGTTCTCTTAAGTAATGATACTTGATAACAATATTCTTTGTCTTAGCATGCATGAAAGGGTTCTTTGAAATGTTTATTGCACTTGTATTATCACAATAGATAATCAGTGGTTCAAGAATTTTCATATTCATACCTTCCAATAATTGCTTGATCCATGCAATGTTAGAGTAATTTGCAGCCGCAACCACATATTATGCTTCTATAGTGGATTGTGAGATGCATCCTTTCTTTTTACTTATCCATGTGACAAGTCTCTCACCCATAAAGAATGATCCTCCTGTTGTGCTCTTTCTGTCATCTATGTTTCTAGCCCAATCAACATCTGTATAGACTTAAAGCTCAAATTTTCCTTCTTTATTATACCACAGACCATAGTCTTCGGTACTCTTTAGATATCTCAAAATTCTTTTGACAACAGTCATGTGTGATTCTTTGGGATTAGTAGAGAATCTTATAACTATTCCAACTGCATGTGCTATATCTGGTCTAGTATGTACTGTAAGGAAACTCAGGTGCGGAAACAACTTCCTACACTAATCTCTAAAGGAAAGTATTGTACAAATTCTTGTAAATCCTTACAATTTCAAATTCGTTAACTACTTTAACAATGATATTGCAGCCATATACCATGCATACAGAAAATAGAGAATGACACAATGGTTTACCCTGGGGAAAACCTTTCGGTAAAAAACCCCAACACTCCAAAACCTGCACAATGTATTATCCTCAACACAACGGTTACAACACGCTTGCAATGCAAGTTCTTTCAGGAGATAATCGACACTCAAAAACAAATCTAGTAGCACCAGATCATACCAACAATACACTCTTTTTCTATCACAGTCTGCAACCCTAAAAATGCTTATATCATGTGCTTTCCTTTTTAGCGCAACTTCCAAAGATAGCCATATTAGGTTTTTACCATTCTCCGAGAAAATAGGAACCCAAATTTTTTTTTCGGGGCGATGACCCGACCCCCACAATTTTGGAAGAGTGTACAGTACTCAACTTTATCAATTGCCACATGTCTTGCATGTCTTCACCCGTCATTGAATCTTCTAGAAATAGATCTTACGTGTCATAGGAATCTGTCATAACCGTTTCAACCATGATCTCCTTACACATAATTCAAGATGCTGACACATCAACATGCCAACTAGACATGTACACTCACACTTAATTACATTATTTGCAAGAAATACATTTTACAAAACAAATAATAAGAATATGAATTATCCAAGGTTGAGACACCTTATTCCTAACATGTACAACATACATTAGCTTTCCAATCATAGATCTATATAAGGTCTAATTTACCTCGGTTGACTTGTCTTCCTTTGTCAGCTTGCATCCGGTTTCCATGGGTGTTCAAACTGGTTTGGAATCTTCCATCTTGAATATCTTCAGCACTTATTTGATATATTTAGATTGTGTGATGTAGATGCCTTCATCCTGTTGTAGAATTTATAGACTAAGAAAAAATTTGATCTCCCCAAACATTGACATCTCAAACTCTTTTCTCATTTTATCAGAAAATGATTTGCATAACATATCATTACCTCCAAATATGATATCATCAACAAATATTCCTGCAATCAAAATGTTATCATCATTATCTTCTTTTAAATACAAATTACTATTTTCACTTATTTTTATAAATCCAATATTTATGAGATAAGAGTGAAGTCTTTCATACCATGCTCTCGATGCTTGTTTTAATCCATACAAGGCTTTGTGTAGTCTACATACCATGTTCCTCTTGTTAGGATCAACAAACCCTTCTGGTTTCTCAATGTATACCTCTTCTTCTAGTATTCCATTTAGGAATGCAGATTTGACATCCATTTGGTATACCTTGAATCCTTTGAATGCAACATAAGCAAGTAGAATTCTTATTCCTTCTAGTCTATCAATGGGTACAAAGGTTTCTCCATAGTCAATACCTTCTTCTTGTGCATACGCCTTGTACACTAATCTTGCTTTGTTCCTTGTGACTTCTCCATTCTCATTCAGGTTGTTTTTAAATATCCATTTGGTACCAATGACATTCTTGTCATTTAGTCTAGGTACTAATGTCCATGTCTTGTTCTTTTCAATCTGTTCAATCTCTTCATTTATAGAACTAACCCATTCCTGATTCTCAAGTGCAATATTTGCATATTTAGGCTCAAAATCACAAATCAAACATCTAGTGTTCAGTGACTTATTTCTTGTTCTCATTCCAACATTTTTGTCTCCTATGATATGATTATGTGGATGATGTCTTCCGACATACTTGGAAAGTACAGGTTCATATATCTATACATCATTCTGATCATCATCTTGACCTTCATTTTGATCTTCATCGCCCGGTTCATCATCTTGAGCAATTTCCTAATTTTTGGTGTTTGCAACCTAATGCTTGGGTGCATTGTTTTGTCGCTCAGGAGCGATACACTATTGCTCGGGCAGAGTGTTAGGTTCTTCACTGTAGACAAACCTATTGTAGTCTTTTGGTTCCTTTGTGCCTTCCTCATCATTTTTCTCAGCAAATTCATCCACTTTGACATTTGCACTTTCAATGATTTTGTTAGAGGATTTGTTAAGACATTTATAAGCCTTGCTTTTGGTAGAATAACCTAGAAATATTCCTTCATCACCTTTGGTGTCAAGCTTTCCATTTCTATCATCTTTCAATATATAACATTGACTTCCAAAAATTCTAAAGTAACTTACATTAGGTGTGTATTCATACCATAGCTCATAGGGTGTCTTATTGGTGTCTTTCTTCAACTGAACTTGGTTTAATGTATAGAAATCAGTACTGACAGATTCTCTCTAGAATTTTTGTGTGATGCCTTTCTCAATCATCAGTGTTTTGGCACAATCAACAATTGATCTATTTCTCCTCTTAGCAATCCCATTTTGCTGCGGTGTTCTCATTGCAGAAACCTGTCTTTGTATTCCATGCGCATTACAAAAGTTAGTGAATTCATCTAAAATAAATTCTCCTCCTCTATCTGAGCTTAGACATTTTAGTTTCTTTCCACTTTGTTTTTCTACTATAGCTTTATACCATTTAAACATCTTGAATGCTTCTGATTTCTCTTTTAATAACATAACAGTCATCATTCTAGAATAATCATCAACAAAGAGAATGAAGTATCTATCACCATAGCAACTCTTTATTGTCATGGGTCCACATAAGTCAGTATAGACTAATTATAGAATAGAATTAGATGTGTAGGTTTTTCTCTTGAAACTAGACTTTGTCATTTTACCTTTTTGACAATTCTTACACATGACATGGTCGGGTTTTGACATGCTCGGTAAGCCTCTTACTTTCCTTTTATTTCTTATCCTAACCATGTTGTCAAAATTTACATGACATAAAATTTTATGCTACAACCACATGTCTTCATTTCTAGCCAATAACCAAGTGGTCTCAATCTTATCAAGATAGAATAAGTTACCTTTTGTTTGTTCACCAGTACCGATCAACCTTCCTGATTCATTAAAGATCTTTGCCTTTTTGTTTTCAAATGAAACTCGGTGTCCTGTGTTATTCAGCTGTGAAACACTTAATAGATTATAGTTAAGTCCTCTCACCCAATATGCATTTTCACATTTGATCAGATTATTCAACATGATGGTTCCTTTACCCTCAACTGGACAAGGTGAGTCATTACCCATTCTTAGTAATCCACCATTATAATATTCAAAAGTTTCAAACTTTTCCTTATCTCCAGTCATGTGGTGAGTACAACCACTATCAATAATCCAGACATTATTTTTACTAACCTTAGATATGAGTTCTGTTTCTACATACCTTTCTTCTTCATATGAATCATCCTTCATAGCAACAAATACCACCTCAATATCTTTATCAGATTTGGTGTCACTATTTTTAGCTTTATTCTTAGCCAGGTAACAATCATTCTTTCCTTTGTCCTTGTAGTCTTGGTTATCTCTTCTGTCAGATTGTCGGTTGCTTCGGTAATCTCTGTCATCACCTTTGTCAAACTTCTTTTCATAAGTTCTGTCATACTTCTATCTTCTTTTCTCTTATTAGGACATCTAGGAACAAAGTGTCCAATCTCTTTACAGTTAAAACATACCAATGGTAATTTACCTTTGTATCTACCTTTGCCTCTCTGCAATCTTCTAGCCATTAGTGCTTCAATTTCATCAATTTCTTGGTAATCACTATCACTTTCAATATCATTTCTCATAGAGCGTTTATGACTTGATTTACTTATTTTCAGAGAAGATTTGAATGCAGGCTCAATAGTTGGTAAGACACTATTGTCAAAGTTATTCATCTCAAATGAAATAAGTCTACCAATCAAACTATCTAGAGTAACATTTTTATTTTCTACTGCTCTCATTTCTTGTATAACAGATACTCTAATAGCATAAATAGGTAGTAAGGTTCTCATAATTTTACTTACCACTGTTTCTTCTTCAATTACACCTCCTACTCCTCAGATACCTCAGATAACATTTACAACCTCTTTGATTCTGCAACTGTACTGAGTGATGTTTTCTCCTTCCTTCATTCTTAGGTCATCAAACTTTCCTCTTAGGCTTTCAGCCTTAGCTCTCAACATATTTTTATCTCCTCCATGTACTAGCTTGAGTTTGTCCCACATTTGTTTTGCAGTGGTGCATGATTTGACATCTTGAAATTCAGCATCAGAGAGTGAGAAAGCAAGTTCTATCATCATAGAATTGTGTTCATGCTTTTCTCTCAATTGATCAACTGTCAGAGGTGGACAGTAGGTAAAAAAAATTTAGTAACTAGGTACTGTGTGACATCACTTCCAATACCTGATAGGTGGAGTATTATCCTAGTTTTCCATGATGCAAAGTTGTCCTTGTTCAACTTAGGCTTATCCCTTTTGCTCATCATGTGATCTTTAGCTTGAGTCTTTAAACTCCCTTCTAAGCACACAAGCTCTAATACCAATTGTTAGAATAATCGGGGGGGGGGGGGGGGGGGGGGGGGAGGNGGGGGGGGGCGTGAATCAGTGGCCTCAAAAATTAGTCTAATAATTCAACCAAAACTTTTTACCACATATATAAACCTCTAGTTATCTTTAGTCCTACAAGATATATGCCTTGTGTGAACCTAATATGTATATACTGCTTGGAATATACTGTTTATCCTTTTTGTTAAGCTTTAACAAATAGTAGTTTATCTTTCCTTAACCTTTACCAAAATATAGTAAATAACTTAGTGTTTACCGATCAATCCTATTTTAGTAATGTGTAAAGAAAAACATCAAAGCAATGAACCATATACACATTTGACACATTAATTTTTAATATGGAAAATCTGTTAAGGAAAAAACCACTTGGGACCGGTAACCTAAAATTTTCACTCTTCTAAAGTGAGCTCGGTGAAGAGCCAACCCTGTTAAAGGTTACAAACACACTGTTAAGCGCGACCTTGTTAGAGGATTTAAAACTAACTGTTTATCACTTGAACTAGTATTCACTACGTTGTCAACCTGAAAACCTTTTGGTACTCCTTGGGATGTATCTCAATATATAAATGATGATTAAATCCTACTCGATTAAGAGATTTTCTGATCCAATGGTTAAACTGAAATAATAAATGATCTGTTCATAAATACAACTTTGAATTGCAGATTCTCAGATCTATTGTAATTCCATAATACATCTTCTGATCAATGTTTCCTTTTCACTTCTTTTGCTCCACTTCTTTCTGCTCGGTGAATGTTGTTGCTTCTTTGTTGCTTGGTGTCTGCATAATTCTTGGCTGTGTTCTTCTAGCCTGTATGATCAGATCTGCATGAAGACTTTTATCTTCACCAGAATTCTCTTCAACATTCCTACTTTCATAATGAATTAGTTGTCTCTTTATATAGACATGATTTCACTATTTCTTGTCCTTGTTTTCTTCATTGATCACTTCTTGATTCGTAAAGCTCGCCATGCTTTCTTTAGTTTTATTCTACAAATCTCTCCTTGTTTTCTTGAATAAAACATGCTTTAAATATCCTTCTTATATTTATCTTTTAACGGATCGATGAAAACAAAGTAAACAATCAGTTAACTTTATCTTTAGATCTTTCCAGCTAAGTTGTTTTGTCATTTCCTAACTTCAGTTCCCATCGGTCAACACTTGAGTTGTGGTCGATGACTATTGCAGATAGCTAGGGCATCAACTTCAGTTATGTTCATTGACAATTGCAGTTAGCTCGGTAATGCTTTCTCGAGTATCACTTTCTCAGGTAACACTATCCATTGGTTAACACTATGACCTTCTGTGCTTGGGGTTCAGTGTCCATCAGGGTTTATTGTCACTCGGTGTACATCATTACCGACGACAAAAAATTTTCTTTTCAGATCTTTAAGTGTTGTGATAATATGTGTATGAGAAATCATACCATGTAAAGTTGACATCAATGACAATACAATACATTGACTGATTTAATGTCTTGCATTTACTTTCTACATTGGTAACATATAACATTCAGATTTACATACCTTTGACTAGCTGAGTTTGTCTTCAATATGCATTGCTTCACTATATGTCCAAGGTTGTTGCATTTAAAGTAGGTGGTGCTTTGCTGATTCACAAGATTATTTATTTTGGTTCTGCATTCATTTGATTTGTGTCCATACTTATGGAAGGTGAGACAATAACCATAGCATGTTCTTCTTGCTTCTGCACTCTTTAGGTCTATGCCCAAATTTATTGCAGGTAAAGAATCTTTCATTGAACTTTTGAAAAGTATGTGTTCTCTTAGGTTCTTACTTCTTTGTGTCTAAATCATTTCTTTCTTCTACAATTTTAGAACATTATCCTTTCTCAAATCCCAGTCCTTTCTTTTCTCCAGGTGCCCCCTAACTTGCAATTTGTTCATCAAGCTTCGTAGAGCTAGATTTGAATTTTTTGTAAAATTTCTTAGCCGAAGAAATCTCTCTTCTCAATATCTCATTTATCGTTTCCAATTATTTCTCATTATGTTTAGGTTCCTCTAGATAAAATTGCATCTGTCCAACCTCATTGTCCATCTTGTAGCATTCTCCAGTTTTATCCTTCAAGGATTTCTCAAGTGTCTTCTTTGCTTCAATTTATTTAGCCATCTTAATTGCCATAGATTCCATCTCATTTTTTCAGTCATTTCTCTCTTTTACAAATTTCTCATAATATTTAGGTCTTCCTTCTTAAATAGATTCAGAGTCATTGCCTTTCTCTGATAGCTAATCTACAAGGTCTTCTCTCTTATCTATAGATTGCTTCAATCGCTCTTTTAAATTTATAATGAATCCATAAGCTTTTTCAACTTTATTTCCAAATCAAGGATGTGTGTATTAGATTTGTCTAGATCTTCAAGTACATTCAAGAGTTGTATCTGAACACTGCTAGGCGCTGCCATCAGGATCTCCTTCAAGCTACTAAATTTTTTCAAAGGAACTAAGCTCTGATACAAATTGTTAGACTTAGGAAGCATCGAGAGGGGAGGGGGTTAATCAGTGCAACAATATTCTTAACTTTCTTAATCCAATGACAAAAATTAAAACCACTAATAATTAAAAGTAAGCAGTATAAGATGAACACACATAACATCATAAAACCATGATATGTTATCGAGGAAAACCCCTATATAAATAGTACCCACATTATATATCACTACTATAGAAATAAATACAATGTTATAGGTATAAGTACACAAAAAAGGGGAACGCACATGCATTCAAGCTTACAACCTAGATAATATAGCTCAATAAAAAACAACAATTTGACCCTCAGTCAGGTTCACCTATTAATTACAATGAAATTATGGATAGGACTTACTGTCCTAAAACTTGATGCAGGAACATCTTGGGTTCATGACAATCCTGTATCAAACAAAAATATGTTTTGCTTTGGATCTCGGTAGCTTGGTGGATACATTTGGTAAATTGATTTGGATTTCTCAGTGGAAGGATCAGTTCCTTGTCGACTTAGTTACTTGCTTTGGCTTGGTTTCATCGAACTGTCTCGGTAGTTTTTCCTATATGCTCGGTGGTTCTTTCTGTTCCTGTCTCATTGAGTAGGGTTTTTTACTGTTAGTTCTTCTAGTTGACATCTGCAGTTAATTTTTAGTATCAACATTTATTTTAGATCTCATTTGGGAACATGTGGACCTAAATCTGGATTGTTGCTTCTTCCTATGCGGACCTTTAGGATCTTTCAAGGTTGACCTTTTCGGTTGCCTCTTGTAAAAATGTATTGTTCTGTTAATAGATTAGGAGGTAGATAGTAGGAGGTAGATGGATAGTGAACTGTAAAAGAAGAAACCTAAGAGATTGTGGATTTCACATTCTTGAGGATTTTTCTTTGATTGTTTTGAATATGTATGTCCATAATCAGGAGGGCCTCACAACCCGACATGTATGAATTTTGATAAATAAATAAAATTCTTTGCATTCCTTCTCTCCCTCCCTGTATTTAAAGCTCCCATGTTGTGTTCAAAAAGCTAGTTTGGTGTTTGGGAGTGCCTTTGGCCCCATCTACCGACCTAACTTGCATCAGGTGGTATCAGAGCAAGGAAAGATTTGAGGTTCCTTCTTGTAAATCTTTATTGGTTATTGTTTTAGAGTAGTAGATCGTGATCTGACCTAAAATTGCAAAGGATTTCAATATGGTTCAAGGGAAGCGAGATGCAGATCTAGGCCTAGATGATATGCTAAGGCAGGTTGCTTCTAGATTGGAAGCTATTGAGACAACCCAACACCGAGGAAGACATCTTGAGGATGTTAGTGATGATGAAGTCAAATAAGAGCATGCAGAAGCCGCACCTACACCTGTTATAGATCCAGGAGAAGAAAGACTCTTGAAATATTTGACCAATTAGATGTCCACAACACAGTTTAATCCTCCCGAGTATAGTGGAAAGCTAGATTCAGATGAGTTGATAGACTAGATAACCAAGATGGAGAAATAATTTGAGTATGAGAATGTATCAGAGGAGAAAAAGGTGAAGATTACAAGCACAAAGTTGAAAGGTCATGCATCCTTGTGGTGGGAGAATTTTCAATTGGATCGAAAGAAGAAAGGAAAAGGCAAGATCAAGGTATGGGACAAGATGATAAAAAAATTGAAACATAAGTTTCTACCTTGTGATTATCAGATTAACCTAGTTAGAAGAATGAAAATATTGAAGTAGAAAGATAGCTCAGTGAAGGATTACACTGAGGAACTCTACATATTAGATATCAGATCTGGACATGCTGAAGATGAGGTGGAAAGAGTTGCAAGATATCTGAATGGATTAAGGAGTTCTATTCAAGAAGAGATTAGATTGGTAAAGATGAAAATTATTGAAGAAGCATATCATTTTTCCCTGAAAGCTGAGGAGAAATTGAACAAAAGACATGAGAAAAGACAAAGAGGAAGAGGTGGTATATTCTCTAGAGGAAGAGGCAGATCTTATGGTGAAAACCCTAGATCTGATCAAGACAAAGTCTAGATCAAGTGGAAAGGTGGAAATTAATTCATAGGAAGGGGTAATTTCTCCCAAGGTGGCTATAATAGAAGTGGATTCCAAGGAACTTGTTACAATTATAGAGAAGGACATAGATCATTTGAGTGGACACATGAAAGCAAGAAAGCTGGTAGTAACAAAAATGCATTGATGCAAGAAGATTCACCGAATGAACCAACAAAGGAAGGAAACCTGATGGTCAAAAGAATATTGTGGAGTGAAAATAAGGAAGATCCAGTGAGGAAAAATTTGTTCAAGACCATATGTTGAGTTTCAGACCAAGTTTGGAAAGCGATTGTTGATAGTGGAAGTTCTGAGAATCTGGTATACGAGGACATGGTTACAAAGTTGTAGTTGGAGAGATTGAAGCACCCAAAGCCCTATAAAATTTCATGGGTCAAATATGATCATACAGTCATGGTAAGTGAACAATGTTTTGTGAATCTAAAAATTGGAAAGTATTATGATAAGGTGTTACGTGATATCATGCCTATGGATTGCTGCCATATTTTGTTGGGTATACCTTGGCAATATGATAGACATGCTATACTTGATGGGAGATTGAAAAAATATACTATTTGGGCTGATGGAAAGAGACAAATTTTGTTACCTTTGGTTGAAGAATATGTTGGTGAGATATGTACATCTGTGAAATTTTGTTTGATGGAAGGTAGACAATTTGTTAAGGATCTAAAGAGAAATGATATCTGCTATGCTTTGATTCCTAACAAATTGAGTGGGAAAACATAAGATAAAATTCCTGTAGAAGTTGATAAGTTGCTCACCGAGTACAAAAAAATCATTTTAGATAACGTACCTAATAGTTTTACACTGATGAGAGATAGTATGGACCTAATTCTTGGAGCTAGTTTTCCAAATAAGGCACCACACTGATTGACACCGACCAAGAATGAGGAACTCAACCGACAAGTTCATGAGTTGTTGTAGAAAGGTTTGATCAAAGAAATTTTGAGTCCATGTGCATTACCAGTCATGTTAGCACCTAAGAAGAATGGAGAATGGTGAATCTATACTGATTCAAGAGCCATTAACAAGATCATAGTGAAGTATCGGTTCCCTATACTGAGGATGGATGATATAATGAATTGTTTGAGTGGATCATAAAATTTTACCAAGATTGATTTGAAGAGTGGATATCATCAGATCAGAATTAGAGAAGGTGATGAATGGAAATCTACTTTCATGACAAAAGAAGGATTGTATGAGTGGTTGGTTATGCCTTTTGATTTAACTAATGCACTGAGTATTTTTATGAGATTGATGAATGAGGTTTTGTAGAAATTCTTGGGTAAATTTGTGATTGTATATTTAGATGAAATTATGATATTCAGTAAGACTAGAGAAGAGAATTTGTTGCACAATAGACATGTATTGTAGGGATTGAAAGAGGAAAAGTTGCTGATTAATTTGAAAAAGTGTTCCTTCATGAAAGAAGAACTTGTGTATTTATGATTTGTTATTTCAGCTGATGGTTTGAAGATGGATCCTGAGAAGGTTGAAGCTATACTTGATTGTCCTAGACCTAATAATGTCAATGACGTAAGATCATTTCATGGATTAGCAAGTTTTTACCAAAAGTTCATCAGAAATTTTAGTTCAATTTGTAATGCTATGACTAAGACAATGAGAGGAGACAAGAGAGAGTTCAAGTGGACTCATGGATCTGATAAAAGTTTTGAGACTTTGAAGAAAAAGGTTTCTGAATTTCCTGTGTTAGCCTTACCTGATTTCAATAAGGTATTCCAAGTTGAGTGTGATGTGTTAGCTCTTTTTCTTGCAATACTTACCTAATGATAATAGTATACCTTGTATACTCAGATGCAACCTCTTTTAGGCAAGAGAAAGGCTAATTTCTAAGGATTGGATAATATCCTTCTTCATTTTTGAGCTCCACAGACTTAGGCAGGTTTTACCTTTTAAAGATTACAGATATTTCAGTCTATTTATTTGGTGGATTGTGTCATTCACTGGGTATGAATCAAAACCTCACTGTAACAACTTATAGGACACTTTAGAGATTGCAATGACTAATTTGAAACAAAGTACTATAAGCCAGGCTATGGTTTTGAGAACATAAACCAATGAGTTAAGGATTTGCATCCTTCTTCCTTTTGATTTTAGGAGGGATAACCTAGTGATTCATTATTTAAGGAATCAACAAAGTGGACAATATCCTGCTGATATAAGTCCTGAGTTCAGCTCATATATTTTAGTGACAAGTGTGTTTGGAATAATTTTGAATATTTTGAAAACTTAGATGATGATAAATTATCAGACCTAGGTCTAGATCAGTGCCTATCCTTTGGGTTACAGAGTCAAAAGCTTGAAGTTTCACATAAACAAAACACAGTAAGCTACCTTACAACCTACATGCAATTAGGATAAGTTACCTTACAAATTATCTGATTACCTCTAAAATACTGTATCAAATCCTTAAATACTGATATGCTTCCTGAAACTACTCACAAAACTTAGTTCTTTGCATGAAAGAAACTTGCAAGTAATTAGATAGTCACCTTGTAACCAAAATGCTTCAGATTTCCTTACACTCTTAACATAAAAAGCATACACAGGAAATAAAGAGACAACAATAAATAAGAGTAAAATTGCACCGTATTTTATTGATGTAATCCTTCTTTCATACATAAGAAAAAGCTTTGAAGCTTGAAAGAACACATGCACATATTTAGAAAGACTGATTCTTTACATTATATTTCATCCTTTATTTCAAAATACAACTCTCTTCTATATATAAGTCCTCAACCATCTTGGAATCCCTTTCAAAAGGATGCTACAAGCTTCGGATGGTCTCAGAAAACCTAACCCTAAAACTACAGAAGAGACAAAAAGAAAGAGAGAGAAGAAGCAGTGGAATGACCAAGTCAAAAAGATAAAAATAGATATTCTTTGTTCTTCTCCCGATCTAGCGACTTGAATTTGATAGTATACATGGTAGATGGCAGTAGTTCGGTCAAGTTTAGATGACCGTGCTTTTAGATTTACCTACATTCTCCTTTTTCAATAACTGTCCTCTTTATCTTCGATGGTGAGGTACCAAGTAGTCATCCCTACTCATCATCCAAAATTTCTTCTTCTACTGTTGGCTTCTTTCTCTTGGGTGTAGTCATCACTTCCCATGCTTTCACTTCATCATCTGATGTCCACTTGAAGTCCTAAGTACTCTGTATTTGGACCTTTTGCCTGTCCCATCTCACATCAGTGATATTCTTGATATCTACTAGAAACTTATTGATGTTAGTTTCTGCATTGAAAGCTTCATCCAATATCTTATTGAACCCTTCTACATCAATATCAATTCCTGAAATAAATGTCTCATTACTAGGCATTTTACTGTCAAACTCACCCCTCCAGGCATCTAAGGCCTTCACTTGATCATCATCTCCTCTTAAAGAAGGTATAAATCTGTTAAAATCATCAGAAAAGAGGCTTAACTTTACCTCAATTTCGTTCAATTTGTCCTTAAAGAATGAGAGAGCAATATTAACTCTTTTGATCTCATCTTCAACTTCAGTCATTATTTCTGGCAAATCTGATCTCAGGGATTGCAATGATGCTAGCTTCTCAAATAATTGCACCCTAGTGGACCACTTAGTAAAATAGGGGTTGAGGATAGCTAAATACCCCATTACCTCAGTGTGCAAAGCTGGCAATTTTTATAGGTGTTGAGTATAACATCAACTTTATCTTTTAAGATATCAATTCTATGTTGCAGCACACCTTTCAATGCTCTTAAAGCAATTGCATTTCCTTTCTCCTCCTTAGCCTTCTCCTCAACCACCTCTTCAGACTTTGCTTTGTCTTCAATTTGCAGGGGCTGTGGTTGCATAGGTACATACATCACCTCAGGCTTTGTTTCCAATTCTTCCATTAATTTCTTTATCATCTGATCCCGCTGATAAAGTTGCACTCGGCATATTTCTCTATCTTTCGCCAATACACTAGTCTCTTCGACAAATGTGCTGCACCTTTCAGACAATTGTTTAGTTTTGTCTTTATTCAAGTGAGCCCAATGTGTCATGATTTGGGATATCTCCAAATCCCTTGTATTTTTCATCGTCCATACCATTTGATTGCCCACCATATTCTCTTGAATATTCACCACTTGAGGCTTTTGATCTTTTGGGCACATGCTCCACATTGCAAAGGCCTGAGACTTTGGGCTATACCCAAATCCTTTTATCACATCGCCTATCTGAACTTCACTAGCCATCTTGAGGTCTGGCTGTTTCCTTATCTGATCAATTATGAAGGCGGATGCTAAATCCCAACCCTCAGCCAATAGTATTCCACTCCCTAGTTCTAGTTTCCTGGCATCCTCTGGTGAAATATCCTCATTTTTAGGATCATAATTCTGCAAAGCCATCAATGCCTCATTAGTTATGGTCTTTTTGTCATCAACTGTCAACTCTGCTCTTATTTGTTCTTTCTTATACCATCTCAGGAAGTCTTTGAACTCCTCAGTTTTCACAAAATTATCATCATTCAAAAATTCTTGTTGATGAATCAATCTTTCATCAATACAAGCCTTAAGGGGCAATTCAACCTCATCATCTAAATCAGGCTGCTATTTCTTACCTTCCCTAATTGATTTCCTTAGGTTATGATCATATAACCTATTGCCAGGTACTAAGGCCTTAGCCTTATCTTTCTTCTTATTCTTCCCTTCAGTTGAAGGCTGACCTATCTCTAGTTTCTGCCTCGTTGCAGCAGGTTCTTCTATATCATCTGGTTGGGTAACCATTGCCAAATCTACAATGTGGCCCTCTGTTCCCTAAAACTGTGGTATTTTAGCAATATCTTGCTGTGGTGGAGCATACCTAGTAGGACGTGCATAATCACTGTCACTAATACTATTGTATTCAGACTCTGAATGATCAGGTGTCTGAGCACCTTTCTTGTCAAGAACTGTATAATCTGTTTGATAAGCACATAGTAGTTGTCTATCATGGCTTTAATCCTGTCAAAATATGGAAAATCAGGGTAAAAACCCCCAAAAGCCAACCCATTTCTCTTTATTTTCCTCTCAAGTTTTAACATCTCTTGAATCCACAGTCTTCTTGTATGAATATAATCTTCATCTAAGATATTCCTTGTTGCATCTTCCTCTATGCACTCATAGTGGACATTAGTATTGGGGATTAAAGGAGTATACAATCTCCTTACCCCTGCCATAAAAACTTCTGGGTCAATGTATCTATAAGGGGCTGCCCCCATTCTGTATCCTTCCAACCATTGACCCACTGCATCAATAGCACCCTTGCCAATTGTGAAGTTAAAAATCTTAAACTGGCTAGGGGTCAAAGTCTCCTTCTTATGTGGCGCAAAATTCTCATTGTCTGTCAACAATAGCTGCCATATGAATTCCATTGCTGCCACTCTTGCTGGTACATAATAGGGTAAGAGATGAGGTGGGTGAATATAGCCATATACCCTGATGATAGTGTAATTCTCTTCCAAAAAGAAGTCACCCCAATTATGCTTTCCACCCCAGCCATCTGTATATTCACACGGCCTAAGAAGTTGTATAACTTTTAGTGGGATTCTTGTTCTGCTGGTCCCCAAACTCTGTAATATTGGATATACAATCCAATTCTGAAAAGCACAATAATCACATTCCCTGGAAGTGTAATTCCAAACCCTCACCCAAAATTGGATAGGATTTGGTCCTGCTTGGTAGAATATCTGAGGGACTAGATTATTAACATCCATGATAACAAAATTGAAATGCAAAAGGAGATGCATAAGAATGGAGTAATGTAAAAACTTGGGCTCCTTCTCCTTTGGGTTTTTCATTCTCTTCTATGTTGC
>MU223056.1:4096694-4120923 GCA_018584345.1 Thuja plicata | reverse complement strand
AAGATCTTTTAACAGGGATCACTATAAACAGTATAGTTCTTTGTGGGTACTAATTCCCACCGGGGTTTTTACCATTTGGTTTCCCCGTAACCAAATTGATGTGTTGTGTAAAGTGTTATCTGTATGTACATTTACTTTGTATCAATCTGGATTAATAAGTATAAGATAAAGATTTAAAGTTGCAGATAAGTGATTCACCCCCCCTCTCAGTTATCTCTGAAGTATTCTAACAATATGTACAACTCTTCTCCTCTTTTTTCACATATATACTTTTTTAAATTTTGTATTGACTCTATTTTATTTTTTATTTTATTTTCAGAAATCTATATCTGACTCTCTATTTATGTATATATCCCCCTTTTTGACAAAAAGTCACAACAGTAAAACATAAGTATAAAAAATGTGCTTATACCTTGCTGTATTCTGGCCATTACATTCTCCCAAGTTTCGTGGAGATTCTATAATATAACAATGTGTTCATTGATTTCTACTGATAGATAAACTATAGTATCTAGGGTTCTAAGCTCTGGAAAACTTACTAGTTCTTTTCCTTTAATTAGATGTATCTGCATGGATTGCATATGGGGAATCGATAGTGCTTGCAATTCAAGCAACTCCAATCCCAGCTTGTCTTCCTCCCGTCTCAGTGAAACCTAAACTCCCATGAGCTCCTATATCTTTGAGTAGTAGGTTTGGAATTCTCTAGGTTTGGTAGTTATCTTTGTAAGATGATCAGTCAGCTCTTTTTTAGTATCTTCCTCCTTCTTAATGTCCAAGGTAAAGTTAGAAATAATATAGAATTTCTCAAAAAATGAAATGATGGATTGCAATTGTTCTTCAATTTTTGAACATAACCCAAAAAGTGTTACCTTTTTTATAGCAATATTTTGTAGTAGGTCCTCCATCAATTTCATCTCCATAGATGCCTTGTGAATTTTCAACATGTATTCAGTCATGTCCTTGTTTGGTCCTTTAATTTTTTGGACTAGATTTTTAAATTGGTCTAGTAGGGGCTCAGACTCATCAATAGTAACTTCAGGAATAATCTTCAGGAAAAATTCTTTTACATATTCTAATATGTCTACCTTTTTCTTCTTCGCCAATAGCTTGTCCTGCTTAGTCTTTTGAGCAACAAGATCTGCATAAATAAATAATTCCTTGGGCTTCATCATATTAGGGTTTCTGGATGGTATGATGATTGAATTACTTAAATCAATCATAAGTTTCCTCTTCCCATTCTTCTTTTTCTCATTCAATATTCTCTCTCCAATAGAGCATTTAAAATGTGATGCCATTGTTGCATCTGGTGACTCAGTATGGTGAACAACTATACTATCATATTCTTTAACTTCCTCATGTTGTGTTGTTTCTTCTCTCTCTACATCCTTCTCTTTTAGATTTGATTCCTGCAATATTTCTTTTTTCTCTATCTTGTGTCTTTTGAACATTTTGAACATTTGATGTATCAGTTTGTGGTGTGTTCTATTTTTGTCCTTCAGTGTTGGTAAGAGGTTCCAACTCGGTATCCTTCCTATGTTCAATCTCGGTAGCTTCTGGCTTATCAACATTCTCTTTTCCTATGTCAACTGGTGGCTTGGTTGCTATATCTTGTGCAACTTCAGTAGTACCAATCTGAATAGTAGAATAACTTTGTACTTGTATCAATATGGGATCAGTACTTTGCAATAGTCTAACATCTACATAAATGCATTTGGTGTCTGGTATTTGCAAATCCCTTACATCTTCATCCTTTGACAACTCCTTTTTAGGATCAATATCCTCTGATGCATCTTCAATGATTACATCTGCATTATCAATGGTTAGATCAATTGGGTCTAGTTGCTTGGTGCTTTCCTTTACCTGTGATTGTATCAACTTGAATCTTCTTGGTTTCTTATTTATTGGTGTCATCTACTTGATATATTTCTTTCCAGTTTCTACCAGTATCCTTCTCTGCTGATTGTAGGTCTTCATTCATTATCCTCAGGGCTCTTCCCTTTACTAGAAATTTCTTTGAATGTTTCTCAATGCTTTTGTAATCTCAGATCGTGCTAGGTCGGGAATAGTATGCACAAGAGATATCTCTAATCTCCTTCTCTGCATTAATCACATACTTCCACCATGCATCATTTTTTTGTAAAGTTCCTCTAGTAGCTTATTTGCAAGCTCAATAGGTGTCACTCTATATCTCTTTAATGTTACAACAACTACATCTTCAATCTTTTTCTTATCTTCTTCATCCCTCTTCAGATACTTAAATTGCCTAAATCCTTTGAATCCTCCTGATTCCTTTAATCCTTCCAAGAAGTCATCAAGACTTTGTGGAAATCATGAGAGATAAGCAACTGGAACAAATTTTTCTGGCTCTTCAGATTCAGTCTCACTCTCTTTTCCAAGTAATAATCTTCTCCTTGTTCTTTCAGGTTGTTTCTTGCCTCTTGTTCTCTCATAGGTTTTACCTTTCGGTTGTATTACCTCGATAGACTTCTTCTCTGTAGGTTGTACCGATGATCTGGTGTTCCTTGTAATACCTCTCTTTCTTGATGAGGGAAATTGTATATTTTGTTTCTCAACCACTGCAAGGGCTTGTGCATTATCAGTATCCACAAATCCAAGAGTCTTTGATAAAACATTTATCATTTTACTCGCCTTCTTAATTGACCTAGGTACCAAAATACCTTGCTTTATTTTGTCTTTGACTTCCTCATAAGTGCCATATATCTTTTCATTGAGGTCAATTGGTTTTTCTAATAGGGCTTCAATCTGTTTAGAACCAATATCAATATCCATTTCATAACCCATCGTTTGAAACCATTCAACTCTCAGTTCATCAAATTTGACTATACAAACATCTGTATCTACTTCAAAACATATGTTATCCTGATATTTGGAAACTATTTGAGGTGGAATCCTATACCTTTTGTGCATTCTAGCTTGGAACTTAGAAAGCAATCAGACATGATTGCATCAAAATTATCTCCTAGACTATCTATAAACTCATGTATCTGATATATAATTGGCCTATCAATCTTCCAAGCTACATCTCCAATGGAGGGAAATGAATTCTGGTAATAGAAGAAGATACATACCAACAATGAACCAAATTTCAAAGTGTTTCTCTTTGCTTTCCTGACTGTGTTCATATTGTCTTGTAATTGCTTCAGCAAAACTTCACAGAGATCTATTTGTAATCCTTTCTTCACTATCTTGTATGCTAGATCAACTGCTCCACATGGTACACTATCTAATCGGGATGATTGAAATACTCTGTAAGATACGATGTTACATGCATACCTTAACTCAGGATCTTTCACAGTAGATATCGTCATTCCTCTACCATCCCATTGTGCTTTGGGGAGCTCGGTGAGCTTACCCTTGTCAATCTGCTTAATCACCTTCAGTCTGTCTCCGATTGGGAATCTAGTGATGATGTGCAATACATCCTTAGTAATTTTAATCAGTTCATCCAACCACATGAATTAGTTGTGTACTCAGATGAGTACCATCCTAACCCACTCGTGCTTGAATACCCTCAATAAATGTATAACATGAACCAATCCTTTAGTTTCTAGATGGGTGTGCTCATCTTTAAATTTTCCTTCCACGCACAACTTGCTGAATGAAGCATCTATCTCAGTTTTACATAGATCTTCAATTTTACAATGTATGAATGTGCGAACATCTTTAATCAAAATAACTCGCGGCAGTATTGAAGACAATTCTCTTGTCATGTCAATTTCTGTAGATATAGCTGGGGGCAACTTGTATTTCAAATTCACTGGTTCAATATTCTTCTCTAGAACTGGTGTTTGCATCTTCGGTGCCATGCTCACTTCAAAATGTATGCTAAAACAAACTAGGGCACACTTGATAATAACTTGACTTTGCAAACACAACTCGGTGTACAACAGATAACTCAGAATTGTATCTCAAATGTCTTGCAAAGATTCATTATTACCTTGAAATCGCTTGAATTCACTATGGGATAATCGCTCTGCAAATGTGCTCAAAGCTCTTTTGAAAATGTTAGGTTCAAATAATTTGCAAAATGATCTATTTATACCTTTTTACATGATTATGGTTCCCAATGACTCTATTAATGTGTAATAAATGTGCTTGCCGAGTCCCTTTTTACCTTTATACCGACTGCATAGTTACTTTGCTCAACCGAGTTAAACAAAATAACCATATATAACAATGTTCACCCAAAAACTTACACAACTTATCCAAATACATCTTAATATGCTGATATGGATCTCAACTCTAATTCTAGGAACTGAATTAGGATTTATTATAAGCATGCAGTTCCTACATACCTATCACAAATTAGGTGGAGATTGGTGCAACCAACTTGGTAGAGATGGTGTTGCCTGTGCTTCCGGATGACAATCCTTCATCCCGTGTCTTTCTCCTCTAGGTTTTTCTCATTTGTTCTCAGATTCCATCAACAGTAGTAGGGGCTTTCACTTTAGATTCATCTTCGGTTGGTGCATCACCTCGGTATCTACAATTTCTTGCAAGGTGTCCTACCTTATGATAATGAAAACATGCCATGCCAGGGTTTCTCCATGCTCTTTGGGTGTTCCTTCCGTGCATCAACATGTAATTTGTAGAAATGTGTCCATACCTTCCACAGGATAAGCGTGAAATTATTGTATTGTATTCCCATGGTATAGATGTGCCTTCTTGGTTAGTATAAGCATTCTCTCGGTTAGGCTTCCATTTGTCATTTCTTTTCTTTATTCTGCACTCTTCAGCTTTGTGTCCAAACTTCTTACAATTCTTGCAGTAATCATCAAAATTAGGTTTCCTTAAGTTGTTAGCAAGATTAGTTCTGCATTGAAATGCTTGCGTCCATACCTATTACATCTAAAACAATGACCATCAAATTTAGGTGTACTCAGTGATTTACCTTTCCTACTCCTGTAGACATTAGCAGTATGTCTAGGCTTCCCACAATAATTGCAACTTGGCTTCTTTTGTTTCGATGGGGGTGCAATACTTTCATCTTTATGTGCATTTGATGATTATCCTTTCTCGGTAGTGTTGTTCTCTTTGAATTAAACTCCTATTTTTCCATTCCTTTGCTTCTGATTCTTGAATTGTTGATCCGGATATTTCAGTGATTCTTTGTTTCTTTTTCAATATTTCATTTGCTTCTTTCTTAGCTTTCAGTCTTTGATCCATTCTTTCAATTTCATCTTTCAATGCTTGGTTCTCAAATTCTTTTCTTGTGTTATCTTTATTTACACTCAAAAGTTGGTCAGTCATATCATAGTGAACTTGTGTCATTCTCATGATCTCATTATCTTTCTCTAATAACATGATTTCAACTTGTCTTTTATCATCTTCTACCATTTTCTTTTTCGTCTTCAAAAATCCTTTTTCCTTCAATCAACTCAGTCATTCTTATCATGTTGGTTTCAAGATCTATCTTCATTATGTCCAACTTCTTGGTAAGTTTATCATTATTTTCCAGTAGTTCTTTTATAGCTGACTTTGACTCATCAGTAAAACTGCCTTCAGATGTTGTCTCAAGTGTATCAACTTGTTCTTGTGTAACCTTTATTTCATTATATATTTTTAATCTAATCCTTAG
This sequence comes from Thuja plicata, assembly GCA_018584345.1. NCBI lineage: Eukaryota > Viridiplantae > Streptophyta > Pinopsida > Cupressales > Cupressaceae > Thuja > Thuja plicata. Next base: position 4,115,324 of record MU223056.1, on the reverse strand, counting down.
AGAATTCTCAAGTTTATTCTTCAGATCAATGATGAACTCTCTTGCACTCTCCAACTCGGAGTCAAGGCTATCAATTATTTTGAATTGCCTAAAAATTTCCATGACTAAGATCTTTAACTCTCAGGTGGTCAAACCTTATAACTCAAGAGTAGTAGCTCTTATACAAATTGTTGGAATGACCATGGAAAGTTGGGACTGAGAGGGGAGGGGTGAATCAGTACCACAAAAACTTTTATAATTGAAACTGCCTATAACCATATGCTGCTGCTGCTATTTACCGAATTCAATAATTTGAAATGAAACTAATATAAATATTATAAAACATATCATCAAAACATTCAAGTAAAAGAACTCATAACTCCATGATTTTGTTTACGCAGAAACCCTTAGTTAGAGGACAAAACTGTGGTGGGGATGATACCCACAACCTTCACTAAGTGTAGTATAAAGGGTGCTCGGTTAGAGCTTATAATGTTTAGCCATTTTGATAGCTTACCCGGTTAAGAGTATACAAAGACTTGTTAGGTCTGCCTGGTTAGAGGATTTACAATCTCAACACTTAGAGATGTACCCTGTTAAAGGTTTTATAAATATCAGATTGTTTAAGATCTACCCAGTATTGGGATTTCTATCTCTCAATATAATAGTATTAACAACTTAACAATGTCTGCTATATTGCATAAAAAACAAATGCTGATCAGACTCTATGTGCTCTGAAATTTGTGTTACCTCAATATCAAATTGTAACACTGCTCAGATTTGCTATGTTGTATTTAAATATTTGCTCAGTGTTCTCTATTCTGGTCTTTGTTCTTCAAATATCTTCGTTTACTTTCACTAACAATATCAACCTCTTCTCTGTATCATCACTCTGTTATGATCTGTAAATCATCCATTAAATATAAGATTTATTACCTCTTAATCTTATGTGTTAGGTCGTTGTGACTTGATTTTAACCTTTAGCTCTTCTTTTTTGCTTGGTGACTGTGTAAATTTTACCTCGATACTTGGTGTTTTTCTTGGAAATAACAAACTTTCATTAATCGCTTAATTTGATCCTCAAATATTCTCTTTGAATTAATTCGATCGTTGTTCTTGTAACAAACCTATCTTCGTGTATTGTATAATCACAATTAATGCCATGTCAATTCATTATATGCGTCCTTATTGTGTTTAGAATAAATTAAGTAACTCGGTAGATAAACTTTTCTTTTCTTGGTTAACTGATCTTTAGTACTCGGTAACTGTCAACTCGGTGTACTTCTTATGCGCTCGGTGTTCGGTAACTATAGACTCTCGGTGTAGTGTCTTTAGCTCTATTGTGTGCTTTACCGACTTTAGTAACTTACTCGGTGTACATTACTGACTAGTTAAATATTTAGTTTTCTCATTTTCACCGATTGATTCTTTGTTGGGATAATGGAGAGGTGTGTACTGACAGGAGAGGGGTGAATCAGTACCCTTAAAATTTTTTAGACTAATCTTTGTAACCAATTGTTCCGTAATAACCGACTGAGTAGAATACATACACCAAACATATAATGTCATTGCTGAAATGTAAATGTATGTAAAGTAAACAATACACATACATGAAACTAAGTACCCATGACACTAGTATTTTGGTATCATAGAAAACCCTTGCTAGAAGGTAAAAACTACAGTGGGGATGAGACCCACAAAACATCACTACTACAGTAAATAAAGTAGCCTGTTAAAACTTACAAAAATTGATCACTTCTGATGATCTTACCCTGTTAGGAGTAACAACGAGATCGATTAGATCTACCTCGTGCGAGGATTTAGAAACACAAAGTATGTGTGCACTTAGTTAAGAGATTTACAAAAGGACGGTTAAGTCTACTCTGTTAAGAGATTTTGGGGTCTATTACAATTGTTTGAGAGTAACAAAAGTGTGATATGAATATATACAATCTCACTAGTGTTGATACAGATCCTTTAAGTGGATACAAAATATATCACCTTAATGTGAATGCTAATACGTTCTTCTCTACTCCGCTCGGTAGCCTTGCCTCTGTTCTAATAACTGATTGCTGCAATGTAGTCTCTGTCCTTAAAACCCTTGCGTGATCTCTGATGTCCGTAGTATGGTGGCTACTTGATCATTTCTTGATCAACATAAATTACAAATGACATCTATACATTATATATCAAACTATATGACCTAATTAGGGCTTAAAAATATCATCCCTAACCTAAGATCAATGGTGTACAAAATTTACCTTGATCATCTAAACATAGGAGATATAGACAATTAATTTTGTGAATTCGTAATTAATGCTCTCCTTGATCTTTGTAAACTATTATCTAGGTCAGAAAAAAGTTATTACCTAGAATGATGTGCCATAACAAACTTTTATGCAGCCTCTGGTCCACTTGGTTAATGTTGTCTCTCGATGCTTGGTGTAGTATGTGTATCTCAGTTATACTACTGTTTGGTTATATTGTGTATCTTGGTGTAGTATATTGCTCGATAAAGTCTATCTACTCGGTAATCACTGCACTTGGTTAACTCTTTGGGTGATCAGTGCTCTTGGTTAACTCTGTACTTTGGTGATTATACCAACTGTCTTGTTTGTGACTCTATTACCGACTCTCCATTTGAGTGCTTGAATACTAATGACAACCTTCAATGCTGATTTGGAGTAACATTCTCCCCATTTGGCATTAGTATCAAAAATTTATCATTTACAAAGTACTATACATAGTGACTCCCCCTTTGTATATGCTCGGTATATGTATATGACTCCTGATTATAGTTTCCCCCTTTACTATACTTATATACATTTATTTCCCCCTTTTTTGAAAATAATGAAAAAGGAATATAACTTACAATTTGTCAAAAATGTTAGGATGGGCTTGCTTGAGATTATCCAGTAGCTTCTCCCATTCCTCTTTTAAATGCTCAAGGGTTAGTAGCTCTAATTTTATCTGATCATGCATATCATATATTCTTTCGGTGACTGACAATTCTGGGGTGGCAATAAAATTTTTTGCCAATGTCACATGTTTCTGCATCATTACTAAATGTAGTAGTAACATTGCCTGTAGTTTGGTTACTTGTTCTATGATTTTCTCCTCTTCTTTCTCCAAGTCTAGTCTCAACCGCTGGTTTTGGAATATTTTGGTGTATTGCATCTGCAATGCATGTTGCTCAGTTGATAGACTATTTGCACTATCTTTTATATCTTGATCTAATTGCTGCGTCTTTTCATTAATCTCTGTAGTGAAGTGATCTAAAGTGCATAAATATTGTAGAATTGTAATGGCTTCAGATATGATGGTTTCTAAAGCATTTAAAAATTCAGATAAAGTTACCTTGTTTACTGCCACTGCCTAGATGATCTTCTCTGTAACTTTGTATTGTATCTTCTTTTCTGTCCGCTCTTCCAATTTATGCTTGACATCAATGTCAGGTTTGTTAATTGCCTCGGTGAGTAGTGCAAGTTGATGAAGTATGGGGGTGGATTCATCTATGTTCACATCAGGAACAAATTGCATGAGAGTCTCCTTAGAAGTCTCTAACACCTGTGCACTTTTGCGTTCTTGTCTCAGCTTATCCTGTGCTGCCTTTCAGGTGCACAGTTCTCCATATCTTGTCAAAGATTCAAGATCAAGTGTTCATGGATTACAATCAGGGATTTAAATGATCTCATCAAGTGTCACGGGACCCTTGCTTCCCTTCTTCTTTTTCTTCTTCTTCTATTTGGTGCTCGATGTAGGAGATAATTTCAATGTCAATTGAGCCTTTTGCATAGTTTTGGGCTTTGCTGGCTCGGTACTCGATGTGATGACTTGGTGAGGTGCTGTGGTAGATGACCTGGTGTTAGCAGTAGAAGTGTCTATCGTTGATGTTTCTGTGTTACCTTCACCTTTTTCTTTTGCATCAATGGTATCTTTTGGTGCATCACCTTGTATTTTTCCACCACTATGCTAAGTCTGTGTACCTTGTGTATCACCCTTGTCTTCATTTGTGTCTGTTTCCTGCTTAGGTTTCTTCTTTTGCACTTCACTCTCTATTTCAATAGCTTGTACCAAAATAGGTAATTGGCCTAGTACATTTGCTCAGGCGACCTCTTATGTGTCTTGCTCATCTATTGTCTCGGTAGCTCTGATTGAATCATCTTCCTTAGACTTATACTATGGATCACCTTGAGTTATGTCTTTTATTGTGATCTCTGGATGTCCTAGATTTGTTACTAGTGTAGGAATACCATCCATTACATTATCAACAACTGCATCATTAATTGTTATCAGTTCTATACTCGGTCGATGTCCCTTGGTATCGACTATAGATGCTATATCTATTGCTTCCTCAGTGTCCTTGATTTCCTCGGGTGGAGTGAGCAGTTTTTTCCAAATCCTTGTGCTCTCTTCATCCACTTCCTTCATATTTCCTTGTAAGATATTCAATGTTTGTTCCTTCTTAGGAAATTTATTGGCATATTGTTGCATAATATTTTCAATCTCTTCTACTATGCATTCATCCTTTAGTAGAGTGAGATCTGCCTCTCTCATCAGTTTCTCAGTGTTGAGTGCATATGACCATCGGGCTGATATCTTATCATATAATTCTTCTGGATTATAAGTATAAAATTCAATAAGGACTCATTTGAAATTTATCATCATACCTATAATAGCTTCTTCAAGTTTGTTCTGATTCTCGATAGTCAAATCTGTATAGGTGTGTAGCTTAGGATGTGCTAACCGTTCGGTTGTCCTTATAGCTTCAACAACTTCATCAATACTCTTCGGTGCCTTGTTTACCACAACCTTAAATTGTTCAGTATTTTCATCAGAATCATCCTTATCATCCTTATTCCTTATGTATTTGTTTCTTTGTCTTAGTGCTGGATTCTCGGTAGTGCCCTTTTGTTTCCTTGTTTGGTATGTGAACTTTGGTGAGGGTCTTGTTATCTTTTCAACTCCTTTCTTTAAAGGTGGTGAATATGTAGTCACCAATTGTGATCTGGTCTTTGGTAGAGACTCAGTCTTTGTGCTTTTTCCCCTTTTGGTATTAGGTGCCTTATCTTGTGCTTCATCAGACTCGGTGGCACCAACATCATGTTCAGGTTCATCATCTTGACCGACTAAGGTCTGCTCCTCGGTTTCATTTACTGATTTATCCAATTCTTCATTTGTGATTGCAAATTTTCTTTTCAATGTCTTGAATATCTTAGTCTTTTTCCTGCCCATCTTCTCAACTTGTAGACCAATATATATTCGGGTCTGGGCTTCACCATATGTGCCAAATCTCATGGCAGATTTTTCAACTGGTTTATTCAACAATTTATCAATAGGTTCTGAAGAAATATCAATGTTTAATTCATAATCCAACAGAGGTAGCCATGCTATCCTCGGTTGTGCTGCCTTTATGAGAGTAGTATCGATGTCTACTACAAAAAAAATTTCATCTTTGTATTTCTCTACCAATTGCAATGGAATTCGAGTCCTCTTTTCCATCCTAGCCTTAAACTTAGCAAAATAATCATTCATGACTGGCTCAAAATTTATGCCTAAGCTTGTAATCAAATCACCGATTTGTAGTGTAATCGGTTAGTTTGTCTTCCATTTAACTATACCGATGGAGGGAAAGAAATTTTGAAGGTATAAGAATGTGCATAGTTGTAATGAACCAAACTTACATGTATTTGACTGTACCGATCTGATGGTTTTCATGTTTTCTTCAAATTGCCTCTGTAACAACTCGGCGAGTTCAAGTTGTAATCCTTTCTTAACAATCTTGTAAGCGATATCAACAACTCTGCATGCAATTTTGTTTGGTCTGCTGGAATGGAATATCTTATATCCAATGACATATGCACTGAACCTAAGTTCAGGATCACCGATTGAGTTTATCTTTAGACCTCTTTCATCCCACTCGGCTCCTGTTAACTTTTCTATCTCGGTTCTTGGAGGGTGCCTTAGGGATTTTGCTTTATCAGATATTGGATACCCTGTCACTACGTGAATAACGTCTTTTGTTATCTTCTTTGGTTCATCCAGCCAGAGCTTTCCATCGTGTACTTTACTCATAACAATGCAGATCCACTTGGTGTGAAAGACCTTCAAAAAATTTAGGGTATTGGTTAACCCTTTAACCTCCAGATGCTTATGATCATCCTTTAGCTTTCCATATGTATATAGCGATTGATATGTAGAAATTAGATCGAAATATCCTATTTCACCTATCTTACAGTGACTGTAGGCACACACATCTTGGACCAACATAACCCTAGGTGGAATCGATGAAAACACACCTTTCTCATCGGTTTGGGCTACAACCTACCAATGTATCTTATCGTTCAGCTCTGTGCAAGTGGAGTTCTTAACCAAAACAACCTTTTTCTCCTTCTCCATCTTTTCCTTCATGGCTTGAGATGACGATGTCATGATTTCTATTTTATGGTTTGCACAAACGATGTTTGAATGACTCGGTAAATGCAGAATGCGTAATGACTGACCTCTATGCTGCTCGGAATAGACTCTAAATCTCTATAGAATGCTTGAAATAATTTTCTTTGAATTTTCTCTATTTTTCTCCGCTCTGCTCTGTGATCGCGGTGTAAACGAATGAGTTTACATCGATTTAATTTATAGCAATTAGCTTTGGGCAGTGCAATAAATGCTCTTCACCAACCACTTAGTGAAAAAAAATTATGTTCGGTTAACACTAACAATACTTCAGCTCGGTGAGTGTACCAAATGCTCGGTTGCCTTAGCAACTCAGTTGTCTCTTCACATATTCACCTACTGGCATTTCTTATTCGGTACATATTAACCGACTTAACTAGATCATAGTAATAAAAAATATAATACCATAGTGCATCTTAATTCATGCTAATTTGGAATTTGTGTAATGAATATAGGAATTGATGTAAGATATAGCTTTGCAAAACATAGTTCCTTTACCTGCTTGATTTGTTCAGTTGGAGATGGTGGAGCAAACTAATCCATTGGATGAGGTGTCACTGACTGTTGTGCTTGGTCATGCATTACCATTTGATGCTTTCCTCCACATTTGATTTTTGATCATCAGATTTCTTCAATTGTATTTCCATTTCCATAAGTATTTATTCAGTCTGCACAGTCTTTTCTTAAGTGAAGGACTTGGTCACGGTGAGAACATGCCATTCTAGAGTTTGACCAATTCCTAGACTTGGTTCGCCATTGTCTCATGTAGATTTCTGCTATATGCCCATATTTACCACATGTTGTACAACTACTCCAAGTGTTATAATCCCTTGCATAAGCATTTCCTTGTCTTCTCGATTGATTTACCTTTTCTTGTCCTTTAGGCTTCCAGATTTGCTTTGTATTCTTCCTGCATGCTTGTGATGTATGACCATGCATGTTGCAATTATGACAGTATTTATCCATGTATGGTTTCTTCTATGTTTTGTTCAACTTGGATCTACACTCATGTGCCTGATGTCCATGTTTATGATATTTATAGAAATTACCATTAAATTTAGGAGGGTTTCTGGGAATACCTTTTTCTTTGCTCCTACAAACATTTGATGTGTGGCCCAGTTTTCCATAGTGATGACAAGATGGCTTCTTGGGCTTCAGACTTGAGTATACAATCCTTTGTTCAGCTTGATTTGATGATTCTCCTTGCTCAATATACCCTTATCTGGTATTGTTGTTCAGTCTTCTTTGGTAGTTCATAAATTCATCCATTCTCTTAGTGCTTTCTTTAGATCTCTTATTCACTTCATTATGTTGTTGTAAAATACTCAACTCATTTCTTAGTTTCTCATTTTCTTCTTTCAATACACCAATATCTTCTATTCTTCGTGCAAGTTCAGTATTCACTCAGTTTGCCTCATGATTCATAGCAATCACTTGATTAGTGATCTCAAAGTAATGTTCAGTAAGTCTCAATATTTTAGATTCTTTTTCTTGTAACTTTTCAGTCATCTATCTTCTATCATCAACAACCATGTTTCTATCTTGTTCAACTTTCTTTGCATCATTCAAGACTTCAACCATTCTAACCATTTGTGTATCTTGACCGATTTGTAGTGCTTTCACTTGTTCAATAAGTTGTTGATTGCTCTCAGATAGCTTTGATATGATTTATTCAGATGCATCAGACATGCTACCATATTCAGATCCAGATGTGTCAAATGGGTCATGAATCTCTTCTTCCTCATAATCAGTCTCATGATAGCGAAGTTCCATGTCCTTTATCTTAATCAACATCTCCCTAAATTTTTCTTTGGCTTCCTTGTATTGTTCGACATAGATCTGAAACTGTAACTTCTGATTTTCAATAGTTTTGTCAAGTGTATAACTAAGTCCATTGTAAGATCTTTTCTCTTCAGAAATTAAACCTTCTAAACAAGAGAACTAGCTCTGATACCAATTATTGGGATAATGGAGAGCTATGTATTGGGAGGGGAGGGGTGAATCAGTACCCTTAAAAAATTTTAGACTAATCTTTGTAACCAATTGTTCTGTAATAAATGACTGAGTAGAATGCATACACCAAACATATAATGTCACTTCTGAAATGTAAATGTATGTAAAGTAAACAATACACATACATGAAATTAAGTACCCATGACACTAGTATTTTGGTATCGTAGAAAACCCTTGTTAGAAGGTAAAAACTGCGGTGGGGATGAGACCCACAAAACTTCACTACTACAGTAAATAAAGTATCCTGTTAAAGCTTAAAAAATTGATCACTTCTGATGATCTTACCCTATTAGGAGTAACACTGAGATCAATTAGATCTACCTCGTGAGAGGATTTAGCAACCCAAAGTATGTGTGCACTCAATTAAGAGATTTACAAAAAGACGGTTAAGTCTACTTTGTTAAGAGATTTTGGGGTCTGTTACAATTGTTAGAGAGTAACAAAAGCATGATATGAATATATACAATCTCACTATTGTTGATACATATCCATTAAGTGTATACAAAAAATATCACCTTAATGTGAATGATAATACCTTCTTCTCTGTTTTGCTCGGTGGCCTTGCCTCTGTTCTGATAACTAATTACTACAATGTAGTCTCTGTTCTTAAAACCCTTGTCTGATCTCCGATGTCCGTAGTATGGCGACTACTTGATCATTTCTTGATCAACATACATTACAAAATGACATCTATACATTATATATCAAACTCTATGACCTAATTAGGGCCTAACAATATCATCCCTAACCTAAGATCAATGGTGTACAAAATTTACCTTGATCATATCAACATAGGAGATATAGATAATTAACGTTGTGAATCCATAATTAGTGCTCTCCTTGATCTTTGTAAACCGTTATCTAGGTCATAAAAAAGTTGTTACCTAGAATGATGTGCCATAAAAAACTTTTATGTGGCCTCTGGTCCACTCGGTTAATGTTGTCTCTCGGTGCTTGGTGTAGTCTGTGTATCTTGGTTATACTGTTGTTCGGTTATACTATGTATCTTGGTGTAGTCTACCAATCGGTAAAGTATTTCTGCTCTTTAATCACTACACTCGGTTAACTCTATGCGTGATCAGTACTCTCGATTAACTCTATGCGTGATTAGTGCTCTCGATTAACTCTATACTCTAGTGATTATACTGACTGTCTTGTTATTGAATTTATTATCGACTGTCCTTTTGAGTGCTTGAATACTAATGGCAACCTTCAATGCTTATTTGGAGTATCATTCTTTGACTCATATGACTTTGCCTTGACTAATGACAACAAAATATCTATAGAGATAATAGTTCAAGCCTTGAAGAAGTGGATACATTATTTTATGCCAAGTGAATTTGTGTTGTATACTAATCATAAGGCTTTACAATAATTGAGTAGTCAGAATAAGTTGAATCAAAGATATATGAAATGGGTAGATTATTTGTTGAGTTTCACATTTGTGATAAAGCATAAGAGCAGAGTATCCAATAGAGTGGATGATGCATTGAGTAGAAGAAGATCTTTGATGAACGAAATGGGAATTGAAGTTCTTGGTTTTGATGATATGAAGAATTTGTATGAAACTGACCTTGATTTTTCCGAGCCATGGAGAATGTACAGAGCACCTATACCAGATCAACTGAGTAGGTTTGAAGACTATTTGATTCAAGAAGATATGTTGTTCAAAGGAGTTTAGTTATGTATACAAAAAGGATCAATGAGAACCAATTTTATAAAGGAGAAACATAGTAGTGGTTCGACAGGACATTTTTGCATTGATAAAACATTGAGTTTACTAAAGGAGAGGTATTTTTGGCCTCAGTTGTATAAGGATGTTCAAAAATTTGTGAAGAGTTGTGGAGTTTGTAAAGTTGCGAAAGGAACAAGTATTTTCTTCAAAGAGATTGTCACATTGCATGGATTACCGAAGAGTATCATTTCTGACCGAGATAATAAGTTTGTTGGCTATTTTTGGAAAACACTTTGGAAAAAGCTAGACACCGAGTTGAAGTATAGTTCTATATTTCATCCATAGACTGATGGACAAATAGAGGTTGTAAACCAAAGTTAGGGTAACTTGTTGAGATGCTTAGTTGGAGACAAACTAAGTAATTGGGATGTGATGTTAGCACAAGCAAAGTTTGCATACAATAATTTAGTGAATAGGAGTATTGGCGAGACACCCTTTTAAATTGTTACTGACACACAACTGAGAGGTGTATCAGACTTGAGAGATATTGCTGGAGAAGAGAAGAGAAGTGCTGAAGGAGAAAAAATTGCTGAGTTGGATCAAGAAGACATAAGGTTTTTGAGGTTGGTAATGAAGTGATTGTTCATTTGAAGAAAGGTAGATTTCCTGTTGGGACATATGGAATATTGAAGATGAAGAAATTTGGTCCTTGTTGATGACATGTAACTGATTGAATGTTTGACAATGTTAAGTTGAAGATAATGCAAGGCATTAAATCAGTTAATGGTTTGTATTATCATTGATGTCAACTTGATATCATTTGTACGGTCATGTACATAATGCCAAAGACTTCAAAGAATCAATGGAACATAGGTTATGCTTTCAACAATGCATAAATGTCAAGTATTCACCAAGTGACAGAAAACACCGATGGAGTGCACACCATCGGTAAAGACAAAGATGAAAAGTCACAGTGATACCCGACGAGCATAAGATAGTGTTTCCCGATGAAGAAAAACCACAGGATGCCCGATGAGCTGAAAACAGAGTTGCCCGATGAGTAAAATCCAATTATGCTTGACGAACGGAGATCCCAAAGCTAACTGGAGTCACACCAATGAAACTGGTAGTTGTCACTGATGACTAACTACAGAGTTGACTGATAGAATAGAGAGTTCAGAAAATGACAAAATATCTAGCTGTCAAGAGCTAAAGATAGACTTAACTGGTTGTTTTCTTTATTTTATTCGACCAGAGTTAAGTAATTGATTTAAAGCTGATTTATACAACTGGCATGAAGATAACTACGAGACAAATCAGGAGTTATGCTTTAAATCAAATTGGCTAGATTGTTTTTCACGCCAAGAATCAAGAATCAAGAAACAGTGAATATTATGTCTATATACGAGACATGCTTAATTCATTTCCGTATGCATGGGAAGGGGAGTGAATAAAAAGAGGATGCTAAAGAGAAACTGATGAAGAAGAACTTCATACAGTCCTGATCAATCAAGCTAAAGGAGAAATAAATAATTTTGCAGACACCGACGAACAGTGAAGCACAATATCACAGAGTAGAAAGTGTGGAGCACAAAGAATTGAATTGATACATTGATCAGAGAGGTAATGTACTTAAATAGATTTGAAAATATGCAATTCAAAGTTGCATTAGAAACATATCATAGTGTTTCAGTTTAACCATTGAAGCATCAAGTCTCTTAACCGAGCAGGACTTAACAGTCTTCTACATATTGAGGTACATCCCAAGGAGTGCCAAAAAGGTTGATTCATAAAAGTAGCATTGGACTTGCCCGATACCTATTGACAGTCTAAGAAGAAGGCTGATTCAAGGATGGTAGCAATAGATACCCGATACTAAGTGACAACCTCTATGTATAAAATCCTCTAACAAGGTCACACTTAACAGTGTGTTTGTAACCTTTAACAGGGTTGGCTCCTAACAGGGCTCACTTTAGAAGAGTGAAAATTTGGGGTACCGGTCCCAGTGGTTTTTCCCTTAATAGGGTTTCTACGTTAAAATCTATGTGTTATGTGTGTATGGTTTATTACTTTACTGTTTTACATTTCACATATGCATTTATGGATTGATTGGTATACTCTGCTTATTTACTAAGTTTCGGTAAATAGTTTTACTGCTTATTGGTAATCAAGGAGAATAAGGACAAACAAGGAAAACCGACAGACAATTAATCATTATAAGTATTTCATGGCATGCATCTTGTAGGGACACAATAATCTAAGGTTTATTTGATTGGTGGTAAATAGTTGAAGGATAAATTTTGAGGCCACTGATTCACCCCCCCCTCTCAGTTATTACTAACACATGCAATATTTTGAGGAAGTTTGACAATGGAAATTCTTATGAAGTGGAGTTTCCTGATGACATGGATATATCACCTATATTCAATATTTTAGATTTGTATGAGTATCATGAACTTGATAAAGAAGTGACCGTACCGAGTGATTATCCTAAGAAACAGATAGAAGAAATTGAACAAATTTTGGAACAAAGAATTGGATGTTCCTATCTCACCGAGTAGAGTGTTTGATTGTTGGTTCTTCTGGACGACATCTGCAGTTAATTTTTAGTCTCAATATTAATTTAGGATCTTATTGGGGAACATGTGGACCTAAATCTAGGCCGTTGCTACTTCCTATGCAAATCTTTAGGATCTTTCGGGGCCGACCTTTTTGGTTGCCTCTTATATAAATGTATTGTTTTGTTCATCAATTAGGAGGTAGATAGTAGGAGATAGATGAATAGTGAACTATAATAAAGAAATATGAGAGATTATGGGTCTTGCATGCTTAATGATTGTTCTTTGATTGTTTTGAATATATATGGCCATAACCGGGAAGGCTTCACAACTCGACATGTATAAAGTTTGATAAATAAATAAAATTCTTTTCATTCCTTCTCTCCCTCTCTGTGTTAAAAGCTTCCGTGTTGTGTTTTGCAAGATGATTTGGTGTTTGGGAGTGCCTTTGGCCCCATCTACCGACCCGACTTGCATCAAAACTGAACTGCCAAATAGCATCAATTATGCCAATACAATTCCAATGAAGCTCTGCAATGTATCACAAACCAATTCTCTGATATGTTATTCTTCACACAAGATCATGTACAACTTATCCATCATCACATCATACTTATCACATTCAAAACTCGATCTTATCTCAAAAATATTAACTCAGCTGACCCAACAAGCATCTAAATCAGTCGACCCAACAAGAATATAATGAAATGTCTAGAAGATTCCATTATACCTTGACTAAATCACTACACAATAACTTGCTATTTGAATAGAATATCTTGCATATTCATCCCTTTCAATAAAAATCATCAAAACGATCGGATCATCGAACTATTAAGATCGCCGATCGATCCAATGCACCACTAACTTGCATAGGATAAATCTTTGTCAACCCATTACACAAAGTATCATATCTCCATCATGCTGCATCACAAAAATGTGTGATCATCAGATTAGACATATCATGATGTATAATTAAAATCTTTACCTTCGCATCATTTAATACATTAACCTTTGTCTGTATTGACTCAATCTTTGAATATGTATCCTGCACTGTTCTTCATACTTAGCTATTTTTTTTATCAAAAAAACAATTGACAGACAAAATATTTGATCGCTGGCCAAGAGTAAAGTGTATAGTTACCATCAATGACAATATATCATGCATTATTAGCTGTCTCTTGCCAATAGAGGCAAAAGCTCAAATTTTTCATGTTTTTTTTTTACATCACAAGCTTCCTATAGAGGATAAATTAAGATTTCTAACTTTGCATTCAACTAAGTGTCCATTTTGTTTCCATAGTGAAAATATAAAACATATTTTTGGGACTATTTTAGAGATAGAAAGAAATGGGATTTCATGTTCAATCATTTTTTAACTATTTTTTTTTATCATGCTTTGAGATGAAAGGAAGCTATTTTTGGTGTTGGTCTTCGAGAGAATATGATTGCAGATTCTACGAGACAATGCATTTTACTGCACATATAGAAAAGTAAATATCAAACAATATTTTTTAATCATATTGTGCATTCGATAGCAGACATTTTAAAGTTTTACTCATAAATAATATTCCAACTCATCTTCTTATGTTTACAACTAAAGATTGGTCAAATAAATTTTGACATATTTAATAAAAGTTTTACTCAAAGAATGTTTAAACTCATCTTCTTATGTTTACAACTAAAGATTGGTCAAAAAAATGGTGACATATATAATAAATACCTAGATTAAATAAAATATCAGTTTTTGCAACTTCATGGAGGAGAGATTAAATGTGCTAGATAGTTATAGAAGTTCCTCAAGTTTCAAGTTTGATGTGTTTCCACGTGGGTTTAATATCATTTCTATAAATGACCTTTTGTATAACTGCCTTTTTGTTCATATCCATCTATTGTACTTTTATATATATTGCCACTTGTACATATTCAACATGTCTCATGTCTTTTGTGTATATTGTTGTCATGTCTAGTGAGTTGATACAATCAGCTGGTTATATTTTGACTCATTATATTGTAAGCTCGTGGTTTAGGCTATCTTTTATACTTTGACACTGTAGTCTTATTCTTTTTGTGTAGTCACTTCTTGGACTGCTATTTATTTTCCATGCAATAATTTTACTTTGTTAAATACAAAAGATAAATAGAAAAGAAACACATGAGAATAAATAAAGAATAAAGAGAAAGAAAAACATAATCTCCTTGAGGTCATAACCATAAGAAACCATACTTCAAATCTCAATCAAGCTAAAAGTTAGCATGTCAACCAAGCTTGACACTCCCTTTTAAACTCCATCTCTCAGAAGCCTCCTCCTTAGTTTTCATTCTTTTACCAACTCCTTTTTCCCTTCCCCTTCTCAATTTTCCCTTCTCCTTTGTTTACGTTCTTTCTTATTTCCCCTCTTTTTTTTTCCCTTTCCTAGTTAACTTCCTTGTCTTCTTTTACCCTTAGCTTTCTTATATTTCTCTCTTTCCTTTTGTCTTTATCCAAACTTTTTATTTTTATTTTATGGTTTTAATGGTTTGTTGTTTGATTATTTTATCTTTCCTACTTAATTTTTTTTTCAAAATTTTAAATTTGTAATTTCTTGTCCTTTACTCTTTGTAATATTTTTTCTTTTTAATTTGTAAATTTCTTTCGTTCTTTTCTTCTTTTATTTTACATTATTCCTATGTTTGTATTTAGTTTGTGTAGTGCCTTGATTTATTATTTTAATCTTTCTTATTCTTGCCTTGGTCTTTGTTATTATTTTTTCCTCATAATTTCTCTTTCTTCTAGATCTTTCTTTTTTCTCATTTCTTGTTTTCTTCTTGAACTTTAGTGCTTGGTACCTTTACTCTTTAACTAATTTCTTCTTTCTTTTCTTTTTTTTTTTAATAATTTTTTTAAATTCTCTTTCCCTGCAATCTTCTATAGGGTCAATTTCGCATTCCATTTCTCATTTTTGTTTTTTTCTTAAAGATAAACAAGTGGGAGTGATTCAAAATGTCAATTGAAAAATTACACACAGTTTCTTCCAAAATATTGCATACACTTTTCATAGGTTGTGAAATACTTATATCATAATTTTATTTACCTAATTAAAATTTTATTATCTTATTTTATTTGAATAATTTTAGGTTGATGCTCTTTTTTCCCTTCGTCCTTTATTGTTTTCAGTCTCCTCTTTTCTTCCCCTTTCTTATTTCTATATCATGTTCTTTACCCCACTCTTCCTCTTTGTCTTCTTCTTTAACAACTTTCTTATTTTCTAACTACTTGTTATTTTGGTTAATTTAGGTTCATTTAAGTATTTCTATTTTCAATTACTTAACTATTTCTTTCTTTTAATTATTCTAAATTTTATACTAATCTCATGTCTCTTCTTTTGAATTTATTATTATCTTTCAAAATTTAAACCTTGTTTCTTTCTCATTATCACACACCTTATTTTTGGCAATTTAGATGTGTTGTCATTGATGTCAACATGTCTATTATGTAGTTTGGATGTTTGTTGTACAATTTTGCCAGTAACACAAGATGATCAAAAGAATGGTGAAGGAATGCTAATGAAGATGAGGAGTCGCGCACCTCATGGGATGATGTAGAGGTTGTCTACATGGTTCATGTCAAGTTTCAGTTGCTGACATGATGATTTGATCAAGTTATGATGTCACAGATGAAGGCTGGTTATTTTACTATTTGCTAGTGTAACAAAGTTACAGAGAATGATTTCACGCACGTACTCAAGGTGAGATCTTTGGTTGCAAAATTTGGGAATGTGTTAAGGACATAGAAATGTGTCTACCATTCAAAGGGTTTGTGATTATGATGGTCCACAAGGCATTTACAAGTATTTCAGTTGGGGTTAACAGTGTTCTTGAGGTTTAGCATGAAATGCTTATAGATCTGATGAGTGTGATGAATTTGATTGTTTGATTGAGCTTTATGATGCCTTAGGATGATCTAGGATTATGTGGTTGATGAGTTAGTAGCTTACATTGATCAAGGTGACCAAGTTCAATCGATTTGAAGATGTTTTTATGTTCTTAGTTGACATGTCAAGAAAAGTTGATAAAACAGTTTATGAGAGATTGACAAAACATTGTAGGGTTATGATTATGATCTCGAGGTGTTTGTGAAGGATCTGAAAATATTTGGAAAGTGCACAGTGATCTTGATGGTTGATTTTGGTGCTAAGAGTTCAAAGTTGGAGGGTTAGGTTTTGCTGACCTAGTTCTTGATAAATATGGTGAATTAGGGTTTGATTTGTGTTGCCGTGTGTGTGGGCTAGTGTTTGGAAGATTGTAGAAGTAAGAGGTTGCTAGTGAAACACTTTTACAAATATAATGAAGGTTGGATTGCTCATCTGAGTATGACAGAGAGAATTGCAGCAAGGGATCTGATTGTACTTAAATGGAACTGACCAAGGCATAGGTAGATGTTATCATATAGTTCATGAATTCTTAGATTGATGTCTGAATTGTGATTGTAAGTTAGTGAGACTTTCTTAGGGTTGTAGCCCGAGGCAAATTGAGTAGTGAACTCTAGGCAGTGTGCCTGAATGCATGTGCATTCCCCATATTGTAATAG
Source organism: Thuja plicata (assembly GCA_018584345.1). Lineage (NCBI taxonomy): Eukaryota > Viridiplantae > Streptophyta > Pinopsida > Cupressales > Cupressaceae > Thuja > Thuja plicata. Next base: position 4,098,079 of record MU223056.1, on the reverse strand, counting down.
GTTTATACTTCTAACAAGGTACTAGTCTTATTGTGGGTTTTAGCCCCACCGTGGTTTTCACCCTAGTTTGGGTTTTCACGATAAAAATCTTTGTATTATGTGGTGTTGACATTTTTTGATTTTTGTTTACATGCTTTACAATTTGCAAACCAGTTTAATAAAGATTAAAGTGATAAAGGGCTTCAAGCTTTAAAGGTTTAAGGGTTTGAAGATTTGAGTGTTTTAGGAGGAAATGATTCACCCCCCCTCTCAGTTGCTTGCTGCCTATTTCCAACACTTGTAAGGATATATAAGCAATTCAAATTACCACTTAGTCCTCTCCTTGATGAAAACTATATATGTATTTTATTTTATATTCTTTTTAATATGAAGTTTGTATAATGCTTTATTAACCCAATGCTTGGCGACATATAAATATAAACTACAATAATTTAACTACACAACTAGTCTACTCATTATTATTATGCTTATTCCACATAAAGAACTAAGAAATTGCTATCAAGGTGTCCATTGTTTCTTCAACTACTTAATTATTTTATATTATTTTTAATATGAAACTCATTTAATATTTTATTAAACTAATCATTTGACTGTACTTCAATATTAGTTACAATAATTTTACCGCACAATGATTCAATGATTACTATTATATTTACTCCAATATAAAGAACTAAGAAATTTCTATCAAGAAGCCCATCATTTTTTCAATTGCTTTTCTATTCTATATTATCATATTGCTATCAAGATGTCTATCACAACTATTCTATATTGTCATATTGCTACCAAGATGCCCTTCACTTTTTATTATGCCTATTGCAATATTAAGAAACACTTCTAGAAGAGTAATTGCTACTTTAATACACACTTCTCACCTTTGCTTTGTGAAATAAGAACTCTTCAAATGTTTTTTTTTTTCAATAATTTTTACGCCGTAGGCGTTTCCCTCTGGGAAAGCCCCGACTTCTTTTATGCATCGACAGTTGGTAGCATTGGAGAGGCCAATGACTACCATTCAAATAATCTCCACCGTTGCATCTCTATTTTTTTTATTGGCCAGGGCTGATGGCTGGGACCCACCGCAGTCAATAGAACATTTTCTCCACCATTGTCATTTTCTCCACTCCTTCCCGGTGGATTATTTCATTTTGTTTTGCTAGGGTTTTATTATATTTTTCCTACAAACAGTCTTCGCATTTCCGAGTCCACCTCAGCCGTCTCCTTGCCGTATTTTGTCTTCTCCGGTTGAATCATTAATACGTATGTTACAATTTTTATGTGAATTGATGATTTTGGGTAGAGTTTAAATATTTTAATAAAATAGAAAGGTAAGGACTACTATGTATCAAATATTTTTTAAATATGACAAAGTTTGAATATTTTATAAT
>MU223056.1:4069112-4080417 GCA_018584345.1 Thuja plicata | reverse complement strand
TCCCTCCCCCCCCCCCACACACACACACACACACACACATATTCCCCTATTTTTAAATAGTCATCCCGTAGAAATTGGCCCTAAACCATACCCATATTGGAAACTCATCCCCGTCCCCGACCCCGTCCCCGAAGTTCCGTGGAACATAAGATTCAATGTATTTTATATGGATTATGAAAGTAATGATATGTAATGTTTTCTTTTGGGATTGTTCTAAAATTTTGTCCTAGAATCACAAAGTTTAATAATAATAATAAGAAATATGGCTCATTAAGATACAACTTACCATTTAACAATTTCTTTTTCAACATAAATTTTGGTTTAGCAATAATGATAGATAATATTTTAAATATAATTTTGTAAGACCCATTATTTAGGGTTAGGGATCTATTGTGAGGTTTTCACAACATCGCCCCATTGCAAATGGAGACCCCTCTTTTTGCTTTAGTAGTAGGAGTAGTGGCCTTAGTTGGTGGCAATTTGCAAGCCTCCAAGTCGAGGAGATGAGTTTGGACAACTTTGGCCTGCTAGGTTGTCAAGTGTGTCAGGCGTGTGAGCGAGAGTTGAGCTAAGCTACTCAAGGATATGGAGTTGAAATCAAAGAGGATTTGTGATGAAATGAGTTAAAACCTTTTGAAAATCCTTGCTCTAGTTTCAATTTCATCTTAGAAAGTCAGGAAAGGTTGTGGGAGGTAACACAGTTGGAGGGGTGTTGAATCCTGAAATTCGGCTATGTCTAGAATTTTATAGAAACTCCCAAAATCTAATATCTTTATTATAACTCCTATGAAGCTGAAACCTATCTCAAACATCCAGACAATATTTATATAAAATATAACTAAAAGTATAATTTTAACTTATACTTAAATGTTATATTTTATATAAATCACTTCGCCCTCCGAGCTGAAGAAATTGACTTGATGAATTTGGGAGTTAACTCGCAAACAAAAAATCCTAACACTAGGTCGGAATCCAACCATGTCTCAAGATCCACAATCCCAACAACCCCCAAAATTTCGCCCCCAGTTTAGACGAGTTTCAAGTACGAATTGATGAGAAGAACAAAACAAGAGTGCAATGATGATTTTAGAGGAGAATTTGCGAAATTGGAACAATCCCAAGGGAGGGGCGGAATCCGCCCTCCTCTTGGGATTCTTAATCCCAACAACCACTAGATTTACACCTTGCATTTAAATGGATTGAAATGTGGGAGTTGAAGATGAATTGCAAACATATGGGCAGATCCAAACCAAGCTAAGAGTGGTGAGATTCAAAACTTGAGATTTAGAGAGACAAAGAAACAATCCTAAGGAAGGGGCAAAATATGCCCCCCGCTTGGGATTCCTTGTCCCAGCTCCCCCTTAAATTTTGCCCTCTTCCTTGAGTCAAAATCCTAACTCACCCTCAATCTTCACCCAATGATGGAGGCTTGACAATGCAATATCTCAACTTTGTATGAGGTATGGTGAACAAATCCTAAACAGAAGGATAGATCAGTTAAGACTTGAAGGGAAAAATGTAAATTTTGGGAGCGAGACATCAAGGAAATCAAACTTTCAACTTTAAATACACAATTTAGATTAGATGAAGTATGAGAATCACCTTCAAAATCAAATTGAACTACTAAGATGAAAAGGGGGGATGTGAGTTTGTGTAAAATAAGGCTAAGTTAGAAAAAGAAAATCCTAAGGTAGGGGTGGAATCCGCCCCCTACTTGGAATTCTCAATCCCAACGAGCATGCAATCTCCGCCCTATTATCAAGCCACCAAGAGAGAGGATTCAAGGCATGGTTTGAGGTGATAAATAAAGGCAAGAATGATGATATCAACCCAAGGCAATGGTAGATTGATCAAGCATGAAATGGTTGAATTTTGAAGTCCAAATAAGCAATAATGAAAAGCAATGGAAGAATCCTAAGGGGCCGAATTAGTTCCCTTCTTAGGATTCCAACCCAACCTTGTGAGATTTCTACCCTCTACCAAATCAAAGAACTCCTTCAAATCAGTTGTCCTAAAACTCAAAACCTCAATCAACTTATAACCTTTAATTCTTAGTTCTGAATGATGAACATTAAAGCAAGATCACAACACATTAATTAACACAACACCAAGATTTTTGATGTGGAAATCGGGTTAAGGGAAAAACCATGGTGGGGCTCAAACCCACAAGATAATATACTCTGTTAAAAGCACTATACCATGTTAGAAGTATTAAAAGGGGAATACACATGCATTTAGGCACACTTCCTAGAGCTCACTACTCAAATACAATAAGGGCTACAACTCAAAGGAAGGATCACTGCCTTACAACAAGTAGATGAACAACAATCTACTGTGGGCTACAAACCACTAATCATGAACTGACTAATAACATCTCTGATATGCCATTACAGTTCCAATAAAGTACATCAGATATTTGCCTCAATTGCAGATTCCATTCATACTTCTTTGCATACATGATCTTCTTCCTTCACATACACATCCGATCCATCAAGGGATATTACATCATTACATTTATACAATTAATCAACTTATTTCTTCAAGGTCGGCCAAGGATCTAAATTATAAATATTTAATCAAATACAATACGATTATCAATGTGATCCAAAACATGTTGGCAAAGACATAGTAAGGATCCAAATCTTCATCCTCGATCATGCTCCACCTCCATAACTCACGTCTCGATCCATTGCAACACACTACACCATCATATCGACCATGAACAATAAGAATACCAACATGCCACAAGAAAATCACCAAATCTGTTCACATAGCTCAATGTGATCCAACAACACGAATATGACACAATCTAGAAACATCAGCAAGCAACGTGAAATGCCATAGCAACAACAAAAACAACTCTGTTTCAGAATTCACTCTTATCTCTGCACTGCCCATCAGGGACACCAATTAGCAACCTATGTCACTTACGGAAAATAGCTTGCCAACATCCAAATCACGAACCACTTGAGCCGAGGACACACATCCATGATCTAAACTCACCACCAGGTTAGCAACCAAAAATATTGCATAGCCAAACCATACTGATCCAAACACTAAAACACTGTCTCTTCCTGAACATCCAAAGTACCAGTCTCTGATCAATCATCCATAACTTACTCAAATCACCATGCGAACCTCTGTAAATTGACACAAGTCAACTATAGACATCCCTAAAACCATCTACACATTCACAACATCTGATCTTCAATACAGTAACCATACCAAACCAATCTTCTCATTGAACATGCCAGGAACACTGTCACAAAAAATAGAAATATGTTGACATCAATGACAAAACATTAATGCTAGCACAAATATGCACGATATCCCAACAATCTCTGCCTATGGTATTGATGACAACATATGATGTGAAAAATGATCAATGCACAAATAAATCATATCAATAGTACTACTAACAATATACACAATATTACCTTTCAGAGTTTGTCTAACAAATCTTCTCCACTTGAGAACAATTTCTACAACTTAGTCTCACACTTGTTTTCCACATGGCTATCTCTCTCCCTTTGACATCAATGAAGAACACACATATATGTACTAAGTCATAGAAGCCAAAAACATCAACTAAATAACATACCTCACAAGACTTACTACTCCGCTTGAATAGCAGCCACCAAAACATCAATCTAGATCAATAATAATCTATGTTAGAACATTGTACTTATGCAAGTCAGTGCATCTCTATCTCTGATCAGGAGGGGAAATCACCCCAAGCTTACCTTAGAGATACTCAAAAGTATACTATGGCAAGGGCTTCATAAAAATATCTGCAATCTGCTCTTTAGTAGACACATATTCCAATCTGACTTCTTTTTCACTAACCTTATCTCTGAAGAAATGATACTTGATAGATATATGCTTTGTTTTGTAGTGTAACACAAGTTTCTTTGAAATATTGATAATACTTGATATGTCACAATAGATAGCAATAGACTCATGCATACATACTCTGATATATTTCAACATTTGCTTCATCCATATCACTTGTGTGCAATTAACAACAATAACATACTCAACATCAGTAGTAGATTGTGATATACAATTTTGCTTTTTACTTGACCATGAAACCAACCTCTTACCTAAGAAGAATGCTCCTCCACTTGTACTCTTTCTATCATCCACATTACTTGCCTAATCCACATCAGTAAAAGAAATCAATGTAAAATCATTGTCCTTGCCATACCACAAACCGTAGTAAACTATTCCTTTCAAGTATTTGAATATTCTTTTCACTGCCACAACTATTACTCCAAATGAGCTTTGAAGGTTGTCATTAGTATTCAAGCATTCAAATACCCATGTGGTAACAGAGTCACAAACATACTAGTTGGCATGATCACTGAGTGCAAAGTTAATCGAGTGCACTGATCACGCGCAGAGTTAACCGAGTACAATGATCATCGAGCAGACAAACTTACCGAGCAACAGTGTACACCGAGCACACAATATACACTGAGATACACAAGGAACACCGAGCACCGAGAGACAGTATTTATCGAGTAAACCAGCAGTCACATAAAAGTTTGTATTGACACATCAATCTAGGTAACAATTTTTTGCCGAGCTGGGTAATGGTTTACAATGATTGAGGAGAACATTAATTACGGATTCACAACATTAATTGTTTATATCTCCTATGTTTAGATGATCAAGGTAAATTTTGTACAACGTTGATCTTAGGTTTTCTAAGATATTGCAAAACCCTAATTAAGTCTAGAGGTTTTATATATGTAATGTTAAGATGTCATTTTGTAACGTATGATGATCAAGTAGCCGCCATACTAAAGGGCATCAGGAGATCAGACAAGGGTTTTAGAACAAGGACTACATTGCAGTATTCAGTTTTCAGAATAGAGGCAAGGCTACCGAGCATAGCAAAAGGTATTATCATTCGTAGTAAGGTGATAAATTTGTGTACTTAAAGGATCTGTATTTACAATATTGAGATTGTAATTAGTTCAGATCACACAACTTTGTTACTCTCTGACAATTGTAAAAATCCTAAAATCTCCTAACAGAGTAGACTTAACAGTCTTTGTATAAATCTCTTAACAAAGTGCACACATACTTTGTGTTGCTAAATCCTCACACGAGGTAGATCTAATCGATCTTATTGTTACTCATAACAGGGTAAGGTCACCAGAAGTGATCAAATTTTTGTAAGCTCTAACATACTACTTTATTACTGCACTAGTGAAGCTTTGTGGGTCTCATCCCCACCGCAGTTTTTACCTTCTAACATGGGTTTTCTGCGATACCAAAATACTAGTTGCATGTGTACTTAAGTTTCATGTATGTTTTATTGTTTGGATTACATGCATTTACATTTTAGCAGTGACATTACAAGTTTGGTGAAAGTAATCTACTCTGTTGGTTATAACAGTATATTTGATTACAAAGATTTGTTAGAAAGTTTGTAAGGGTACTGATTCACCCCTCCCCTCTCAGTACACACCTTTCTATTATTCCAACAATTGGTAGCAGAGCTAGTTCTCTTGTTTAGAAAGTTTAATCACTGGAGATAAAAGATCTTAAAATGGAAAGGGGTGATCCCACAATAGCGGGTTACACTTTTTTGCCTAAACGGACATTGAAGTCTACATTTTGAAAAAAACTTTCAGATTCAGATGCATATTGTTGTTAAACTGTTTGAAATCGGAAGATGAAGTAAACTAGTCTTTTAGGATTTTCTGTCTAGATTCTAAATATATATTTTTCTTTTTTTTTGAATTAATTTGAATGGTTTTGTTTTTCTCCCACGAAAATTGCTATGTTGCTGTAAACGTCATTTTCAAAAATTTACATTGACTTCATAGAGCATAACTTTTCTTCTAAAATAGATATCAATGCGATTCTTTCGAATTTGGTTTTGTAACATCCATACGGAGGGCATGCAATTGGTTTGGCGACATTATCATTAGTATTGCATATTTTATGAGCGTTTGAAGTAGAGTAAACTGTAATTTTGACATACCTTGACTGCATGGCTTATAACTTGTGTATTTATCAAAATTTAAATATTTTTTTTTGATAGAAAGTAGACTCGAAGCTGGAGGGCACTGTTATTTTTCAATTTTTTTTTCTCTTTTCTACTATTTTTCATTGAATGTCAAACTTGGAGGTTTATATTGGATAAAAAACCTACATTCGATGCACGTCAAAAAACATAGACCTAATTAATTCAAAAATTTTCAAATCTATATTTGTTAGAAAGCTTGTTCTGAGTACTTGTGCTATGCAAAAGGATGTCTCCCTATTCATCCATTTGAGCCCCGCGCTTGAGCTCCGAAGCTATGAAAACTACAGATTTCGGTTAGCCTCTACAAATGACCTCTAATCAGAGGGTTTCGATAGAAAGTAGTTTCGATCGAAACTATTTAGTTTCAATCGAAACTACTTTCTATCGAAAGTAATTTCATGATTTGACTACTTTTTGGTACTTTTGAAAGTAATTTAGTACTTTCGATTGAAAGTAACTTACAATCGAAAGTAACTTACGATCGAAAGTACTACTTTTTGGTACTTTCGATCGAAAGTACTACTTTTTGGTACTTTCGATCGTAAGTTACTCACGATCGAAAGTATTTGTCAATTCCAATCGAAAGTAAGTTTTAATTTTTCTTTAGTTGCACTTTTCAGAGTGAATTCCTTCCTCCAAAAAAGTGTAACCCACTATTGTGGGTTCACCCAAAGGTATACACTTGATAAAACTATTGAAAATCATAAGTTACAGTTATAGATCTACATCGAACAATACAAAGAAGCCAAGGAGAAACTCAGGGAGATGTTGATTAAGAGAAAGGACATGGAATTTCGCTGTGATGAGACTGATTATCAGGAAGAAGAGATTCATGACCCATTTGATACATCTAGATCTGAATCTGGTAGCATATCTGATGCATCTGAAGGAATCATATCAAAGCTATCTGAGAGCAATCAACAACTTACTGAACAAGTGAAAGCACTACAGATCGGTCAAGATACACAAATGGTTAGAATGGTTGAAGTATTGAACGATGCAACGAAAGCTGAACAAGATAGAAACATGACTGTTGATGGTAGAAGACAAATGACTGGAAAGTTACAAGAAAAGGAATATGAGATAATGAGACTTACTGAACATTACTTTGAGATCACAAATCAAGTGGTTGCTATGAGTCATGAGGCTAACCGAGTGAATATTGAGCTTGCTAGAAAACTAGAAGACATTGGTGTATTGAAAGAAGAGAATGAAAAACTGAGAAATGAATTGAAGATTTTACAACAACATAATGAGGTAATTAAGAGATCTGAAGACAATACTATGAGAATGGATGAATTTATGAATAATCAAAGAAGACTGAGCAACAATACCGGATTAGTGTATACCGAGCAAGGAGAATCGTCAAATCAAGCTAAATAGAAGAATGTATACTCAAATTCGAAGCCTAACAAACCCTCTTGCTATCACTGTGGAAAACTAGGCCACACATCAAACGTTTGCAGGAGCAAAGCAAAAGGTATTTCTAGAAACTCTCCTAAATTAAATGGAAATTGCTATAACTTGTATAAGCATGGACATCAAGCACATGATTGCAAATCTAAGATGAACAAACCACAAAAGAAACCCTACATGGATAAATATTGTCGAACTTGCAACATGTATGGTCACACATCACAAGTATGCATGACTAATATGAAGCAAATCTGGAAACCTAAAGGAGAAGAAAAGGTAAATGAACCGAGAAGACAAGGTAATGCTTATGGTTGGGATTATAACACTTGGGCTAGTTGCACAACATGTGGTAAATATGGACATATAGCAGTTAATTGTATGAGACAATGGAGAACTAAGTCTAAGAATTGGTCAAACTCTGGTATGACATGCTCACACTATCATAAGGTCGGTCACTTAAGTAGAGATTGTGCAAATCGAATAAATACTTATGGAAATAAGAATACAATTGAAGAAATCATGAGGATCAGAAATCAAATGTGGAGGAGAGCATCAAATGACATGCTGGACCAAGCACAACAGTCGGTGACACCTCAACCGATGGATTAGGTGACTCCACCACCTCCATCTAAGCAATACAAGTAGGTATGAAACTATGTTTTGAAAAGCTATATCTTACATCAGTTCCTATATTCATTGAACAAATGCCAAATTAGCATGAATTAAGATGCACTATGGTATTATATATTTTTTGAATTACTTTGATCTAAGTTGAGTCAGTTAATCTGTACCGAGTTAGTAATTCCAGTTAGTGAACATGTGAGAGAAAATCGAGTTGCTAAGGCAACTGAGCATTTGGTATACTCACCGAGATGAAGTATCGTTAGTATTAACCGAGTATTATGTTTGTCTAGCAAGTGGTTGGTGATGAGCATTTATTGCGCCGACTAAAGTTATTTGGTATAAATTTGAGGGAGGTGAACTCATTTGTTCACACAACGATCATAGAGAAGAGCAGAGAAATTGAGAGTGACTTCACAACAAAGCACTTTGAAGGATTTTACAAAGATTCTAAGCACATTTCGAGCAATTAAAGGTTAGAACAATATGCATTTGCACTTACCAAGTTATTTGAGTTCTTTCATGGGAAGCCATAATTTGAAAACAATGGCGTCCTTATCATGAACCATGAAGGCAAAGATGGATAAAGATAAAAAGGTGATTCTTGTTAAGAATTCTACATGTATTGAACCCTGTTACAAGATACATCCACAGGTTGCATCTCAACCCGATGACAAAGGCGTGTTCTCCACGATACCGCCTAGGGTTCTACTGGTTCCTGATGTGAGAGCTTACATTCACTGCAAGATCTGTGAGATAGGGGATTCTGAACTAATATCGACATATCAGTCACTTTGCACAGATGGTAAACTGAAAGATGATCATAAACACCTGGAAGTCAAAGGGTTAACAAATGCCCTACATTTCCCAAAGGAGTTCAAAACAGAATGGATCCGCATTGTATTGAGCCGAGTTCATGATGGGAAGCTTTGGCTGGATGAACCAAAGAAGATAAGAAAATATGTGATACATGTAGTAACTAGGTATTATACATCAGATAAATCAAAATCCCTAAGGCACTAGCCCAAAACTGAGATTGAAAAACTAACAGGAGCCGAGTGGGATGGTAGAGGTTTACAGATCAAGACCATCGGTGATCCTAAACTTAGATTTGGTGCATATGTTATTGCGTACAAGATCTTCCAGTCGAGAAAACCTAATAGCGTTGCATGTGGAGTTGTTGATATTGCATACAAGATTGTCGAGAAGGGATTACAACTTGACCTAGCCGAGCTGTTGTAGAGGCAACTAGAAGAAAATATGAGAACAATCCGATCACCCAAATCTAATACTTGTAAGTTTGGTTCTCTACTACTATGTACATTTTTCCTGGTAAGTTTGGTTCTCTACTACTATGTACATTTTTCCTGGTTCTCTACATGGTACTTGCAGAGCACCCTAGGGTTTTAGCTCCAAAACCCTAGCAGGTTTAAACAGTGTGATAAATGGAGCAGATCACAGTTAGCGGTCAGTCCTTTTTGACTAAACATTAACAGTTCTTCGTTCTTGTCGCAAAGTCGCAGATGACCAGCAGAGAACAGAAAATAGTGAATCGCAAACTCGCGAGCTAGCCAGCAGTTAAGTTCCTAAGTGAGCGAGTGAGCGACGATGAGCTCATCGCACAGTCGTAGGCGGTTAGCAGTTCAGCGAAGACAGTGCGCGACAACGCGACGACAAAGGTATCGCATGCCTGCGAGGTGATGGACGGTTAGTGAAAAACCGGTGCGACAAGGCGACAACTAACTCATCGCACAGTCGACGGTCTATCGGCAGTCAGTCTGGAAACAACGCGACAATGCGATGACCGTCTACTGCACAGTCGCCGTTCAACCAGCGGTTAAGTTCTAAGCAGTGCAAGTGCGCGACATCCATGCATCGCGTACTCGCAGATGAATCGTCAGTACAGTTCACACCATTGCGGGAGTGCGACTACCATCTATCGCTTAGCCGCAAACAAATTGACAGCTCATGTCAGAGGGTTGCGGGTACGCGACGACGCTGCATCGCTCAGTCGCAAAGGAAATGGCAACGCGATTAGAAGCATTGCGAGCGCGCGACGAGTGCTCATCGCTCAGTCACGAGGAAAAACATCAGCTCGGTTCAAGCAGTGCGGGAGCGCGATGAGCATTGTATCGCTCAGTCGTAGAGTAAAGGTCAGCTCGGGTAGAAGCATGGAGAGTGCGCGACATCAAGCCATCGCCAAGTCGCAGGATAAAGACATGCAGTGTGTTTGAGACTCGCGACAATGCGACTAATAGACAGAGGTAGTAAATATGTTGACTTGTCAACATCACAGAGGAAATTGGAAAGGTCAGTGACACGGAAGAAGACGTTGTCCACGTTGATGGCCATGCAGAGGAAGATCTTGATGACAGGTACAGAAGGAATACGAAGAAGCCGAGGTAGTCAGAATCCTCAGGCGGTGAGGTAACCTAAAAACGGTTACAGAACATGCCAAGTATAAAATGGAGGGAAAAACCATTGTAAAGGTTGTTGTTGTTGTTGGAGAAATTCGAGACAGAGTAGACTAGCAGAGAAGATTTGAATTTGCATTGTAAATTACTTCTGATTTTCAATAAAGAAGTGTCACTGGTGTGTTCTGTGTAAAACTTGTTTTGTGTACAGACTTGTGTAGAGTAGGATTTTGATTCCAATTTAGTTCAATGGATGCCTTTTGACTCTCATGATCAGGCTTATGGGATGTGACTGTCAAAAGGTATCCATTATGTATTTTATTTTTGTTACAGTGTTCATGTTAGAGAAGAGGCTAGTCAGAATTGTAGACAAGTCCTAGGCGAGCTTGAATGGTCCGGCTAGGGAACTTGTAGGAGAGAGAGATAGAAGGAGAAGGTGCATGACTGACTGTATTCAGTCATGAACAGTAAGATACAGTGAAGAGTGAGACATTTCGGTGGGAAGGAAGCCTAGGAGAGAGGGAGAATAAAAGTCCTTCTGGTTAGGGTCTGAGAGTAACCTTAAGAGACTCAAGTGTGAGTCTAGAGGATCCTGAAGTGAATAGGGTCCAAGGTAAGATTCCTAGAAGAGAGTAGGAATCCAGGTTAGTAAGGTGACCTCCCTATCAGTTTGGTATCAGAGCTAGTTAAAGATTTGGGTTTGAAATTTGTAAATGTTTCAAAGTACTGAGGAATCAGTAGAAGAATCAGCCATGGTGACAAATGTAGAATTGGCTAAAGAGGTTAATGAACAGAAGGAGAGAAATAGACT
>MU223056.1:4023325-4063155 GCA_018584345.1 Thuja plicata | reverse complement strand
CCGCATTGTATTGAGCCGAGTTCATGATGGGAAGCTTTGGCTGGATGAACCAAAGAAGATAAGAAAATATGTGATACATGTAGTAACTAGGTATTATACATCAGATAAATCAAAATCCCTAAGGCACCAGCCCAGAACTGAGATCGAAAAACTAACAGGAGCCGAGTGGGATGGTAGAGGTTTACAGATCAAGACCATCGGTGATCCCGAACTTAGATTTGGTGCATATGTTATTGCGTACAAGATCTTCCAGTCGAGAAAACCTAATAGCGTTGCATGTGGAGCTGTTGATATTGCATACAAGATTGTCGAGAAGGGATTACAACTTTACCTAGCCGAGCTGTTGCAGAGGCAACTAGAAGAAAATATGAGAACAATCCGATCACCCAAATCTAATACTTGTAAGTTTTGTTCTCTATTACTATGTATATTTTTTTATTTGCATAACTTTTTACCCTCCGTCGGTAATGTGAAATGGAAGACAAAGCGATCGATTACACTGCAAATCGGTGACTTCATTGCAAGTCTAGGCACAAACTTTGAACCAATTATGAATGACTGTTTTGCAAAGTTCAAAGCAAGAATGGAGAAGAGAACAAGAATACCAATGCAGTTGGTAGAGAAGTATAAGGATGACATCTGCTTTGTAGTTGACACAAACACTACTCTCATCAAGGCAGTACAACCGAGGACAACATGGCTACCTCCGATGGATTATGAACTTGATATTGACTTAGCTTCTGAAGCTATAGAAAAGTTATTTAACGAACCAATTGACAAATCTGCCATGAGATTTGGCACATTTAACGAAGCTAAGACCAGAATATCTATTGGACTTCAAGTTGAAAAGATGGGTAGGAAGAAGACCAAGATTGTTAAGACCTTGAAACAAAAATTTTCTATCATTGATGAAGAATTGGACAAATCAGTCAATGATATAGAGGAGAAGACTAAAATCTATGAAGATGAAGAAAAAGAACGAGATGTTGATGCCACCGAGTCCAATGAAGCACAAGTAGAGGCACCTAATGCCAAGAAGGGAAAAGGCATAAAGACTGAGTCTCCACCGAGGACAAGATCAAGATCAGTGACAACAGATTCACCACCTCTGAAGAAAGGAGTTGCAAAGATTACAAGGCCATCACCGAAATATACTTATTAGACATGGAAACCAAAGACAACTGCACCGAGACAAAGAAAGAAGTATGTAAGGCATAAAGATGATTCTGATGACAATACTGATCAATTTAAGGTTGTGCATAACAAAGTACCAAAGACTATTAATGTTATTGAAGAAGCAATCCAAACAACCGGAAGGTTAGGACATCCTAAGATACACGCTTATGCAGATCTGACTACCAAGAATCAGAATAAATTGGAAGAAGCTATCATAGGTATGATGATTAATTTCAAGAAGGTCCCTGTAGAATTTGCTACTTACATTCCACAAGAATTATATGACAAAATATCAGCCAGATAGACTTATGCACTTAATACAGAGAAACAGATGAGAGAGACAACTCTCACTCTACTTAAGGCTGATTGCACAATATAACAGATTGATAACATCATGCAATAGTATGCAAAGCAATTCCCCAAGAAAGCAATAGCACTGAATATACTTCAAGGGAATTTGAAGGAAGTTGATGAAGAGAGCACCAGGATTTGGACCAATCTGCTGAATCCAACCTAGGAAATCAAGGAAACCGAGACCATTACATCTATAGTAAATATTGATGATGCAACTATTGATAATATATTAGACGGTATTCTTGAACCGTTGACTAATCTAGGTCATGAAGAGATCACAATAGAAGATATAACTGAAGGTGATCCTGATGACAAGGAAAAGGAAGATGAAATGATAATTGGAGCCACCGAGACCTTACATGAACAAGATATAATAGATGTCGTCCGAGCAATGGTACTAGGAAATCTGCCAATTATGGTACAAGATATTAATATAGAAAGTGAAGCACAAAAGACGACACCCAAGCAGGTCATAGATAAAAATGAAGACAAGGGTGATACACAAGGTAAAGAGACCGAGCATAGTGGAGCCACAACACAAGGTGATGCACCTGAAGACACCACTGATGCGGAAGACAAAGGTGAAGGTACAACAGAGACGACGGTAGAAACTCCTACCACTGACACGAGGTCAACTACCGAGGCACCCTCACAAGGCATCACACCTACCGAGCCATCAAAGAAAGAAACCGAGCAAAAGGCTCAATTATCTCTAACACTATCTCCTACATCAAGTGTGCAAGGGAAGAAGAAGAAGAAAGGGAGCAATGATATAGTTACATTAGATGAAATCATAGATATCCCTGACTGTGATCCACAAACACTTGATCTAGAAACACTTAGGAAATATGGAGAGCTATGCACCCAAAAAATAGCTCAAGACAAGCTGAGGCAAGAACATAATAATGCACAGGTGCTAGAGGCTGCAAAGGATATATTACAACAAGTTGTTCCCGGCTTGAACATTAATGAATCAACCCCCATCATTGATGAGCTTGCACTGCTCACTGAGGCAATAAAGGGTCCATACATTGATTCCGAGCAGAAGTTAGAAGAGAGAGAGCAGAAAAGAAGATTCAATACAAGGTTACTGAGAAGATCAGCCAAGCAGTGACAGTAAACAAGGTAACTCTGTCAGAATTTGTAACATGATTAGAAATTGTTATTACTGAAGCCCTTATAATTTTGCAGAAGTTATGCACTTTAGATCACTTCAATATCAAGCTTAGTGAAAAGATGGAGAAATTAGATGAAGATCTAAAAGATAGTGCAAACAGTCTTTCAACCAAGCAACATGCATTTCAGATGCATTACACCAAGGTTCTACAAACACAGCGGTTGAGGATTGATTTGAAGAAGGAAGAGGACAAGATAAGAGAACATGTAACCGAGCTTCAGGATATGTTACTACCACATTTAGTTATGATGCAAAAGCATGTGACATGGGCAAAGAACTTGATTGCCACCCCAGAGTTATCAGTTATAGAAAACATATATGATATGCATCCTCAACTAAACCTAGAACAGTTAACCCTCGAGCATCTAAAATAGGAATGAGAGAAGTTATTGGAAAATCTCCAGAAGACCCATCCTAATATTTTTGACAAGTTGTAAGTTATTTCTTTTTGTCATTAATTTTGAGAAAGGGGGAAACATATGTATATATTGAGCATGTACAAAGCGGGAGTTACTATGTATAGGCACTATGTATATGTTGTGTGTATACTACATCTATATATACAAGTTTTTGATACTAATGCCAAAGGGAGAAAATGTTATTCCAAATGAGCTTTGAAGGTTGTTATTAGTATTCAAGCATTCAAATACTTAGTCGATAACTGAGTCACAGACATACTATTCAGTTTGATCACCGAGTGCAAAGTTAACCGAGTGCACTGATCACGCACATAGTTAACCGAGTACAATGATCATCGAAAATACAAACTTACCGAGCAACAATGTACACCGAGCACATAGTATACACAAGGAACACCAAGCATCGAGAGACAATATTTATCGAGTAAACCAACGGTCACATAAAAGTTTGTATTCACACATCAATCTAGGTAACAACTTTTTGCCGAGATGGATAACGGTTTAAAATGATCAAGGAGATCATTAATTACGAATTCACAACATTAATTTTCTATATCTCCTATGTTTAGATGATCAAGGTAAATTTTGTACACCGTTGATCTTAGGTTTTCTAAGATATTGTAAAACCCTAATTAGGTCTAGAGGTTTTATATATGTAATGTTAAGATGTCATTTTGTAACGTATGACGATCAAGTAATGATCAAGTAGCCACCATACTAAGTACATCAGGAGATCAGACAAGGGTTTTAGAACAAGGACTACATTGCAATATTCAGTTTTCAGAACAGAGGCAAGGCTACCAAGCAGAGCATAAGGTATTATAATTCGTAGTAAGGTGATAAATTTATGTGTACTTAAAGGATCTGTATTCATAATATTGAGATTGTAATTAGTTTAGATCACACAACTTTGTTACTCTCTGATAATTATAACAATCCTAAAATATCTTAACAGAGTGCACACATACTTTGTGTTGCTAAATCCTCACACGAGGTAGATCTAATCAATTTTATTGTTACTCCTAACAGGGTAAGGTCACCATAAGTGATCAAATCTTTGTAAGCTCTAACAAGCTACTTTATTACTATAGTAGTGAAGCTTTGTGGGTCTCATCCCCACCACAATTTTTACCTTCTAACAAGGGTTTTCTATGATACCAAAATACTAGTGTCATGTGCACTTAAATTTCATGCATGTTTTATTGTTTGGATTACATGCATTTACATTTCAATAGTGACATTACATGTTTGGTGAAAGTAATCTACTTAGTCAGTTATAATAGTATATTTGATTACAAAGATTTGTTAGAAAGTTTTTAAGGGTACTGATTCACCCCTCCCCTCTCAGTACACCTTTCTATTATTCCAACAACATGTGATTCTTTCGGACCTCCTTGAAGTCTAGCAACAATGTAAACTACATTCATAATATTAGGTATGCTCTATGTCAAGTACAATAATCCATCGATCATAGATCTGTATCTTTTTTGATTTATCTTAGGGGAATCATCATCCTTTGTCAATTTGCAACTGGTAACTATAGGAGTACAAACTGGTTTTGAATCTTCCATACCAAACTTATTCAACAATTCTTTCACATACTTGGACTGAGATATGAAAATACCTTTTTCTAATTATGTATTTTGCAGACCAAGAAATAATTTTATCTCACCATTCATGGACATCTCAAATTCATATTGCATCTTATCAACAAACTCTTTACTCAACTTGTCATTACCACAAAAAATGATATCGTCAACAAAGACTTCAACACTCAAAATGTTATCATGATCATTTTCGAAGTACAAGTTACTATCAACAATACCTTTATTGAATCCAAGCTTTAAACAATACTTATCCAATCTTACATGCCACGCCCTAGGGGATTTTTTCAATCCATACAATTCTTTCTTTAATCGCCAAACCATGTCACCCTGATCAGTTAAAGGAAATCCATCAGGCTTCTCAACATAAGATTCCTCTTCCAACTCTTCATTCAGAAATGAAGCTTTAACATCCATTTGATACACCTTTAAATATCCGTAAGTAGCACATGCAAGAAACATTCTAAAAGCTCAATTCCAGCAATAGGAGCAAAGGTCTCCTTAAAATAAATACCTTCCATCTTTGAGTATCCCTTACAAACAAGTATGGCCTTATTCCAAACCACTTCACCATCTTCATTCAATTTGTTTCTGAATGCCCACTTAGTTCCGATCACATTCTTGTTCTTAGGTCTAGAAACTAGGTTCCATGTTTATTTATTTATTTCCAATTTGTTCCAATTCTTCTTCCATGGCTTTAACCCAACTTTCATCTTTGCATACTTCATTAATATCCTTAGGTTCAATCTTAGAAATCAAACAAATTTTATCTCTATTTCTAGCAATTCTTGCTCTAGTTTGAACACCTTGATTCCTATCACCAATAATTTGATTTTCAAAATGATTTAACATTACATACCTTGGAGTCTTTGGATTTGCATTTTTAGCTCACTCTTGTGTCTCCACTTCTTCCTCATTTGCAATTTCTTCACCCTTATCTACCAAACCATTTTGATTTTGATACTAATTCTCTGCTTGCATTTCTTGATTGTCTTCCTCACCATCTGATTCATATCTGAAAGATCTAGCTTGTTTCTGATAAATTTTATCCACTTTAACATTAACTCTTTCAATTATTTTTCTCAACTTGTTATTGTAACACTTGTATGCTTTTCTCTTTGTAGAATAACCAAGAAAGATACATTCATCACATCTAGGATCAAATTTCCCTAAATATTCATATCTTTTGATGTAACATTTGTCTCCAAAGACTCTAAAATATTTCATTATAGGGACATGACCATACCATAACTCATAAGGGGTCTTATCAGTGCCTTGCTTGATTGTTTAATGTGTAGACTGCAGTGTTAACCGCTTCTGTCTAATAAACTTGTGGTACGTTACCCTCAATCATCATTGTCCTTGCAGTGTCTAGGATAGTTCTATTTCTTATCTGCAATACGATTCTACTATGAGGTCCGCAGAGAAAACATTTGCCTCTCTCATGTTTTGTACAAAATGCATTAAATTCACCAAATTTAAATTCTCCACCTCAGTTAGATCTCAGACATTTCATATTTATACCTGTTTTAGTCTCAACCATAGCCTTGAAAATCTCAAATTTGTCAAAAGCTTTAGATTTCACCTTTAAGAATGTAACCCACAACATCCTTTAATAGTCATCAATGAATAATATGAAATATCTATCTCCATAATAAATTCTAGTTCTAGCAGGGCCACACAAATCAATATGTACTAGATCCAACAATCCACTTGAAGAATAAGTCTTGCTTTTGAAAGTAGATTTAGTTAGCTTACCCAACTGACATTACTTCAACATCGTATTGGTAGGCTCTAAAAATTTAGGCAAATCTCTCACTACTTTTGTAGTGCTTACCTTCACGATGTTATCAAAGTTCACATGACAAACTTGTTTATTCTATAATTAATTGTCATCAACTTGAGAAATTATACATCTATTCTCTGCACTATTCAAATGAAATAGATTACTTTTGGTCTTTGTTCCTAATGCAATCTCAACTCCAGAACTTCTAATGATTTTGTACATTCTATCCTTGAATTGTAGATTATAGCCTTTGTCAACTAGTTGTTCAACACTCAAAAGATTATGTCTTAAACCTTCAACATACATCATCAGTGTTATTCTTACCATCAAGTGTAATTGATCCTCTACCTCTGATCATACAAGGAGTATTGTCACTGAATATGACCACACCACCGTCATACCTCTCCTACTTCACAATTTTTTTTTCAAATCTCTGGTCATGTGATGTGAACAACCACTATCAATAACACATTCATATTTATCATCCACATGTGAAACCAGGCTCTCTCCTCATTTAAGAAACTAGGAGTCTCATCTTTGATAGCAATAAACACAATCTCATCTTCATTCTTTTCAGATTCATCATCAGTGTCACCTTTATCAGCAACATAATAACACTTCATCTGATATTTAGATTTGTATTTCATAGGCTTGTACTTAGGTTCTCTATCCGGACAACTTTAAGCAAAATGACCAATCTTTTTTCTTGAAAAACATTTCAAAGGTAACTTTCCTTGATACTTACCAGCTCCTTTAGGAATTCTTTTGGTAATCAGGGCTTCAAGTTCTTCAAGCTTTCTTTCCTCTTCCTCAATCTCTTCAAATTCCTTAGCATATTTGGAGCCAAACATTGATGAACTTTCTCCAGGGTCATACCTTTGCTTAAATCCTTAGAAATAGTAGCCTTAAATACCAATTCGAATTTAGGAAGTGCATCACCAAATTCACTCATTTAAAAAGCAGATAACTTACCCACCAATGTGTCTTGTTACTGTAGTCACGGTCCTGATCTCTTCAATAGAAGCAACCTTGTGTTTGTAAGCAGGAGGCAAGGATCTAAGTATCTTAGAATCAATTCCATCCTAATCCTATGTTCCACCAACACATCTAATTCCACAAAAAATCTCATTCACCTTCAATATGTAAGAAGTAATATTTTCATCCTCACTCATCTTCAATGCCTCATATTTCCCTTTCAAATTAACGCAAGGAGGGTATGGAGAATAGGGGCCCAAGGCACTCCCAGCTATCCAAGCCACCTTGCAAAACAACACGGAAGCAAACAACACAAGAAGGATAGGGGAAACTGCAGATACTTATCATTAATTGATCAAAGTCATTACATGTCGGGCTGTAAGGCCTTCCCGGTTTCGACCATATACAATCAAATGTTTACAAAATGATCTTATTACATGCGAGGTCAGAGACCTGCCATCCAAATATCTTCACTTAATCTTCTCAAAAATTGCTACCAAAACTGCTACTTAATCTAAGAACATAAACCAAATATATACAAGAGTCCACCAAAGAGGTCAACACTCAAATCCCAAAGAAAGAGCCATATTTAGGTCCACACACATCCCAATGAAGGACCCCACATTAATTATGCCATGAAAATTAAATGCAGAAGTCGACTAGATCAGGATAAACAACTCGGTGAAGATGAACCGAGCGACAACAACTCGGTAAGAACGTAACTGAGCATCAAAAACCAACTCGGTGAAAGAAGCAACCGAGAAGCCAACATACACCGAGACCTGTTGGTAAAGAAAGACAAAATAGTTAACCAAGCAACAATAGTTACTTAGCACTTTACCGAGCAGCCTCCAAACAAGCTAAAGAACAAAAGAAAACATATTTTTGGTTGATCAGGATTGCCAAGAACCCAAGATGCTCCTGCATCAAAGACCTGGGATTAAAAGAAATGATTCTCTGAATCAAGTGTCATGTCCAACCTGAATTGAATCCAACCCAGATTGAGAAATCCAAGATGAGTCCTCAATCGGTCTATTCTTCCATTTTAGATACTCCGTGTATTCCTTTCCTCTTGTACTTCTGCCAACTCTCTGTTTCAAAATCTGTTCAACTTCCTCTATCTGTTTCTTAGGATAATCACTCGGTGCTGTCACTTCTTCATCAAGTTCATGATATTCGTACAAGTCTAAAATATTAAATATAGGTGATATATCCATGTCATCAGGTAATTCCACTTTGTAAGCATTTCCACTATCAAATCTTCTCAGTATTTTACAAGGACCAAATTTCTTCATCTTCATTTTTCCATAAGTTCCATTAGGAAATCCTCCTTTATTCAAATGAACCATTACTATATCACCAACTTCAAAAGTTTTATGTCTCCTTGATCTATCTGCACTATCCTTGTATTTATGATTACTTTTCTCCAACTTTTGTTTTACATCCTCATGCAATGTCTTCATAAACTCAGCAAACTTTTATGCTTCAACACTCCTTTTCTTTTCTCCAACAATGTTTCTCAAGTCTGATATACCTCTTGGTTGTGTGCCATAAACAATCTCAAATGGTGTTTTTCCAGTACTTCTATTTACTGAACTATTATATGCAAACTCTGCTTGTGCCAACATCAAATCCCAATTACTTGGTATGTCTCCAACTAAACATCTTAACAAGTTACCCAAACTTTGGTTTACAACCTCTGTTTGTCCATTAGTCTGTGGATGAAATGTAGAACTATACTTCAACTCAGTGTTCAACTTCTTTCAAAGTGTTTTCCAGAAATAGCTAACAAACTGACTGTCTCGGTCAAAGATGACACTCTTCGATAATCCATGCAATCTGACAATCTCCTTAAAGAAAAGATCTGCTATGTGTACTGCATTTGATGTTTTTCTACATGGTATGAAATGTGTCATCTTAGAAAATCTATCCACAACAAAAAATATGGAATCATTACCTCTTGTTGTCCTTGGTAAGCCAAGAACAAAATACATGATGATATCACTCCAAGGTTTCTCAAGAACATTAATCAATGTATACAAACTAGTATTCTGACTCACTCCTTTTGCAACTTGACAAACTCAACTTTTCACAAATTTCTGAACATCCTTATACAACTAAGGCCAAAAATACCTTTCCTTAAGCAAACTCAATGTTTTATCAATACCTAAATGTCCAGCCAAACCACTACTATGTTTCTCCTTTATCAAATTATTTCTCATTGATCCTTTCGGTATGCACAAGTGAATACATTTGAACAACATATCTTCCTGAATGAAATAGACTTTATACTTACTTGATTGATTTGGAATAGGTTCTCTGCACACTCTCTACTGCTCAGAAAAATCAGGATCATTTTAATACAAATGATTCATGTCATCAAAATCAAGAACCTCAATTCTCATTTCAGCGAAAAAAGACCTTCTTCTACTCAATGCATCAACAACTCTGTTAGAAAATCCACTCTTATGCTTTATCACAAATGTGAAATTCTGCAAATACTCCACCTATTTCATGTCTCTGATTCAACTTATTCTGACTACCCAAATACTGTAAAGCCTTATGATCAGTATACAACAAAAATTCACTCGACATCAAATAATGTCTTCATTTCTTGAGTGCTTGAACAATAGCATAAATTTTTTGATCATAGAAAAAATATTTTCTTTTAGCATCATTCAACTTTTCACTAAAGAAAGCAACATGTTTACTTTCTTGAGTCAACACAGCTCCTATTGCACTTCCACTTGCATCACATTCAACTTGAAATACCTTATTGAAATCAGGTAAGGCTAACACAGGTAATTCAACAACCTTCAGTTTCAAAGTCTCAAAACTCTTATCAGCTCCATGTGTCCATTTGAATTCTCTTTTGTCCCCTCTCATTGTCTTAGTCATAGCATTACAAATAGAACTGAAATTTATGATAAACTTCTTGTAAAAACTTGCCAATCCATGAAATGATCTTACCTCACTGACATTCTCAGGTGTAGGCCAACTAACTATAGCTTCAACTTTATGAGGATCCATCTTCAAACCATCAGTTGAAATCACAAAACCTAAATACACAAGTTCTTCTTTCATGAAGGAACATTTTTTCATATTTATCAACAACTTTTCCTTTTTCAATCTCTTCAATACTTGTCTTATATGCATCAAATGTTCTTCTCTAGTCTTACTGAATATCAGAATATTATCCATGTATACAATCACACATTTATTCAAGACTTCATTCATTAACCTCATAAATTTACTCAGTGCATTAGTTAAACCAAAAGGCATAACCAACCACTCATACAAACCTTATTTTCTCTTGAAAGCAGTCTTACACTCATCACCTTCTCTGATTCTGATATGATGATATCCACTCTTCAAATCAATTTTGGAAAAATATCTTGCTCTACTCAAACAATCCATTATATCATCCATCCTCAGTATAGGAAACCTATACTTAACTGTGATCTTATTCATTGCTCTAGAATCAGTGCACATTTGCCATTCTCCATTCTTCTTAGGTGCCAATACAACTGGTACTGCACATGGACTCAAACTTTCTCTAATCAAACCCTTGTCCAACAACTCATGAACTTGTCGGTTAAGCTCTTCATTCTCAATCGGTGTCAATCAATGTGGTGCCTTGTTCGGTAAACTAGCTCCAAAAGTTAGATCCATACAATGACTAATATCTCTCATTGGTGAAAAACCATCAGGTACATTATCTGGAATAATCTCCTTGTACTCAGTGAGAAATTTATTAACCTCTGCAGGAACTTCATCTTCTATATTCTTACTCGGTTTGTTAGGAATCAAAGCATAACAAATATCATCTCTTTTTAAATCCTTAACAAACTGTCTACCTTCCATAAAACAAACTTTCATAGATGTACATATCTCACAACAGATTCTTCAACCAAGTGTAACAAAATTTATTTATTACCATAAACCCAAATAGTATATCTATTCAATCTTCCATCATGTATAACATGTCTATCATACTGCCAAGGTCTACCCAACAGAATATGACAACAATTCATTGACATAATATCACACAACACCTTATCATAATATTTCCCTGTTTTGAGATTCACAAAACATTGTTCACTCACCATTAATGTATGCTCATCCTTGATCCATGAAATTTGATATGGCTTCAGATGCTTCATTCTTTCCAATTGCAACTTTGTGACCATCTCCTCAGATGCTAGATTCTTCGAGCTTCCACTATCAACAATTACCTTCCAAACTTTGTCTGCAACTCTACATCTGGTCTTGAACAAAATTTTCCTGACAGGATATTGCTTATCTTTCTCACTCCATATTATCCTTCTGATCATTAGATTTCCTTCCTTCTCTGGTTCATTTAGTGACTCCTCTTGCACCAAAGCATTTCTGCTACTGCGGACTTTCTTTCTTGCATGTGTACACTCAAAAGATCTATGTCCTTCCTCACCACAATTGTAACAAGTTCCTTGGAACCCTCTTCTTCTATAACCACCTCAGGAGTAATTGCCTCTTCCTCGGTATGAATTTCCACCTTTCCATTCAGTCTTTCCTTTGTCTTGATGTGTGTCTGGAATTGACTTGTCTGGTTCAGATGTACTATTTTCAGGTGTGCCATGAGATCTACCTCTTCCTCTAGGGAACCTACCACCTCTACCTCTTTGCCTTTGCTCATATCTTTTGTTCAATTTCTCCTCCGCTTTTAGGGAAAACTGATATGCCTCTTCAATGCTCTCCATTTTTACCAAGCTGATCTCATCTTGTATAGAACTTCTTAATCCATTCAGATATCTTGCTATTCTTTCCAATTCATCTTCAACATGTCGAGATCTGATGTCTAATTTGTAGAATTCTTCAATATAATCTTTTACCGAGCTATCTTTTTGCTTCAAAATTTTCATTCTCCTAATCAAGTTAATCTGGTAATCACAAGGTAGAAACTTGCCTTTCAATTTGTTAATCATCTTATCCCATACCTTGATCTTATCTTTACCTTTCTTCTTTTGATCTAATTATAGATGCTCCCACCATAAGGATGCATGACCTTTCAACTTTTTGCTTGCAATCTTCAGTTTCTTCTCCTCTGACACATTCTCATATTCAAAGTACTTTTCCATCTCAGTTATCCAGTCTATCAATTCATCAGAATCCAATTTTCTTCTATAATCAGGAGGGTTAAACAGAGGTGTAGACTGCAAACTTGTCAATGCTCGCAAGAATCTCTTTTCTTCCTGATCCATAACAGGTGCAGGTTTGCTTCGCCTTGCACTTCCTCCAATTCATCATCATTAACATCTTCAAGATGTCTTCCTCGGTGCTGGGTTGTCTCAAGAGCTTTCAATCTTGTATCCATCTGTCTTAGCATATCAACTAGACCTGGATCTGCATTTCCTCTCGCACGAACCATCTTAAAACCCTCAACAATTATAGGCCAGATTGCAATCTTCTACCCCACAACAATATCAATCAAGTAGGGTTAGGGCTTACAAGAAGGAACTTAGCATTAACCTTCACTCTGATACCACCTGACGCAAGGAGGGTATGAAGAACAAGGGCCCAAGGCACTCCCAGCTATCCAAGCCACCTTGCAGAACAACACAGAAGCAAACAACACAAGATGGAGAGGAGAAACTGTAGATACTTATCATTAATTGATCAAACTCATTACATGCCGGGATGTAAGGTCTTCTCATTTTCGGCCATATACAATCAAAATTTTATAGAATGATCTTATTACATGCGAGGTCACAGACCTGCCATCCAAATCTCTTCACTTAATCTTCTCAAAAACTGCTACCAAAACTACTACCTAATCTAAGAATAGAAACCAAATATATACAAGATTACACCAAAGAGGTTGGCACTCAAATCCTAAAGAAATATCTAGATTTAGGTCCACACACATCCCAATGAAGGACCCCACATTAATTACTCCATGAAAATTAAATGCAGAAGTTGGCCAGATTAGGATAAACAACTCGGTGAACATCAACCGAGAGACAACACCAATTTGGTAAGAACGTAACCAAGCATCATAAACCAACTCGATGAAAGAAGCAATCAAGAAGCCAACATACACCGAGACCCGTCGGTAAAGCAAGACATAATAGTTAACCGAGCAACAACAGTTACCGAGCACTTTACTGAAAAGCCTCCAAACAAGCTAAAGAACAAAAGAAAACATATTTTTGGTTGATCAGGATCGCCAAGAACCCAAGATGCTCCTGCATCACAAACTTTGTAGTTTCACTTTCTTTATACATGCATCTCCTTCATGAAAACCTCTAATTTTGTCCATATCTGATGTACAGTCTCTAATTCCATGACATTTGTATATTCTATATCTAACAAGGTGTTCAACAATGCTTATTTTTCTATGATATTGTACTCAAATTGTTTCTTCTCATCTGTAGTAGTAGTATCAAGATCCATAGGAGGATTGAAAGATTTCTTTGTGATCTCCTAGTAATCTTCTACGATGCATCTCAAGTGTGTAATCATCCGACCCTTACATATGGAATAGTTAGTGCCTTCAAATCTCAGACTCTTCTTAAAAGATGCCATCCTTAATCCCTTGCCAAAAAAGTACTTACTCCGATACCAATTGTTGGAAACAAGGCAACACACTACTGAGAGAGGGGGAGAGTGGAGGTGAATCAATTGTGTCCAAAAAATCAAAACCTCAATCAAATTATAACCTTTAATTCTCAGTTCTGAATGATGAACATTAAAGCAAGATCGTAACACATTAACCAACACAACACCGAGATTTTTGATGTGGAAACTGGGTTAAGGGAAAAGCCACAAGGAGTCAAACCCACAAGATAATGTATTTTTTTAAAAGCACTATACCCTATTAGAAGTATTACAAGGGGAATGCACATGCATTAAGGCACACTGCCTAGAGCTCACTGCTCAAACACAACAAGGGCTACAACCCAAAGGAAGACTCACTAACTTACAACAAGTAGATGGACAACAATCCACTAATCATGAACTGACTTATATCATCTCTGATATGCTAGTAGAGTTCTAATGAAGTACATAAGATCTCTACGTCAATTGCAGATTCCACTCATACCTCTTTGCATTTATCACGATCCTCTTCCTTCGATTTCAAATTTTGAGCTGAAAGCAATAAAACATACCTTCAATTCAAGCTTCTAGTGAAAATGGTAAAATTTAAAGGAGTGAATTGAAGATATCTTAAACGAAGTTGTTATTGGCTTAAGTAATTGGGTGAATTGTTTCATGAGGAAATTATTTCATAGTAAAATCTTGTTCTCTAATCAAGTTTTATAATTCAAAGTAATTGTGGATTTTGATGGTGTTAGAAACAAGGAAACACACACACCTGGGGGAGGGGGTGAATCAATAGTTTTCTAAAGCTCAAAACCTCAACCAACTTATAACATTTAATTCTCAGTTCTAAATGATGAACATTAAAACAAGAGTAGAACACATTAATCAACACATAACATCAAGATTTTTTACATGGAAACCCGGTTAAGGAAAAAACCACAATAGGGATCAAACCCACAAGATAATGTACTCTATTAAGAGCACTATACCCTATTAGGAGTATTACAAGGGGAATGCACATGAATTTAGGAACACTTTCTAGAGCCCACTGCTCAAATACAACAAGGGCTACAAACCAAAGGAAGGCTCACTACCTTACAACAAGTAGATGAACAAAAATCCATTGTGGACTACAATCCACTAGTCATGAACTGACTGATAACATCTCTGATATGCCAATGCAGTTCCAATGAAGTACATCATATCTCTAGATCAATTTCAGATTCCACTCATACCTGTTCACATACACGATCCTCCTCCTTCACATACACAAATCCGATCTATAAAGGATATTACATTATTACATTTATACAATTCAACTTATTTCTTCAAGGTCAAACAAGGACCTAAGTTACAAATATTTAATCAAATACAATACAATCATCAAGGTGATCCAAAACATGTTGACAAAGACATAATATGGATCCAAATCTTCATCACCGAACACGTTCCAGCTCCATAAATCACACCTCAATCCATCTCAACATGCTACACCATCATGTCGGGCAAGATCAACAAGAATACCAACACGCGAGAAGAAAATCACCAAATCCGATCACATAGCTCAACGCGATCCATCAACACGAATATAACACGATCTAGAAACATCAACAAGAAACGATAAATACCATAGAAACAAACAAAACAACTTTGTCTTAGAATCCACTCTTATCTTTCTACTGTTCAAAGTAACACCAATCGACAACCTCTATCTCTTACAAAAAATAGCTTGCCAACATCCAAATCACGAACCACTCGAGCTGAGGACACACATCCATGTTCTAAACTCACCACTATGTTAGCAATAAAAAATATTGCATAACCAAACCATACTTATCCAAACATTGAAATACCTTCTCTTTCTGAATATCCAAAGTACAGTGTCTAATTAATCATCCCTAAATTACTAAATCACCATGCGAACCTCTGTAAATTGACATAAGTCAACTACAAACATCCCTGTAACTGTCTATACGTTCGTAACATCTGATCTTCAATATAGTAGCCATACCAAACCAATCTTCTTACTAAACATGCCAGGAACACTATCACAAACAGTAGAAATATGTTGACATCAATGAAAAAACATCAATGCTAGCACATATATGCATGATATCCCTACAATCTCCACCTTTAGTATTGATGACAACATATGATGTGAAAAATGATCTATGCACAAAGAAATCATATCACTAGTACTACTAATAATATCCATAATATTATATTTTAGAGTCTCTCTAACAAATCTTCCCCACTTGAGAACAATTTCTCCCACTTAGTCTCACACTTATTTTTCACATGGCTATCTCTTTCCCTTTGACATTAATGAAAAAGACACATATATGTACTAAGCCATAGAAGCCAAAAACATCAACTAAATAACATACCTCACAAGACTAACTACCCCCCTTGAGTAGCAACCACCAAAACATCAATCTAGATCAATAATAATATTTGTTAGAACATTGTACTGATGCAAATCAATGCATCTCTATCTCTGATCAGGAGGGGAAATCACCCCAAGCTTACCTCAGAGATACTCAAAAGGATCCTTTGGCAAGGGCTTCATAAAAATATCTGCAATCTGCTCTTTAGTAGACACATATTCCAATATGACTTCTTTTTCACTAACCTTATCTCTCAAGAAATGATACTTGATAGATATATTATTTGTTTTGTAGTGTAACACAAGATACTTTGAAATATTGATAATACTTGATATGTCACAATAGATAGCAATAGACTCATCAATACATACTCTGATATATTTCAACATTTTCTTCATCCATATCACCTGTGTGCAATTAACAACAACAACATGCTCAACATCAGTAGTAGATTGTGATATATAATTTTGCTTTTTACTTGACCACAAAACCAACCTCTTACCTAAGAAGAATGCTCCTCCACTTGTACTCTTTTTTCCATCCACATTACTTGCCCAATCTTCATATGTAAAAGAAATTAATGTAAAATCATTGTCCTTACCATACCACAAACCATAGTCAAATGTTCCTTTTAAGTATCTAAATATTATTTTCACTACCACAGCATATGATTCTTTTGGATCTACTTTAAGTCTAGAAACAATGCAAACTACATTCACAATATCAGGTCTGGTCTGTGTCAAGTAATATAATCCATCGATCATAGATCTGTATCTTGTTTAATTTGTCTTAGGGAAATCATCATCCTTTGTCAATTTGCAACTGGTAACTATAGGAGTACAAACTAGTTTTGAATCTTCGATACCGAACTTCTTCAACAATTCTTTCACATATTTGGACTGTTATATGAAAATATTTTTTTTTGATTAGGTAATTTGCAGACCAAGAAAGAATTTTTTCTCACCAATAATGGACATCTCATATTCATTTTTCATCTGATCGGAAAAATATTTACTCAACTTGTCACACTACACAAAAATGATATCATCAACAAAGACTTCAACAATAAAAATGTTATCATGATCAATTTTGAAGTACGAGTTACTATCAACAATACCTTTACTGAATCCAATCTTTAAAAGATACTTATCCAATCTTGCATACCAGGCTCTAAGGGCTTGTTTGAATCCATACAATCCTTTCTTCAATCAACAAGCCATGTCACTCTGATCAGTCAAAGGAAATCCATCTGGCTGCTCAACATAAACTTCCTCTTCCAACTCTCCATTCAGAAATGCAAATTTAACATCTATATGATACACGTTGACATCTCTTTAAGTAGCATATGCAAGAAACATTCTAACAACTCAATTCTTGCAACAAGAGGAAATGTCTCCTCAAAACCAATAGCTTCCATCTTTGAGCATCCCTTACAAACAAGTATGGCCTTATTCCAAACCACTTCACCATCTTCATTCAATTTGTTTATGAATGCCCATTTAGTTCTGATCACATTCTTGTCCTTATGTCTGGGAACTAGGATCCATATTTTTTTATTGTCAATTTGTTCCAATTCTTCTTCCATGGATTCAACCCAACTTTCATATTTGCATGCTTCATCAATATGCTTAGGTTCAATATAAGTATTCAAACAAATTTCATTTCGATTTCTAGCAATTCTTGCTCTAGTATGAACATCTTGATTCCTTTCACCAATTATCTGATTTTTAGAATTATTTAATGTTACATACCTTGGAGTCTCTAGATTTTCATTTGTAGCTGACTCTTGTGGCTCCACTTCTTCCTAATTTCCAATTTCTTCACCCTGATCTACCAAACCATTTTGATTATGATACTGATTATGTTCTTCCATTTCTTGGTTGTCTTCCTCACCATCTGATTCATATATGGAAGATCTAGCTTGTTTCTAATAGCTTTTATCCACTTTAACATTAGCACTTTCAATTATTTTTCTCAACCTGTTATGTAACACGTGTATGCTTTTCTCTTTGTAGAATAACCGTGAAAAATACCTTCATCACATATATGATCAAATCTCCCTAAATATTCATCTCTTTTGGTGTAACATTTGCTTCCAAAGATTCTAAAATATTTCACGATAGGGACATGACCATATCATAAATTATAAGGGGTCTTATTAGTGCCTTGCTTGACTGTTTAATGTGTAGATAGGAGTGTTAGCCGCTTCTCTCCAATAGAGTTGTGATACATTGCCCTCAATCATAATTGTCCTTGTAGTGTCAAGGATAGTTCTATTTCTTCTCTTTGCAACATGATTATGCTATGAGGTCCACAGAGAAAAAAATTGCCTCTTTATCCCATGTTCTTAACAAAATGAATTAAATTCACCAGATGTAAATTCTCCACCTCAGTTAGATCTCAGACATTTTATATTCATACCTATTTCAGTCTCAACCATAAACTTGAAAATCTTGAATTTGTCAAAATATTTAGATTTCTCCTCTAAGAATGTAACCCACATCATCCTTGAATAGTCATCAATGAATAATATGAAATATCTATCTCCATAAGAACTTTTAGTTCTAGCAGGGCGACACAAGTCACTATGTACCAGATCTAACAATCCACTTGAAGGATAAGTGTAGCTTTTGAAAGTAGATTTAGGTAGCTTACCCAACTGACATTACTTACACATTGCATTAGTAGGCTTTAAGCATTTAGAAAAATCTCTCACTGCTTTTGTAGTGCTTACCTTCACAATGTTATCAAAGTTCACATGAAAAATTTGTTTTTCCTATAATCAACTGTCATCAATTTGAGAAATCATACATCTATTATCTGTACTATTCAAATGAAATATATTAGTTTTGGTCTTTGTTCCTGATGCAATCTCAACTCCAGAACTTCCAATGATTTTGCACATTCTATCCTTGAATTGTAGATTTTATCCTTTGTCAACTAGTTGTCCAATACTCAAAATATTATGTCTTAAACCTTTAGCATATAAAACATCATTAGTGTTATTCTTACCATCAAGTGTAATGGATCATCTACCTCTGATCATACAAGGAGCATTGTCACCAAATCTGACAACACCACCATCATACCTCTCCAACTTCACAAATTTATTTTTATCTTCGGTCATGTGATGTGAACAACCACTATCAATAACTCATTCATCTTTCTGATCCACACGTTAAACCAAGACTCTCTCTTCATTTAAGAAACTAGGATTCTCATCTTTGATAGCAATAAACATAATCTTATCTTCATTCTTTTCAGATTCATCATCAGTGACACCTTTATCAACAACATAATAACACTTCTTCTAATATTTAGATTTGAATTTCCCATCCTTGTACTTATGTTTTCTACCTAGACAACTTGAAGTAAAATGACCAATCTTTTTGCATGAAAAACATTTCAAAGGTAACTTTCCTTGATACTTACCAGCTCCCTTAGGCATTCTTTGGCAATCAAGGCTTCAAGTCCTTCAAGATTTCTTTCCTCTTCCTCAATCTCTTCCCATTCCTTAGCATATTTGGAGCCAAAATTTGATGAACTTTCTCCAGGGTCATACATTTTCTTAAATCCTTAGAAATAGTAGCCTCAAATACCAATTCGACTTTAGGAAGTGCATCACCAAATTCACTCATTTTGAAAGCATATAACTTACCAACCAATGTGTCTCTTGTTACTGTAGTCACAATCTTGACCTCTTCAATAGAAGCAACCTTCTATTTGTAAGCAGGAGGCAAGGATCTAAGTATCTTAGAAATAATTTCATCCTATTTTAATGTTCCATGAACAAATCTTTATTCCACTAACAAGCTCATTCACCTTCAATATGTAATAAGTAATGTTTTCATCCTCACTCATCTTCAATGCCTCATATTTCCCTTTTAAACTTTATAGTTTCTCTTGCTTCACACATGCATCTCCTTCATGCAAAACCTTTAATTTTATCCATATCTAATGTGCAGTCTCTAATTCCATGACATTTTTATATTCTCTATCTGACAAGACATTCAAAAATGCTTCTTTTGCTATGATATTGTACTCAAATTGTTTATTCTCATCTATTGTAGCAGTAGAAAGATCCGTAGGAGGATTGTAAGATTTTTTTGTGATCTCCAAGTAATATTCTTCAATGCATATCAAGTGTGTAATCATCCGACCCTTCCATATGGAATAGTTAGTACCTTCAAATATCAGACTCTCCTTAAAAGATGCCATGCCAAATCTCCTCAAGCGATCAAGCTTCAAAAATAGGATTTAGCTCTGATACCAATTGTTAGAAACAAGACAACACACACTAGTGAGAGGGGGTGAGGGTGGGGGGTGAATCAGTTGTATCCAAAAACTCAAAACCTAAATCAAATTTTAACCTTTAATTTTTAGTTCTGAATGATGAACATTAAAGCAAGATCACAACACATTAACCAACACATTACACCAAGATTTGTGATGTGGAAACCCAGTTGAGGGAAAAACCATGGAGAGGAGCAAACCCACAAGATAATGTACTTTGTTAAAAGCACTATACCCTGTTAGGAGTATTACAAGGGGAATGCACATGCATTAAGGCACACTGCCTAGAGCTCATTGCTCAAATATAACAAGGGATACAACCCAAAGGAAGGCTCACTACCTTACAAGTATGGACAAAAATCCACTGTGGACTACAATCCACTAATCATGAACTGACTTATATTATCTCTAATATGCCAATACAGTTCCAATGAAGTACATCATTTGTTTTCCTCAATTAAAGATTCCACTTATACCTCTTCGGGTACATGATCCTCTTCCTTCGCATTCACATTTTGAGCTTAAATCAATAAAACACACCTCCAATTCAAGCTTCTAGTGAAATGGTAAAAGTTATAGGAGTAAATTGAAGATTTCTTAAATGAAGTTGTAATAGGCTGAATTGTTTCATGAGGAAATTTTCTCAAAGTAAAATCTTGTTCTCTAATCAAGTTTTATAATTCAAACTAATTGTGGATTTTGATGGTGTTAGAAATAAGGAAGCACACACAACTGTGGGGGGGTGTGAATAAGTTGTTTCCTAAAACTCAAAACCTCAATCAAATTATAACCTTTAATTCTTAGTTCTGAATGATGAACATTAAAGCAAGAGCACAACACATTAAGTAACACATTACACCAATATTTTGGACGTGGAAACCCGGTTAAGGGAAAAATCACTGTGGGGATCAAACCCACAAGATAATGTACTCTATTAAAAGCACTATACCCTATTAGGAGTATTATAAGGGGAATGCACATGCATTGAGGCACACTTCCTAGAGCTCACTTCTCAAATAAGAAAGGGATACAACCCAAAGGAAGGCTCACTACCTTACAACAAGTAGATTGACATAATTTTTGACGCGAAAACCTGATTAAGGGAAAAACCATGGTGGGGATCAAACCCACAAGATAATGTACTCTATTAAAAGAACTATACCCTGTTAGGAGTATTGCAAGGGGAATGCACATACATTAAGACACACTTCTTAGAGATCACTGCTCAAATACAACAAGGGCTACAACCCAAAAGAAGGCTCAATACCTTACAACAAGTAGATGGTCAACAATCCACTATGGACTACAATCCACAAATCATGAACTGACTCGAAACATCTCTTATATGCCAATATAGTTCCAATGAAGTACATTAGATCTCTATTTCAATTTTAGATTCCACTCATACCTCTTCGCATACAAGATCATCTTCCTTTACATACCATTTTGATCCATATAGGGATATTAAATCATTACATTTTTAAATTTCATCAACTTATTTCTTCAAGGTCGGCCAGGGACCTAGATTAAAAATATTTAATCAAATACTATACAGTCATCAATCTGATCCAAAACATGTCGGCAAGGACATAGTAAAGATCCAAATCTTCATCCTCGAACATGCTCCAACTCCATAAATTACACCTCGATCCATCACAACATGCTACACCATCATGTCGACCAAGAACAATAGGAATACCAACACGCCATAAGAAAATCACCAAATCTGATCACATACCTCAATGCGATCCAGCAACACAAATAGGACATGATCTAGAAACATCAGCAAGCAACGTGAATACCATAGCAACAACCCAAACAACTGTCTCAGAATTGACTCTTATCTCTACACTGTTCAATAGGAACACCAATCAACAACACCTGCCACTTAAGAAAAATAACTTCCCAACATCCAAAAAATGAACCACTAAAGATGAAGACACACATCCATATCCTAAACTCACCTCTAGGTAAGCAAGTAAAAAAATTGCATAACCGATATGTACTGACCCAAACATGGAAACAATGTCTCTTCTTGAACATCCAAAGCACCAGTCTCTGATCAATCATCCATAACTTACTCAAATCACCATGCAATCCTCTGTAAAATGATATAAGTCAACTACAACCATCCCTAAAACCATTTGTAGGTTCGCAACATCTGATCTTCAATACAATAGTCATACCAAACCAATCTTCTCCCTGAACATGCTAGGAACACTATCATAGACAACAGAAATATGTTGACATCAAAGAAAAAACATCAATGTTAGCACATATATGCATGATATCCCAACATATGGCAGGGGTGAAGATACGATGGTGGGGCCAATCTTGAGGAATTTAAATGAGGACCTGTTCAAAATCAGATTATCTAAGTGCAAATTTAAGACAAGATCAAGATGGAGCTCAAGAAAAAAAATTAACAAGGAGAAGGAAAAATCAATTATTACAAGTGAAAGAAATTGTCAGCCAATTTGAATTTCCTCTGAAAATCCAAGTTCATTTTGAAGGATCTAGCTACATAAAAAATTTCATCACTTCATGAAGATCAAGGTCAAGGCATCGAAATAGACATCAAGTTTACAAGTACAAGCAAGTTCAAGATTATAACAATTATAAGATTCTAAGATAAAAGAATAGAATCTGAGAGGATGAAGCAATTTGGGAATATGCCATTACAATTAGAGGATTGATAATGTTGAGTATCAAGAGATATTTTCTCATCATCAAAGGATATTGATCGAGTCTACAAGATAAGGATGTTGGGGCGACCCTCCCTTGTATTCTACCAATAAGGAAATTCTAGTTACATGTGTTCAAGCACACTCAAACATGTTATGCCAAGTGTACAATTGTATCATTGGCTTTAAAAAGCGTTGTAATTTTCTCATTGGCCCACAAAGTTGTGCCTTAATGTAATTAGATGATAGTGTGGCAACCCTAATTATGGTTTGTAATAGATTAATCTTGTCCCTTGATCTTGAATCAATCTTGGCCCTTCATTGTAATTGAACAACTATAAAAGGCCAAGGCGTTCTCTTTGTAGGGGGTTAGAGATTAGAAACATTAGAGGGGAGATTAGTTTTAGAGTAGAGTAGGAGGAGAATTGTTTAAATTGTTCCCATAATGCTATCAAACTAATTGTTGATTCATTGTTTCTCTTCATGGGATATTATTTGTGTTGCTTTGGAGTATTGCATGGTTTCTACAATTCCTCACTTAGAGTAGATTTCATTTCATGTTGGTTAGAGATAGTGTTTAGTTGAATGGAAGTGATTTTGGATGTTTCTTTGGTGAACTTGTTTAGACTAAACCACTAGCTGCTTGTTGATTGTAAGTTTTCCTTGCGTAGTCAAATGACATTTATATGAATTTAACTTCGATTATTGCTTGCACAATGATATGCATCTTATCGATGATGTTAATGGAATGGTTGTAGTTTAAACATCTTACATTTACCTTATGAGATTGATTTATCTTGGTTGATGTCGATGACTAAAATAAGTCTAGTAGAGTCACAAAGACATCCATAGTTTCTTGTATTCTAGGAATAGATTAGACTTTCTAAACCTTTATCCTTGCAGTTATTTGGTTGAAAGATATTGATGTTGTTGAAGTAGTTGATATCCATTGATTGAACAACGTAAGTCCCTTTGTGATAACCAACATATCACATCATAAAACTGAGTTGAAGTCCACATTAAGAAGGAACCTTGAGGTTGTCTCATTTGATCACACAATCTGTATACATTGTTTACCATATGAGCATCCTTATTCAAGAGAGAGTTGGAGATTTTGTGTTTCATCCTGAGATACTAAGTATTTGACTCTGCATATTGTACTAGTGGAAAAAGCCTCACATCAATAGGATCCTAATCAATAATTATAAGCATCTACATAACAATAATTATCTTATTCTATTTAGATAAATCATACAATAATCATCCATGGGTCCATTCCCATAATTAATCTTTTTTAGGGTTTGGTGAGGAATTCCACAAAGGGTGCCTAGTTATTGTTTAGATAAATTAAGTCCAAGAATGCGCAACACCTCACTAAGATAACTCACTCCCTTGCCCACAAGTGGTAGGAACATCCCGTGATGATTCCAACCCTTGGAGTGGGCTACTTAATTTGAGGAATCTTGGGTCATAGAGGATGATTTTTCAACCCAATTAAGCCCAAGAACATGTAGTGTTTGACCAAAACAACTCACCCCTTAGATTACAAGTGACAAGAATATCCTCTGACGATTCCATTCCTTGGGATGGGCTACTTATTTTGGAGGAACCTATGTCTACCATCTCTCCCTAACATATTTCCTTCCATTCTTTGTTTGATTGTTTATTTAACTTATCACAACCATCATGGGGATTAGGGAGGATAAAAAAAAGGGTTCTTGAGGCCATCCACAACTAAGCCCAAGGGCATGGAGCATCCAACCAAGACAACTCGACCCCTTTGCCCATAAGTGGCAAGAACATCTGAAGTAGAGCCTTCAAGGGTGAAGATAAATACTAGACAAAAATTAAACCAAGGGAAAGATGATGATGTTGGCATATCTAATGTAGTGATGATGGTAAGTGAGTTTCAGAGATTTTCATGATTATATTTGATTACAGGATGATCAGATATTATGTTGTCACTGATCTCAATTATTGACTTTGGGTTCTTAGTGTGTTGCCAAGCATAGTTGTGAAATGAAGGATTGTAGTGAGTTTGAGTGGTTGCTATCTTTATGGGAGACTTAGGCGTGTCTCTAGATGTCTAATGCATGACCCCTACTGCTGAAGTGATCTTATGAGAAATTTGTGATCAATTGAAGTATAACAGTGCAACTGCTAGAACAATTAATGACTGGTGATAGATGAATTGAATGTCTTGTCAAATCTATGTTGTATCTTGTGGCGCCGTCATGGGATATGGTGGTCAATAGTATTAAGATGCTATAGTTGCAACCAAAACTAATTTGAGTGACTGGTGTGCAAGATAAGTGACCGGTGAGCAAAGACAAAGTTGTTAACATGTTACAGTGTTTGTGTTCTTGAGCGATAGGTGATAAATCTTTGATCGGTGATCGGTGTTGAGGTTGTGGTGGAATCGATTGATTTATTTACGATCTAGAGACATGTCTTAATGATTGGAGGTGATGAGCTGGCATCACATTTCTTGATTCTAGCATGTGGAGAGGATTATAGAGGAAGCTTGTGTTTGGTCAAAATGTGTTTGACTCCTTGACACAACATTCTATGTAAATTGTTTTATTGGCCAACGTGGTCTTGGAAATGTGTTTTGTACATTTAATTTTGTTTTGTGGCACGTCGGATTTGAGAGTGATGTTTGAAATTATAATTTAGTGTTTGATTAAGGTGGTGGACTTAAAAGTTCAATGTATAATGGATGAATTTGAAGGTTAAGAGGGTTGATCGTGTGTTGGAATAGTGGTGAAAAGTGTGAGTTGCGATCAAGCCAAGGAAGAGTTAAGTGTGTTGAGAAGAAATTATGTGCTTCAGTGGATCTGATCAGGCAGAGGTAGTGATGTTCTACAAATCATTCTTCCTGTTGTTCCCTAATAGTTGCAGCAGGTTAAATCCCTTAACGGGGTAGGTCCTGACAGATCTTTGTTGTAAATCCTGTAGCTAAAGTCCTCCAACAAGGCTACTCTTAACAGGGTAAAGGTCCTTACAGGCCTAAGATAAATCCATTAACCAGGTAGAACCTAAAAATGTTGATGTAGCTCCTAATAGGGCTAAGCTCCTCATAGGGTGTACTTTAGAAGAGTACATCATTTAGTGGGTACTAATCCCTACTGTGGTTTTCTCCTTATTTGGGTTTCCACAAGACAAATCTGTGTCAACTTTGTGGATGGACTTGCATGTTTATGATTTACATT
Source organism: Thuja plicata (assembly GCA_018584345.1). Lineage (NCBI taxonomy): Eukaryota > Viridiplantae > Streptophyta > Pinopsida > Cupressales > Cupressaceae > Thuja > Thuja plicata. The sequence continues at coordinate 4,036,506 of MU223056.1, read as the reverse complement.
TGTTGTGATTAAGGTTAATCTTGTGAATGTTGATTTAAGTTTAAGAGGTGGAAAAGTTAAATTATTTGATAAATTACTGATTCTCCCCCCCTCTCAGTAATTTGACCTCAGGACTATTAATTGGTATCTGAGCATTGGTCCTTCGTTGTGGTGAAGCTTAAAAAATTAAGGTAAAGATATGAAGATGATGAGAAAGGAAGGTCCTAAATTCACAAGAGAGAACTACTCAGCTTGGTGCGGTCAGATGAATCTCTATCTTCAATGTATGGGTGACCAATATTGGGATCATGTGGTTAATAAGTATACTATCCCTTCAGGAACTCTGATTGCAGATCAATTGAAGGTAAGGATAGAACATACTACTACTATTGAAGCTATTGTGAGTACTCTTTCAGATGCAGAATTCATTGATATCAAAGACTTGGATATTGCTAATGAGATAAAAGATGAAAACCGTCTATGGTGGAGATCAACATGTACAGAAAGAAAAGGTTGATAGTTTGAGAGGAAAGTATGATGATATGAGGATGCAATAAAATGATAACATTGAACAATACAGTTAGAGAATCAAAGAAGTTGTTTCTTCTATTTGAGGTGCTAGTGGTAATCTTCCTGAGGAGGATGTGGTAAGAAAAATGTTGATAACTTTATTGCCTCAAGATACTATTAGGGTTTCAACTATACAAGAGCTCAGATCTCTAGGAATTTTTACTGTTACTCTTGATGCATTAATAATAAAATTAATTGCATTTGACTTAAGCAATTATGATAATAGTATGCCTAAATTTGAAGCTGATTTGGAGTCATCATTGACTCTTGCACCATCTAGGAAAGGAAAGGAGATATCTAACAATTCTTCAACATGTTACTTTAATTATTATGAATCTATCTTACCTAAAGAAAGAGAACATGAGGAATTGGAAGATTTATTTGCTAGAAGGCTTCCTAGAGGGAAATGTAAATATAAGGGTAAGTTACCTTTGAAGTGCTTTGCATGTAAAAAAATTGGACATATTGCTTCTGGATGCCCTGAAAACAATAGGAAGGAGAAGCCACAAAGATTCAAGGATAAAAAAAAGAAAGTATGCTACCTGGCTAAGAAAGGTGTTACTGATGAGGAGTCAGATGGAAGAGATGAAGAAGAAATTGTGTTTGTTGCAGTAAAGGAAGAACCCTCAGAAGAAGGTGAGAAAGATTTGGTTTCTAACATGAATCACAGTGGCAACTTGATTATTGACAGTGGGTGCACTCACCACATGACTGGTGATAGAAGCAAATTCATCAATATGGAAGAATGTGATGGAAAATCGGTGAGATTCAGGAATGATGCTCCTTGTATGGTAAAAGGAAAATGATCTATTACTTTGAATGATAAAACAATTTGTGATGATGTCTATTGGATTGATGGTCTGAGATAAAATTTGTTAAGTGTTTCTTAGTTGAATAAAAAAGGGTATAGATTGGAGTTCAATGGATGTAGTTGCAGGATTATTGGAAAATCAGGAGAGTTGATTACTACTCGTGAACAAATGAAAGGTAACTTGTACCATCTGAATTCTACTATTAAGAGTTATCTGATTTCTAAGGTAGAAGAGTGTTGGTTATGACATAAGAGATTTTGTCATGTAAATTTTGATAACTTTATCAAAGTTAGTAAGATAACGATAGTGAGAGGTTTTCCTAATGTAGTGAAACCAGACAATGTAATGTGTTAAGAATGTCAGCTTGGAAAGTTAACTAGTTCTAGTTTCATTAGTAAAACTTATTCTTCTAAAATTATCTTAGATCTGGTTCATACCGATCTGTGTGGTCCAATGAGAACTTAGAGTTAATGATGATAGATATTTCATGTTTCTTGTTGATGATTATTCTAGAATGATGTGGGTTATATTTTAAGAGACAAATCTGAAGGTTTTCAAATGCTTAAGATATACAAAGCCATAGTAGAGAAGGAGACCGGTAAGACCCTGAAATGTCTTACATCAGACAGAGGGGGTGAGTTTACTTCACATGAATTTACTACATAGTGTGAAGAACATGGAATACAAAGACATATGCTAGCTCCTAGAACACCTTAGAAGAATGGTAATGCTGAGAGAAGAAACATGTCTATCATTGATTATGCTAGGACATTAATGATTCAAAAGGGCGTTGCACATCAATTTTGGAGAGAAGCGGTGAGCACTGCTGTTTTCACATTGAAATAAGTTCAATTTAAGAAAGGTACAAATAAAACTCCCTATGAGCTGTGGTATGGTTGATCACCATGTGTAATTTATTTCAAAAATTTTGGGAGTAGATGCTACATAAAGAGAGATGAAAATACAAGAAATTTTGACCCAAGAAGTGATGAGGGGATATTAGGATACTCCTCAAATGGAAAAGCCTACACGTGCTTGAACAAGAGAACAAATAAGATAGTGGAAAGTGTCAGTGTAAGAATAGTTGAATTTTATGAGAAAAATGATGAATCCAGCAAGAAGGAACCCAAATACTATAATGGGTTTGTTTATGTACAACTGATGGAGCAAGATACTTTAGCAGAGCCGATGGAGAGACAGGTCAATGAACAAGAATCAATACAAGTGGTTGAAGAAAATCCTAGAATTGAACCGATATTGCCAAATTCTGAAAAGTTGAATCATTCACATGATCAAATTATTGGTGACATAAATGCTGGTGTGTTAACAAGAATGAAGGCAAGAGAATGTACTTGTTTGTTATCTAAATTTGTACCTAAAACAGGGAAATATGCATTAAAAGATGAAGATTGGATGAAAGCTATAGAAGAATAATTGGAGAAGACTAAGAAGAACAATACCTAGACATTAGTGTCCATATTGGCAGACAAGAATGTGATTGGTACAAAGTGAATTTTCAGAAACAAGATGAATGAGACAGGTGAAGTGGTAAGGAACAAGGCAAGATTGGTGTGCAAAGGATATGCATAGGAGAAAGGCTTGGACTATGGTGAAACATTTTCACCTGCGGCCAGACTCGAAGGTGTAAGGTTATTGCTTTCATATGGTGATTTTAAAGGATTCAAGGTATATGATCAAATGCATGTTAAGTTGGTTTTTATTAATTGTGTTTTGGAAGAAGAGGTATATATTGAACAACCTGAAGGATTTGCTAATTTAGAAGGTAAGAACATGGTGTAAAAATTACAGAATGCTTTGTATGGGTTGAAACAAACACCTAGGGAATGGTATGAATGTTGGCATTCATATCTAATTCAGATTGGTTTCATAAGGACAAGTGATAATAGTAATGTGTATTTGAAGATTGAGAAAGATGACATGTTACTAATTGCCGAGATATTTGTAGATGATATTATTTTTGGTGGCAATGAAGAGATGAGTAGATCATTTGCAGATGAGATGACGAAATAATTCGAGATGTCTATGATTAGTGAGATTAAATTCTTCATTGGATTGCAGGTTCAACAGAGGAAAAATGGTATCTACATATGCCAGTCCAAATATGTAAGGGAAATACTAAAGAATTTTGGGTTAGATGACTCAAAACCGGTTGGTATCCCTATAGAAACCGGTTGCAAACTATCAAAGGAAGATGAATCTAAAGAGGTGGATGAGACACTTTACAGGTCCATGATTGGTGAAATACAGTATGTAGTGCACAACAGACCAGACATAGTATAGGAAGTTGGATTAGTGGAAAGATTTCCTTCTAATCCTAATGAATCTCATTTAGTTGCAGTAAACAAAATATTTATATATCTTAAGGGGACTGAAGATTATGGTCTCTGGTATGGACATAAAGGTGATTTCTCTTTAATTGTGTTTACTGATATTGATTGGGAAGGTAATGTTGATGATCGAAAGAGCACAAATGGAGGTACATTCTTTCTTGGTGAAAGGATTGTATCTTGGACAAGCAAGAAGCATAATTGTATATCTCAATCAACAAATGAAGCTGAGTATGTTGCTTCTACAATCAATTGTACATAGGTAGTATGGATCAAGAAAATTCTAGAAGGAATTCAGGAGAAGGTAACTAAACTGGTGATTATCTATTGTGAAAATACAAGTGCTATTAACATTTCAAAGAACCTGATGATGCGCTCTAAGACTAAGCTTGTAGCTATCAAATATCATTTTCTTAGAGAATAGGTGCAGGAAAAGGAAGTGAGGTTGGATTATGTGCCAACTAAGGAGCGGGTTGTTGATATTTTCACTGAACCATTACATAAGGATACATTTGTGTATCTAAGAGGTAGGTTGGGGGTCATTCCCCTATTTGATTTGAATTATAAGATGTAGCTGTATCAATCCAAGTGTATTCACTGAAAATATTTATGTTGGGATTGATGTTGTGGGGCTACTCCTTAGGGAGAGTAGTCTATGTAGTCATGTGCTTTGGTTAGTCAAGTTCAGTAGAGAAGATATGAGGTGTTTTTGACACCTTTGGCATTGTTGTCAAAGGGGGAGAATGTATGAATATAAAGGGGAGAATGTGTGTATAGAAAATGAATACAAATTGGAGAATAATGGAAGACATAAGTGTAAACATTTTATGCTCATTGTATTATGTTGGAGAGAGTGTTACCATCAATAGGAAGTGAGTGTTACCATTAATTCCAAAGGGGGAGATTGTTGGAATATATGATACAGTGATTGCAAGTGAGTTTTGGAGATGTCATGATTAGATTTGACTACAGGATGATCATATATTATGTTGTCATTGATGCCAATTATTGACTTTGTTTTCTTAGTGTATTGCCAAGTATAGTTGTGATGAATGAAGGATTGTAGTGAGTTTTAGTGGTTGCTATCTTTATGGGAGACTTAGGTGTGTCTTTGGATGTCTAATGCATGATTGCTACTGCTGAAGTGATCTTATGAGAAAGTTGCGATCAATTGAAGTATAACAATGCAACTGCTAGAACAGTTAATGATAGGTGATAGATGACTTGAATGTCTTGTCAAATCCATGTTTCATCTTGTGGAAAAGTCACGGGATATGGTGGTCAACAGTATTAAGATGCTATAGTTACAACCACAACTAATTTGAGTGACCAATGTGCAGGATAAGTGACTACTGAGAAGAGACAAAGTTGTTAACAATTTACAGTGTTTGTATTCTTGAGTGATAGGTGATAAATCTTTGATTGGTGATCAGTGTTGAGGTTGTGGTGGAATCAATTGAGTTAGTCACGAGCTAGTGATGTGTCTTCATGATTGGAGGTGATGATCTATCATCAAATTTCTTGATGCTAGAGTGTGGAGAAGATTCTAGATGAAGCTTGTGTTTGGTCAAAAGGTGTTTGAATCCTTGACACAAAATTCTATGTAAATCATTGTATTGGCTGACGCGGTCTTGGAAATGTGTTTTGTACATTTAATTTTGTTTTGTGGCATGTTGGATTTGAGAGAGATGTTTGAAATTCTAATTTAGGGTTGATTAAGGTGGTGGACGTAAAATTTTAGTATATAAGGGATGAAGTTGAAGGTTAAGAGGGTTGATCGTGTGTTGGACTAGTGCGGTGAAAAGTGCGAGTTGCGATCAAGCCAGGGAAGAGTTAAGTGTGTTGAGAAGAGATTGTGTGATTTAGTGGATCTGATCAAGCCAAGGTAGTTTTGTTCTATAGATCATTATTTCTGTTGTTCCCTAACAGTTGCACCAGGTTAAATCCCTTAATAGGGTAGATCCTAACAGATCTTTTTTATATATCCTATAACAAGGTGACACTTTTTCAAGTGTTAAAAGTCCTCTAACAAGGCTACTCTTAACAGGGTAAAGGTCCTAACAAGCCTAAGGTAAATCCATTCACCGGGTAGCACCTAATTGTGTTGTTGTAACTCCTAATAGGGTTAAGTTCCACACATGGTGTACTTTAGAAGAGTACATCATTTAGTGGGTACTAATCCCTATTGTGGTTTTCTCCCTATTTAGGTTTGCACGAGATAAATCTGTGTCAAATTTGTGGATGGACTTGTATGTTTATGATTTTTATTTGTTGTGATTAAAGTTAATCTTGTGAATGTTCTTTTAAGTTTAAGAGGTGGAAAGTTGGATTATTTTATAGATTACTGATTCCCCCCCCCGCTCAGTAATTTGACCTCAGGACTAACAGATGATTCTAAAAGTAGGGTTCCTACATGAACTTAGTTGACCATTTGACAACAATTCCTTATGACTCCACATGTGCTTAAAATGAAATTATTTCCCCCACTACACAAAACCTAACCATTTGTCCTTTTGCACCCTAGGACACTCCATACAACAACTGTCCACAAAGTGGTTGAACCAAACTTGCCTTACAAATAGCCCTTCATGCTAGTAGCCTTTACCTAGAGTTTTTGGTTCATGCCCTTTGCCACATTTATTTATGACACAAGAACTTGGAATTTTTGGAAACCCATTTGGAAGACTCCAAACATATACCACACTTGATATCAGGTACTTTGGAACATATGGATTGATGTTGGACTGATTGTTTACTAAATAGGGCTAATAGGCTTGTTTAAGGTCATCACCATTTCCCATTCGTAACATATACCATGAAAAACCATTTAAACTCCTTCTTGGGCTTAAATTGCATCCAAAACCTCTAATACAAGGTTTATATAAATTTTAAGACCAAGGAGGCTCCCAAAATACAAAGAAACCAGTCTTAATTGTGACTATCACATACTTGTCAAAACAAGGCAAGATAGTATTATGACAAGGGGCCAAACTCTCATATATTCCTCAGAATTATTATGTAGAGGGACCTTAAATCCTTGAAAACCTCCTTACCATATTCTACCACTAAAAGAATCACATTCATCAAGCCCAAACCCCAAAATTTGTTTGTTACTATCATTGCCAATCATGTGCTTGATCATACCAGTGCTAGAGCATCATATAATAATAGGAAAAACTCAACCCCATGGAATGAAACCTTTTCATATCCAAATACACATAGTAAGGCATCAATTCACTAATTTATAGATTTTTCCCATGATTAAATCATGAGATATTCAAAATTTAAACCCACTAGATACCCTATATTAGGGTTTCAACCACCTATTACAATACTAGCAATAAATCTTTCAATACAACATGAAAAATCATAAGAATTGAACCAAAATAAATTATATTCAATTCTCTTGACAAACATATAAATTTTTTAGCATGGATCTTCTTCACAGAAGAGTACAGAGCTCTGCAATATATGAAAATCAGAAAATATGACAGTAAACAACAAGTTTTATTGAATTCTTCACAAAATATTCCACAAAAAGATCAACTAACTCTCGCCTCATGTTTTTGAGGCCTTTTAAAAACTGAAGGACCTTCTCCCAATGGTTACAACCATTATTTTAATTCAAACTAACAAAATGTCTCCTAATTGCTAATGTTGTTCCAAAATTGCATTGACAATTTCTTGTCAATAATGACAACTTTGTCCAAGGTCTATCATGGACCCAACCTCAGAACTTTATGAATTCAAATTATTACAAATAGGTTTAAAAAATTCCAATGGACCTTCCTAAATGATTAAAAACCCTATTTGACACTTTGATACATCTTTCCATTATAATGACAACCTTTGCGAGTTCATACCCTTTGAACACCATGACTCTTTATTTGAGTGCAAAATAAAGTAGAATGGTACATAGGACCTTATTTATTACCTTGAAAACAATCAAAACATAAAAGAATCATATTTTGGCTCATGGAGACATGATAACACATTGGGTTCCCTTGCACCATACACTCGACCTATAAGAGGACTCATGTTCCACGAGTCATTGCATTGTCTTGTCCTACATTTATCCTCAACTTCATCATGTCTTCCATATGTTCTATCGACTGGGACTCTCCTCCATGGGATTAAATAATCTATCATTTCTTCATGCCTTTCATTGTAGGAATTGTTCACACCTTTCCATGGTTTGTTTCCTGCAATTAGACTTGCTCTTTGTTCTTTGACCTTTCTTGGTGTCATCCTTGCTTGAATACCTGCACACAAACATAGTGTCCCTTGAACTATTTTTATGGTATAAAATGAGTGCCCATCAACTTCCTTAGCAATTATAGGACAAATGAAAGTCCCAATTAGGATTGTACCCTTCTCCTTTCACCCATCTTGTGGCAGTATATACACATGTCCTTAGGATTTTTCTTGGTCTTTTTTATGCATCACTAACTTGCCTCTGTCATTCAAGTTTGAAACACACTTCAAGCCCTCTGTTTTAGTGTCTCCAAACATTGGAGTTAAAACAACTTTTCTTGACTCCTCTTCCTTTATCTTTACCAACTCTTTCCCACCAAACATAATTACCTTTGTTGATTGATCCTCCACCTTCTCTTGCAATGGTGGCAGTATGAAACAACTTTCCTCATGCTTAATCTGTTTACTCTTTCTTCTACAATCATACATGGCATGTTCTTCATATTTCCATGGTCTCCCAAGAAAAAATGTGACAACAATTCATTGGTACAATATCACAAAAAACTTTGTCCTTATAACTACCAATACCAAACTCAACCAATGCTTGTTAACTAACCATAATATATTGACTATCATTTAACCATGAAATCTTATAAGGATTCTCATGAGGGAACTTTGTATTTTCAACTTATCAACCATCTCATTAGAGACCATATTTTTAGTACAACCAGAATCTTTGACTACTTTTCATACCTCATTCTTACATTTGCATGTGGTTTTGAATAATGCTCTTTTTTGAAATGGTTCTTTTTCCTTGGATGTCTTCGAAAGTGCTCTTCTCAGACTCAATGCCTCTCCAACTTTTGAAACACAATTATGGATAGGGAATTTTACACTTTCATCTCCCTCTTCTTAAACTATTTGAGCCCTTCTTTCACTTCTTCTGTCACCTCCACTTGATGTAGATCCCTGCTTCTCAGGACACTTGTATGCTGGGTGACCAAACTCATTACAATGGTAACATTTCCTTGAAAATGTATTTGAATCTCTACCCCCACCAAATCTGCATGTAGTGCCTCAGGATCCACCTTTGGAATTCACAACTTGTTCTTTCCCCTTGTTTTCATCTTCTTGTCCTTCATCTGATATCCTTGATGTAGGGAATGATCCTCTCCCTATAGAGGTACTTCTTCTACCTCTACTTGCCTTGGATTTCCTCTTATTCACCTTTTCTTTCACCCTTATTGCCAACTGGTAACACTCTTCCACAGTTCTTGAGTTTTCCAAAGTGAGTACATCCTGGATATTAAATATCAATCCACCAAGGTACCTAGAAATGTTTTCCAATTCATTCTCAATCATGACTAAATCTGATGTTCAACTTATATAACTCCTCGATATATTTTTCACATCCATTTATTTTTGTTTCAATTCTTTAATTTTCATAAGCATTTGGATTTCATAGTCCTTAGGTAAGAACTTTCTCTTCATTTTTTCTACCATCTTGTCCCATGAAACAATGTTGGACTTACCTTTCTTCCTCCTCTCTGATTTCTCATAATCCCACCATAAGAGTGCATGACCCTTTAACTTGGTTTTTGCAATCTTCAGCCTTTTCTCTTCAGGAACATCTTCACTCTCAAATCAATTATCTAAGGCTGCAATCCAATCTAGAAACTCATCATTTAGAGAGCCTCTATACTTTGGCACATCATTTTTCACTTTTTGTCTATCACCCTTGACTTCCTTAATGATCATTACCATCCTCTGATCCTTAGGATACAACTCTTCTTTTGCTTCCTGGAACACCTTTCATGCCCGTTCTTCTTCCTCAGATTCACACTCATCCTATAGTACTGCTCCTCTTCTCTGATTGGATTCAAGGACAGCAAGCCTTTCCAAAACTACAATGTGAGAATCCAACAATTTGGAATGTTTCTCTTTTAACTCCCACAACTCCTTAGAAGTGCCACTATTCTTTGGAGGCATTTTGATCCCAAGTTCTTTTCACTCTTTTATCAACTCTCAACTATCTCCTTCAAGGACCTACTTCCTTTCTCTGAAACCACTTGGAAGTAGAGCCTTCAAGGGTGAAGATAGATGCTAGACAAAACCCAAACCAAGGGAATCAAAGAGGATGATTCTACAATTAGGTCTCCCACATGGACTTAGTTGACCATTTGACAAAAATTCCTTAAGACTCCACATGTGCTTAACATGAAATTATTTTCCCCACTACAAAAACCTGATTTGTTGTCCTTTTGCACCATATGACACTCTACACAACACATTTAAACATACAATAACTACCCACAAAATGGCTGAACCAGACTTCCCTTACAAATAGTTGAACCAGACTTCCCTTACAAATAGGCCTTCATGCTAGTAGCCTTTAACCTAGAATTTTTGGTTCATGCCCTTTAACACATTCATTTCTGACACAATAAGTTGGCCCTTTTGGATAGCCATTTGGAAGACTCCAAACATATACCACACTTGATATGGGGTACTTTTGAACATATGGATTGATGCTGGACTGATTGTTTACGAAACATGGATATTAAGCCTCTTTAAGGTCATCACCATTTCCCATTCTTAACATATACCATGGAAAAAACTTTAAAATCCTTCTTGGGCTTAAATTGCATCCAAAACATCTAATACAAGGGTCATATAAAGTTTTAACACTGAGGAGGCTCCCAAAATACAATGTAATCAGTCTTAATTGTGACTATCACAGACTTGTCAAAGCATGGCAGGATAGTATTATGACAACAAGGGGCCAAACTCTCATATATATTCTTTAGAATTCTTCTGGAGAGGGACTTTAAATCCTTGAAAAAATCCTTAACAACTTCTACCATTAAAAGACTCACATTCATCAAGCCCAAACCCCAACAGTTCTCTATTATTGTCATTGTCAGTCATGTGCATGATCAAACCAATGTTAGGGCATCATAGAATAAGAGAAAAACCTCAACCCCATGGACTGAAATATTTTCATATGAAAATACACATATTAAGGTATCAATTCACTAATCTATATATTTTTCCTATGGTTAAATCATGAGATATTCAAAATTTAAACCCATTGGATACACTAGATTAGGGTTTCAATCGCTTGTTACAAAAATAGAAATAAATCTTCCAATACAACATGAAAACTCATAAGAATTGAACCAAAATAAATTATATTTAATTCTCTTCACAACCATATAACTTTGGCACCATGAATCTTCTGTATAGAAGAGTACAGAGCTCTGCAATATATGGAAATCAAAATATTTGACATTAAACAATGAGTTTTATTGAATTCTTCGCAAAACCTCCCACAAAAAGAATCAACTAATTCTTGCCTCTCATTTTTGAGTCCTTTGAAACCCCTAAGAACCTTCTCCCAATTGTTTCAATGATTATTTGAATTCAAACTAACAAAATATCTCCTAATTGCTAATATTCCAAAATTGCATTAACAATTTCCTCTCAATAATGGTAACTTTTTCCAAGACCTATTGTGGACCTATCCTAAGGCCTTTATGACTTTAAATTATTACAAATAGGTTTAAAAAATGCCAATGGACCTTCCTAAATTATTAAACACCCTATTTGACACTTTGTTACATCTTTCCATTATAATGAAAACCTTTTCCTATTCATACCCTTTGAACAACATGACTCTTTATTTGAGTGCAAAAAAAAATACAATGGTCCATGGTACCTTATTTATGACCTTGAAAACAATCAAAACATAAAAGAATCATATTTTGCCTCATAGAGGGATGCTAACAAATTGGGTTCCCCTACACCAACATCCAACAAAGATAATTCCATCCAACTAAGACATTGGTGGAGGTGGTCGGTTAGTAGTGGACAAGATCCCATGAATGAGGAGAGGGGAGGAGAGTGGCTTCGGCAGAGGAGGATGGTCTATGGTGGAAGTGAATCCACATGGGTAAAGAGGAAATTAATGAACAAGTGGTAGAGGAGGATGAAAAGTGTCCCAGCTAAATGATGGAAGAGGTGGAGGAAGAAGCTACCTCTAACTACATCAATGATGGAGTTGGCTGCAAGTTGCGATTAACCTACAAGAGTAGTCCACCTACTCCCCTCCATTTTGTGAGTCCTCCTCACAAATTCTTTCCTGATGTAGGAGCATCTTGGGTGAACTGTCGATCGACATAAACAAAAAAAACATTTCTTTATTTATTTTTCTCAATTTTGGGATGAACCAATAGTTTCATCACAACTTTATAGTTTCAATTCTGATTTTGTAGGTTCTCAATTGCATGATAATTATTCTCTTTAGCAAAGAGATTCCTCCCAAGCCTCATTTGGATAAATTCCATAGAGGATGCAAGTGGTTTCAATAGAAGATAATCTTTCTATGCTATTTTGTGCAGCCCAAAATCATATAGTCCCTCATCAAATATATCCTCATCTAATTTGAGTGAGATGAATAACACATCTCAATTCAAGTGAACTGAATTGCTGTTTGGTAACCAACGAGCTGAAGGTTGGCATGTTTATTTGTGTTTGGGTGCATGGTGATCTGAGATAGCATGTCCAAGAAGTAAAGGCCTCTTTCTTGGTGGTAATGGTTTTGTTTTGAATAACATGTTATTCAAACAAACAAGCTTCAACTTCTATTGTACTCATTGGACATCGAGGTTAAAAGAAAGTGCAATTATTTAACAACACTTATTAAATTGAAGAGGAATTGATAGTATTGGATGGAGAAAATAATTTCAAGTGTTGATAGGTAAATTATGGGGGGAACATGAAATTCTAAGGGCATTACTTTCTAACCGAAGTGCAAGAAAGGAATCATAAGAAATGTGAGGACATGGTATAAAGTCTTAAGTACATCAAGAGAGGAGTTGACTCCCAGTCCAAAGATAGGAACATAGAGAGAAAGAAGAAAATATGTAGAAGAAGTGAGGAGATAAAGGTCACTATAGAAATGGGAGTTGGGAGTGCATATTGAAGTAGTTTTTTGGAGCCATCAAAGAAAACAAGAAAATTGATGCTTTTAGGAGGGGGTTTGTGTCACGCCCAAAAATTTCACACCCAAAACGCAACAACTTTTTTTTTTGAAAGAGAAATTGAATATTAATTTTGCAAACAAGAGGGTCTAAGGGGAATCATGACTAGAGAGTCAACATCCCTTAACCCTAAACACCTTTAAAGATAAGGTTTATAAGTTGAAGGTTATCTGTGTCAACATATCAACCAGGTATACAAATAGAGTTTGATGATGTGGAGGAAGAGAGAAAGATTC
>MU223056.1:4001270-4012608 GCA_018584345.1 Thuja plicata | reverse complement strand
GAGTTGACTTTTGTGTTTTTTTCCTTTTTATAAAATAAGAATAATGCTTTATTTGTGCAACATAGGATAAGAAGAAAAGTGAGGATTTTTTATTTAAATAAAAGAGGAGGAAATTCCTTTTATTTAAATAAAGGCTTAGAATAAAGTGATTTTATTATTTAATTAAAAGAGATTTTTAATTAATTAAAAGAGAGCATGTTCTCTTAATTAAGTAATATTTTTATTTTTATTTTTTCTCTTTTAAATTAAATAAGGCTCAAACCTTAGGAAATATTGAATTGATTATGATTTGATCAAAGAAATTGATATAATTGATATTGTTGATATTTGAAAATATTGATTTAGGGATTTGGTAAATTGAGAAATGGGGCCCAAAGTCTAGGCGACCATTTTAGGGTGCATACAATATCATCCCTATTCATCCACACTCCCCAAGTATTTTGGAAGCAATTTGGATATACAACAAAAAAATCACAAATAGAAGAATCCACTTATATATGAAGATCACTATGTCAAATCTAATCGACATGTGACTACGAAGAAAAAAGAAATATTCTAGAGACCACGAAGGTCCACTGACAACATAATAAAATAAAAGAAAATATGGGTTCCTAAATCCATCAAGGAAGAATTGCATTCTAAATCTAAGCAAAGAATAATATCAAAGAAAATATGGGCTCCTAAATCTATCGTGGAAGAATTGCGTTCTAAATCATCCAAAAGAAAAGGAAAATCAAAAGCTATGTGGATTCCCAAATCTCTTCTAAAGGAGTTGGATACAAAAAAAAAATCAAAAGTTATTTGGATTCCCGAGTCTCTCTTGAAAGACTTTAACAAAAAGGAAAAGTCAGAGTTGGCCTCCAAGCTTCCAAAGTCTTCCACTTCATCTCCCATCTTCTAACTCTATTTTGGGTCGTTATGTCCCAAAATCCATTACCTTGAATACTTCACCCTCTTCTCCATCCATCTTGGGTCATTGTGTACCAAGATCCATATCCACTCATACATCAAATCCTCAAGCTATTCCATCCATTTTCCTCCATTCATCCACTACCCTTCAAGGGGTGTGTCAATGTTGATCTTATCACCATTTCCATCTACCTCTACACAAAGATTTCAATAACATATCCAATATCCCGCACCTACCTACTACCCATCCATCCCATATCTTTCCATTCCTCTTATCCAATCAATCGTATAAATCCTTGGCTACCATCTCCCTTATCCTCCATATCATTCTTCTCTACCATCACCCTATCGACATCTTTGAGCATACTTCCAACGGCCTTGGCCCATCATAGCATATCCTAAAAAAGAGCACTATCTAAAGAGCTAGAAGCTTAAGTTCTATTAAATCAAAAGTGCAAAATAAAAAAAGAAAGAGTGCCTTGGTGAAAAAATGGTAAACGGGACGCCTTGGTAGAAAAAGTAAAGATAAATCAATCCTTCCTATGGTGAAAACCACTTCTTGTGATGCCTTGGACAAGTACCATGATGAAAAATTGGAAAACAAATGTCATGCATAATTCCTCATACTTTCACTCTTCACTTGGGGGAAAGTTCCTTCCATGTCATCTTATCCATCATATCTTACATCCAGCCAGCTCGTGAGCATCCATGTTCCTTCTGGTGATCTTGACAAGGTTAACCATATCCATGAGCACACATGTATCCTAACATTCATTATCCTTTCCATCAGCCTATTCGCTTTCTCTCATCCATGATGCCCTATCATGATCTTATTTATCCCAAGTCAATACTCACTATCCATAAACATCCTTTGCACTAATCCCAAAAAAATATCCACTTATATCTCCATCACTCCTTATCCCGGTAGCACTATCATAGCTATATCCTATCCAAAATTGCCCCCTTGGTCTTGATCAAAATGAAGAACGAAAAATGAAAAACATGTTCTTATAAGTCTCATGACATGTCCATTATTTTGGACTACATGCTTTTCATGACATCAGTTTGTTATCCTATATGCTATCCAGCATCACTCCATGAGCCTACATTGCTATATTCTTTTTTCCCTAGCTTGGGTAATCTTAAGGAGACTTTTGTTGAGGGTTGCATTCACCCTCTTCATCCATCATTCTCTTTTCACCTCATCCTTCAGCTTTCTAATCCATCTGCAATGTCCTATACCTTGCTAGACACTAGGGGAAAACCAATGTGATCTTTCTTGAGAATGAACAATGTGGTTCTTCTGAGAACCCTACTGGCTTGAAACCGATCCAAAGTCATAGTCTAGGGGCAATCAATTTGCTTTGTCCTCGCAACATGATTCAAGTCAGTTATCTTCAATCGATGTTTGTTCCTAGGGGCATGGGTCCCCAATTTGATCGTATCTTTGGATTACACAGGAATCAATAATCTTATCATTTCTGAAGGACATCTCGCTACTGACACAACAGGTGTTTTTCAACACCCTAATCAAAAGTGTTTCTTAACACTATCTTTGGACGCATCTGTATTTATTAACACACATTGGATAACACAAATGTAAACAACAGATCGATAACACTCAAACACATCGCACGCACAAGCACAATGGTGTTTCTCAGCACCTTATAGACATCCAAAAACTATGAAACTGGCTGAAGTATGCTGAACTTCTATTTGTATGTTGTCTGTTCTCATTGATTTTTTGTTAATCTTTTCTTTGTCTATTGCTTGTTGGTGTGGTCCTGATGATCCAACAACGTCAAATAAACTGGGTGTATGTGATAACAGCTCCTGCATTAAGGCATAAAAGCCTCACATCCCTCGATCTTGTTTACTTGCACACTAAGGTGAGGTCTTAAATATCTCCTTGACTGTTATTGATCTGCTTGTTTACACAAGATCACACTCATGGTTATCTTGGCTTTGAATGTGTCGATACTAGTGTACTCTTGCAACATCAACTAGAAACAACGATCAGATCATCTCAGCTTTTGTGCCCCGATGCTTACATTAGTTTCTCATATATTATCCGATGAAAGTCATATTCATATTCTTATGGTCGCAGTGACACCAGTAAGGATTGTATCAACTTCAATGTTCCAAAAATGCTCGATGATGAAAATTTTCAACGCTAAAGGTTCGGTGACTATACCTTAGGTTGCATTCATGTTAGTATTGCATCTGCATGGTGTTGAAATCTGCATAATATCAATATCTCTCTCCAATGTGAAGGATCTGAGGTTCTTATTAATCAATCTTCCTTTTGACAAGTGGTCATTTGTGTGTTGATTGACATGAAAATGACACCCTTGGCTAATTTGACTCTCCTAATTCCATTTTCAGGATTGAAATCAAAATATAAAATCATCTTGCTAGTCATTTTTGACATTTGAGTTTTTTAGTCAACTGCAGCTGACCGCTTGCACAACCAATGGAAATGTCTCATGCTTTTCTTCTAATCAATCCTCACATCACACTTTTGGTCAATCTTGGTCAAACAGGACCTGCCATCAAGTACATCTTTTGTCCTAACCACTTGGGACCTATTTCTAATCGGAATAGCTTCTTCTTGCATCATGTTGTCAATCGAATTGCTTCTCATCACTGGGGCACCTAGCCATATTTTGATTTCACTCCCGAGGGGGCAAGATCAGGACATTAACATTCTAGTGATCACATCCTCAATCAAAACCCCATCGCTTGGGGCATCTCAGCTTCATCGCATCATTTTCAAGTTGAGATCATCTTAAAATCAAAGGCAACCTAATCAATGGTCTTATACAATGATGAATACACTCGAAACCAGACAAGATCGGTCTTATACAAGCTATTCATTATTGAAACTAGATACATTGATCAAATTGGCTTCATGACTTAAAATCAAGTCAATTTGCTTGCTAATCAAATCTCTTAATGGTAATCGGTTTCATCGTTTCAAATCAAATTGGTTATTCGTTCAAACCAATCAAAAGGTTTAAGAGTTCTTGATAGATGTCTAGTTTCATCGCTTCAAATCAAACTGAGCATTTTTTTTATATCTTTTGATCAATCTTCGTCCAATCAAGCTCAACGTCTGTCTTCTTCAAAAGAATGGTTTCATCGCTTCAAATCAAACTGTTCTGGGTCTTCTCGCTAACAGTTCTTTGAATCAATGCGCTGATCGCACATCAATTCAAAGATGGGCAAATATAATTACATAAAAGTTCTCATCTAAACCCTAGACCCCTAATCTTAATTACTTATCAAGAAACCCTAATCTTGATCATTCCTAAGTCCTAAATCAAACAGGCAATTCCTCAATCTATCAAATTCAAACAGATCTGACCTAAACCCTAGGTCCTAAATGATTATCACACTTGATTAATTAATTAATTCCTAAAATCATATTACATTGACAAATAAACTTTATACTAATTATTTAATTGATATTCTAATATATTAATTAAATAAAATTGCTAAATTGTCAATAAAATCCAAAAAGGAATTAAATTAATTAATAAAAAAATATGTGCATTTAAAATCAATTAAATATTTAAAAATGCCTATGATGTCATCAATTTCAATTAACTGATTATTAAATTGTAAACAAATTTGTTTTATTCAGTTAACTTAATCTTATCTATTTATCATTTTGGAAACAAAGTTGTTAACTGAAAATGATTTTGGAAGTTTCCAAAAAGACCTAATCTTTCGACCAATCAAATTGCTTGCACATGGATTGTGCTTCCTCAAATTGAATTTGAGCCACTCATTTTGTCTAATCTTGACCTTCGATTTGGGAGAGATTTTCTATAAAAGAGAAGCTCTTTTCCTTCACAAGGATCCCAGTTTTTATTATCGTTATTATGCAATTTTCATTTCTTAAGCTTTCAAGCATTTTAGAATTTCATAGCGTTTTGATTGAATAATTGTTAGTTTACTTTCAATCATGCAAACCATAATCTAGAGTACATTTCAATTTGGTGCTTTAAAAAAGAACAAAAGCATTTCAAATTGGTGGCATAAAATCAATATAATTAGCTTGGGATCAATCTTACATTTTACATATTCATTTTAGAATAAATCATTTAGCTTTCTTTAAATCCTTCGTTTAGGATCTGGTGTAGTCATTGTTTCTTGCAATGACCTGAGAGCAAGATTTAAACTTTTGCATACTAGAAGGCAATAGATTGGTTTAGGTTAGTCGTTTGTTTATTGTATTCAGTTTAAGCTAACCATGCAATGATCTATTGAAGCGTGTGTGTGTTTGCAGCTGCAGGTACCCAAATTCACGCATATAGGGGCATTAACAAGGATATAGTAAGGGATCAAAAGGAAAGATACATGTCAATGAAGAATGGAAAAGCTAATGCATACACAATGAAGATAAAAACTATACATGATGGAAATATTCTAACTAGTAATGCAATATTAACAAAAATCAATACAAAACTAAACTTATTACCTCACATATCTTATTGAGCTAAAATAAAAGCACCCTACTCCATTTGATTTTCCTCATTGATATTGTTGTTGATGGGAGGAATGTAGTTGCTCATTATTCAAAAAAAATAACAATCACATATGATATGTGATAAGGAATGATACCAAAGGCCTCAATTTATAGATTTTGAAGAGGATGAATGAACGATCAAGATTGAAAGTTTATGAAGGGTTGAGATTGAATGTGAGGAGGTGATGTGGACTGATCTCATAGCCTTATGACAAGTGGAAAGGCATGAGGAGGACCAATTGACCACGAGGGAGGTGTGAAGGTGTGCTCACACATGTGAATGTGAGCAACCTTGGGAAAGAGTGATGATGACATTTGAAAGCATGCTTGGGAGTCATGCAAGAGGGTTGTGAGGAATGTAGGAAGACAAATGAGCTAGTTTGGTGGCTACATGTGTGGGCACAAAAGCCATGACACCTTTTGAAGAGAGTGGAAATTTTAAATTATAAGAATATTAGTCACATGTGTGAGGGAATTTAAAATTAGAGGAAATAGGCAATGAAGTTAGGAATGATAACGATTAAATAATTAATCACGGATTAATTAGTTGGTGGGATTATGGATGAAAATAGGGTATTAAGTCATTGGTTAGATTTAATTAAGTAATATTAAAAAAACCTTAGGCTAAATAGTTAGTGTATGTTTAACTAATAAAATTAATTAAACATTGGAAAAAAGGGGCAATATAATTAGCTATTTAAATTAATTATACCGAGGGACGATAATAATTACTTAAAATAAATTAATTATAAAGTTTAGAAAAGTATCTCCAAGGTGTGAGTAGCCATGATGTGCCTAGATATAGCCTTACTAGTAGGGGATCTATGATTTAGGATACACTAAAAAAAGGAGCTAAGCTTATCAAGGAAGGTCTTTTTTGGATTTACAATAGGGGATTTGAAGCTCTCCCGTGGTATGATTCTTGGGATGATCACCCTCCTATTTTGGCCACTTCCTCCACTCTTCAATCCCTTTGCAAGATCATGATTGAAGTTGGTTGGAATAAGGTGGAGGATTTCAAAACTATTATACATAGAGGTCGTTTGTAGGTGGCTTGTTGGAAGGAACCCCAAGATTGGCCTTTGAGTGGTTCTGTCTAGAGGACCGGTGGGAACTTGCTAAAATCTTAGCAGGAAGGTTAAGTAGTTCTCTTAAAGGGAGAGATATTTTGGTTTGTGGTGCTGAACCAAAAGGAAAATTCTATGTTGCGACAAGTTATGCTAAGTTGGACATACAACTTCATGGGCAAGTGGGTGTGCCCTGGTGGAAATAGGCTTGGAATAACTTCTCTTGGCGTAAGTGTAATTTTTTCTTATGGCTAGTAGCTCAAAATAAATGTGTTACATAAGATAATCTACAAAACATGGGTTTTCAAGGACCCTCTATGTGTTTTCTCTTCCATAACAGTAAATAGTGCACTTTGAATCTATTTTTTCAATGCCCGTACTCTAGGGAGTTCTAGCAGGGGTGATTGGGAGTGTGGCAACATGCTTGTGTTCATGCTACCTCTTTGGTTAAAATTTGGGAGAGCATGGAAATACCTCCTACTAAGACCTTGTTTGTCTAGGAGGCCTGAGTTATTGGCCCTACTCTCATTATATGAAATCTTTGGCTGGAAAGAAATTGCAGGATCTTTTAGGATTCTAGTTATGGCATAAGATTGTGAGAAAACTTCAAGAAAATATCTCTGCAAAGTGTGACCTTTCTAAAATAGTGGATCCTTGTGATTTGGCTATTAAAAGGAATATGAATTTAAGGGCCAGTAGTTTGAGCTTCACCATTGGCAAAAAATATTGAATCACAAAACAAAAGATCTATCAAGAAAGGAAGAGGTTGTCTCCTCTTGTTGGAATTTTAAAGATTACATGGATGTATCTTTTAGAGGGAATCCAAGACATGCAAGAATTGGTGGTATTGGTAGAGGCAGTGACAATAATTTTTTATTCTTTTTCTCTATTTATAAAGGGAAGCATTCTAACAATTTAATTGAGGATTTTTCTATCTTGTTCACAATTGAGAGAGGATGTTCCCTTTGGTTAGAAGAGGATTATTTATGAGCCATATTTTCAGATTGTGGCTATATGCTAAATGAGAAAAGTTTGGATGATGTAAGTTGACAACTAGCTATAGTGGCTAAACCTGTGCAACTCCTTTGATTATGTTTAGTTTTGTCATATTCCTAGGGAGTTGAATAGAGTGTTTGATTGTCTAGCAAAGTGGGCTTCAGAGAAATTAGAGGGAGGATATGTTGTGGGCTAGGAGGGGTTTCCCCCAGATTGGAGTGAGATATTTGAGATGCTATTTTTTGAAGACAAGAATATGTAATGGGTTTCCGAGTTGTTCCTTATAGAACCTTTTTCTTGGTTGTTGATGTTGTGGTTGGACCTTGGGACTTTTGATTTGGAATTTTGGTTTCTTCTTAAATAAAATTTGACTTATCTTTTTTCAAAAAAATTATAAGGTTTAAAAGAACAATTCATGGACACAAATTAATAAAATGGTGATGGAAAATTTAGGGTGTCTACATTTTGCCCCTCTTTGACATAACATTATGAAATGACGTTATATAAAAGAAGAATAAAACATAGTGGATGGAAAGGGGTAAACGAATAGAAGCATGATGATCCAATCACTAGTAGTATGATGAAGGATAACGAGGAGGTAGTGACATGCCCCCTTGAGAGGACAAGCATGTTCCAAGAACATATGTGTGCTCTTGAAATGGATAGGAGAACTAAAGGATGGAAGATAAGTGGATGTAGAGAGGAAAATCATGCTAAAGTGGTATGAGAAACCAAGATTTGATATTTTACTTGAATTTATGCTCCAAGGTATGAGGAGCTAAGATGACAATGGGCCAAGTATGTCATCAGAAAGGTCAAGTGCAAACATATGCCTGATGACAACATGATATGGAAGACCATGATGCCTTTGTTAAAATAGGATGCAAAGACCATGATAAATACAAACAATGATAAAAAAATATAAGAAAAAACAAGTATTTATAACAAACCAAAAGAAAATAAAAAAATTGATGTAGGACCATCCTGGGTTGCCTTGGTGTCCTACTCATCTTTGTTCATTTTTCCACTAAGTGTCGAGTTGTAGTGTTGCTAAGCGATGTTGTGTGTGCTGAGCTATCCAATGTTTGCTGAGCTGTTTGTGCCGAGCTATCTAGTGTTGGCCAATCATTCCTTCCTTTGCCGAGTGAACCTAATGCTCGGTCCTTATTTGACCGAGTTTGTCTTTGATTGGTTCTTATTTGAGCCAACTTATGTATTTAATTTATGGTTGTGCATTTAATATTTGGATCTTTTCATGGGATGTGCATAGACCATTTTGTGGTCAACCTTCCATCTTTATAATAGTCTAGAACCTTCTGTAATCCGCTTTGGCAAGTATAAATAAGGATGTCTTATAGGTTAGGTATCAACTTGTAGAGCAAGTAGCAAATGATGATATGAGAAGGTAGAAGATAGAAAAGTCATCATTTTCATAATTTTGTTGGCCGTAACCTGGAAGGCCTCACAACTAGGAATGTATGTTGTTGTAACATATAAAAATGTTGTTACCAAAATGTAAGGTAAGAAATTGAATGTTCTATCTTACGAATATGTAAAGGGGGATTGAAATAGAGATATGTTTATTAAGAATATATAATGTATTAAGAATGATTGATTGATTGATGTGTAAATTGTCCTTTAAGTTTCCTAGAATGTATTGAATCCCTTAACCTTAATTGAATTGAATTGATTGATATTGTAATTGTGATTAAGGGAAGATAAGATGCTCCTTTCTGTCACCCTCAAATACAGAAATAGGAGATCCAACTTTGATCAACCCCAAAGGGTTAATACACAAATGAATCCAATATTTGGAAAAAGACCAAGAAAGGGGATCCTAAATTCTGTAAATTGATTGATTAATATGATTAATGACAGTAATTGAAAAGAATAGGAGAAAGTACCAACCTTACAAAGTGGCAGATCAAAGATTTCTATTTTTTGAATTCTGTAGACTATTTTTGGAGATGTTGATAGTTGATACCGAACCGGAAAAGAGAGACGGACGAAACCCAAATTTTTTTTTTGTTCCGATGTCGTCTTATGAAAAAGGTCAACCTTGTACCACTTTTTCCAACTCGATCTACTCAACTCCGAAAGTGTCCCTGTTCGCACAGTTCGAAAGAAATCTGAAAAGGGTATCTAGATCTGGGCTTGAATTTATAGTCCCGAACCTGTACCTACAAGAAAAATGTTTTTTTATTGTTGGGGAGGGGTTTGCCTTAGTCAAACCCCAATTTAGGGATTAATCTTGAAATCAATAAAGTATGGAAAGCTAACAAGTAGTAGAATTTAATCTAATAGTGAAGCTATGATATGGAATAGATATGCAATTGTAATCCAAATGTAGCAAGTATGTAGCTATGAAAGAATGGACTTTAGAAACCATAAACCTCCATGATTGTATGCTTGGAATCCAACTTGAAAGAGTTTTGAGGATGATGAAAGGATCTTGAAGGAAGATCACACCATCATGATGGCTAGATCTAGGGTTTGAATGATGAATCTTGAATGCTTGAACCAAATCCCTTCAAAGGCTTAAAAGCTTGAATCCTTGATCTTACATGGAGAAATTGAATTATTGAGAGGAAGACTTGAACACCTTGAGAGCTTGAGAAAATGTAGAAAAATGGATGCTTGAACAAAATCTTGATCAGCTCTTATCACTTAGTTGATAGTTGATCATGCTTAGAGAAAAATGAGAGAGAAGGCTTCCTTTTATATGAAATTAGGGTACAATCTTCTAAGGAGGCCTAAATAGGATAATTAAATCATAATTTAAGCCTTTACCCCTAGGAGAGGACCTATATTAAATATAATTTAGGAATCAACCAATTTGGAACCCGAAATAGCCGACCCGGGAGCGGGAGAGAACTTTTTGCAAAGACCGACATCCGGGAAACTGTGGGATTCTGGGTTTGGGACCCTAGGACAGGGTCGAGGTTGACCCTGTCCTAGGATCAGGTCAAGGTCAACCCTATCCTAGGACAGGGCTGAGGTCAACCTAGTCCGAAAAGGTCGACCCTGTCCCTACATCCCAAAAACAGTCCTGCAACCCAAAATGCAGAATTCAGTCCCGAAAGTGGTATTAGGAGGAGCAGATCAGGGGGAGATGATGCAGAAATGAGGGGGTGATGTAATGGAGGTAAAATAAATCCCCTAAGGAGGGATAAATGCTCTTAACATGGAAGTGCTTCCATTTTAAGATGATACATTAAGCCCCCACTTTAGCGGGAGTACGGAAATCGAACGTGCTCATGGTAAAGTTAGAAGAAAGAGATCCTGGTGGATTGCAATCAAGATAGAAGATCACTAAGCTAGGAACACAAGCCCCCAGACTAAGGATTATAGCACATCATACATACATAAATATATGGAAAGTAAAGAATATTCAATCATAGAAAACATATATGACGACATAAGTAAGACAAGAACAATACTATTGATAAAATAGCTTCACGATCTAATCCTACTAGCATGAAAGAAAAAGAGAGAAAACAAAAAGTGATTACCTCGCCTAGTAAGATGCCCACCTTACTATGAATAACCAAGGAGGGAGAGCCCCCAACAGGTTCACCCATAAACTGTGCTTGTAATTGTAAGTGCATCTTTTGACAGCTTTTTAAAAATACCCATAGATCCACATTCTTGTGTCACTATGGAGTATAAAATGCGTGTCCATTCAGGATTTAGCAACTTATGTGTGTTACCTTTCAAGGATTTAGCATATTGTAAAAGGGTGCGTATCTCTTCAGGATTTAGCAACTTATGTGCGTTACCCTCCGAGGATTTAGCAAAAAAGTAAAATGCGTGTCTCTTCAGGATTTAGCAA
>MU223056.1:3966990-3989726 GCA_018584345.1 Thuja plicata | reverse complement strand
TTTATCCTAAGAACTCCTCTCTGGTAGGGCTCTTGTTGATAAGATCTCTTCCTCTTTGAGGATCCTTTTTCCATAAGTGACATATCCATTTCACGATTATCTATGTTCTTAGATGTAAGGGTCAATATTCTTCACTAAGAATATTGTATACATTGTTGTAAAGCGGGATATCTCCTTACCTTGTGAAGTAGGTATCCTCTTCCTCTTCCTTATCCTGCCTAGTGGGTAGCCATGATAGGGAGGGGGGCATATATAGGGTCTCCCTTGTACTATAGTTTACATTTATTTACATTTTTCAGCATGTTAAATCCTTGGAAGGTAACGCACACAAGTGCTAAATCCTGAAGAGACGCATTTTTTAATTTTTAAGTTTGCTAAATCCTTGGAAGGTAACGCACATAAGTTGCTAAATCCTGAAGAGATACACACCCTTTTTATTATTTTACGATATGCTAAATCCTTGAAAGGTAACACACATAATTTGCTAAATCCTGAATGGACACACATTTTATATTCCATGGTGATACAAGAATGTGGATCAATGAATATTTTCAAAAAGCCGTCAGAAGACGCATTTACAATTACAAGCACAGTTTATGGGTGAACCTGTTAGGGGTTCTCCCTCCTTGGTGATTCATAGTAAGGTGGGCATCTTAATAGGTGAGTTAATCACTTTCTCTTTTCTCTCTTTCACTTTCATGCTAGTAGGATTAGATCATGAAGCTATGTTATCTATGGTGTTGTTCTTGTCTTACTTATGTAGTCATATATGTTTTCTATGTTTGAATGTTCTTTACTTTCATATCTTTATGTATGTATGTTAAGTTAGAATCCTTGGTTTGGGGGCTCATATCCCTGACTTAGTGATATTCTACCTCATTGCAATCCACCAGGATCTTTTTCCTCTAACTTTACCATGAGCACATTCAATTTTCGTACTCCCACTAAAGTAGGGGCTTAATGTATCATCTTAAAATGGAAGAAATTCCATGTTAAGAACATTTAGCCCTCCTTAGGGGATGTTTTTGACCTCCATCATATCATCCTCCCATTTCTGCATCATCCCCTGCTTCTGTGCCTATTTAGGACCCTGATTGGGCCTCTCCGGGCACCTTCTACCCCACCTGGCATGTTTTCCAAGGGTTATGACCCCCTGGGTCAAGGTCGACCTTGAACTTGACCTAGTTCAGGGTTGTCCTCGACCCTGACCAGAGTCCCCCTTTCAAATCTGAAAGCTTGTCGGTTGTCGGGGGTCATCCAAAATTCAGTTTTCCCGCTTCCGGGTTGGCTATTTCGGGTTCCGAAGTGTTAATTCCTAAATTATATTTAATATAGGTCCTCTCCTAGGGGTAAAGGCTTTAGCAAAAATTTAATTATCCTATGTCAGCCTCCTTAGAAGATTGTGCCCTAGTTTCAAATAAAAGGGAGCCTTCTCCTCTCATTTTATCTAACAACAACCATTATCAAGCAATCTAAGTCTCCTAAGAATTCCTAATCAAGTGGTCCAAGCAATTGAAGGTGTTCAAGTCTTCCTCTCAAGCATTCAAGTTCTCCATTGAAGATCAAGGATTCAAGCTCTCAAGCCTTTGAAGGAATTTGGTTCAAGCATTCAAGATTTTATCATTCAAAAGCCTAGATCTAGCCATCATGGTGGTGTGATCTTCCTTCAAGATCCTTTTTCATCCTCAAGAATCTTTCATCCTCTCTTCAAGGTGGATTTCAAGCATACAATCATGGAGGTTTATGGTTTCTAAAGTCCAAGCTTTCATTTCTACATATTTTCTTACATTTGAATTACATTGCATATCTATTAAATATCATAGCTTCATTGTTAGATTCAATTCTACTACTTGCTAGCATTCTATACTTTATTGATTTCAAGGTTAATTCCTAAATTGGGGTTTGACTAAGGAAAACCTCTCCCCCCAACAAATAATCCTCTTTTTCTTGTAGGTACAGGTTTGGGACTGTGGATCTGGACACAGATCTGGATACCCTTTTTGGCTTTATTTTAGACGACGCGAACAGATTCTTTGTCGGACCTGTGCAGGTCAGGGTTGACATTATTGGGTTAGGGTTGACATTTGTGGGTCAAGGTCGACCTTTTTCATAAGATGACATCGGATTGGGAAAATATTTCTGGGTTTTGTTCATCTCTGCGTTCTGGTTCGGGATCATCCGTCATCTTTTCTAGAAACAGTCTACAGACCTCAGAAAACAACACTCTTTGATATATAATTTTATATGGTTGGTTCTTCTTTCTATCCTTTTCAATTACTGTAATTAAACATATTCATTTAATCAGTTAACAAATTTTAAGATCCCTTTCTTTGTTCTCTTTCTGAATAGTTGATTCATTTGTGCATTAACCCTTCTTTTGGGTTGATCAACTTGGATCTTCCATTTGTGCATTTGAGGATAGAAAAGGAGCATCTTATCTTCTCCCTAATCACAATTTCAATACACAATCAATACAATTCAATTAAGTGTAAAGTAGGGTTAATAAAATCAACACAAATAGCAATTAATAAATCAACCCCCTTACCTTATTACCTTATATTATCCATACCCCTCTTTCAATCTTTACAGATAGGAGTTGTGGAATTTGTCAAGTTGCAAAAGGAGTAAGTCAGAATACTAGATTGTACACACCTATTTTTGTTCATGAGAAACCTTGGAGTGACATCAATATGGATTTTGTTCTTGGATTACCTAAGACAACAAGAGGGTATGATTCCATTTTGTTGTTGTGGATATATTTTCTAAGATGACACATTTCATACCATGTAAGAAGACATCAGATGCTATACATGTTGCTGAGATTTTCTTCAAATAGGTTGTTAGATTGCATGGATTACCAAGAAGTATTATCTATGACCGAGATAGCAAGTTTGTTGGTTATTTTTGGAGGACTTTGTGGAAGAAGATGGATAGTGAGTTGAGGTTTAGTTCTACATTCCATCCACAGATAGATGGACAGACAAAGGTTGTGAATAGAAGCTTGGGTAATTTTATAAGATGTTTAGTAGGAGATAAGCCGAGTAATTGAGATATGATATTGGCACAAGCTAAGTTTGCATATAATAATTTGGTGAATAGGAGTACATGAAAATGCCTTTTGAGATTGTTACTAGATTGCAGCCTAGATGAGTATCATATTTGAAGGATATTGTTGGAGAAGAAAAGAGAAGTGTTGAAGGAGAAGTATTTGCTGATTTTATAATGTCTTTACATACAAAAGTGAAGTTGAAGTTGGAACAAAGAAATCATAAATATAAGGAAGATGCTGAAAAGTCTAGGAGACATCATGTTTTTGAAGTTGGTGATGAGGTGATGGTTCATTTGAAGAAGGGAATATTTCCTGTTGGAACATACAATAAGCTGAAAATGAAGAAGTTTGGTCCTTGTAGAATTCTGAGGAATTTTTGTAGTGGTAATGCTTATGAAGTTGAGTTACCCGATGACATGGATATATCTCCTATATTCAATATTGCTGATTTGCATAAGTATCATGTGTCAGATGATGAAGGTGTTATACCAGATGATTATCCTAAGAAGGAGGTTGAAGAGGTTGAACATATATTAGATCAGAAGATTGGTAAAAGCACAAGAGGAAAATATTACTATGAATATTTGGTGAAGTGGAAGAGTAGACCATTTGAAGATGCTACATGGATTTCTCAATTTGAGTTGGATTCAGCTCAGGTTGTGACATCTCAATGATTCAAGGGAATCATTTCTTTCAACCCCAATTTTCTAATGTAGGAGCATCCTAGGTTTCCTTGCTATCCTGCTCATCTTTGTTCATTTTTCCAGTAAGTGTCGAGTTGTAGTGTTGCCGAGAAATCCTGTTTGTGCCAAGTTGTCTAGTTTTGGATGGGTTGTTTGTGCCAAGTTGGCCAGTGTTGGCCAAGTGTTCCTTCTTGTGCCGAGTGAACCTGATGCTCGGTCCTTCTTTGACTGAGTTTTTCTGTGATTGGTTCTTGTTGGAGATGACTTATGTATTTAATTTTTGGTTGTGCATTTACTATTTGGATCTTTTCTTGAGATGTGCACAGACCGTTTTGTGGTCCGTCTTCCATCATTATAATAGTCTAGAACATTCTGTAAGTCACTTTGGAAAGTATGAATAGGGATGCCTTGGAGTAGGTTAGGTATCATCTTGTAGAGAAAGTAGCAGATGATGATATGGTGCAGGGCACCTCCCTTTTTGATGTGTTGGTGTGTTTTAGGTTTGAATTAGGTGTTTTTGTGTGGATTGGAATAAGATCCAATAGGTAGATACAATGTTGTTCAACTTCATATTTGTAAGAGCCAATAGTGCTCATTAGGTGATTTAGGGTCATTTTGGCCAAAAATAGGGAAAAGTTTCTATTTTGATGTAATTTGGGTTTAGTGTGTGTTTTAGGACCCTAAGTATCCTCACTAGGGTCATAGAAGTCAAACTCACCCATCGAGTTGACAAAAAGAGTCAAATAGCTCAAAATGCAAAAAGTTGCTTGAGCAACTTTTGCAAGAAATTGGAAAAATGAAGTTAGAGCAGTTGTAACTACCCATGCTCGGTATATGAGCATGTATTCGATGATTTGGACAGGTTAATGAAATTTTGGATTGCAACATTTATTTTGTGAACTTCTGTATGGATGGTTTTGACTGCATCCTTGTAAAATACAGAGCTTTCTACATTCTATACGGTCCTGTATGGATTGAGCAAGGAGATCGGACCCCGTGGAGGTGTAGTATTTCATGTTATCTTTCTTTTACATACTTTAGTTTGTTTTGATGTTCTAGGAGTAGAGAGTTACATTAATTGCAAGGTCATTGGTCTGTGATTCCATTTGCAGAGTCTCAGTGCCCAAAATGGCTGTAACCTAAGCATCCACCAGTGGAAATGGATGAAACCCTAGGGGATGAAAGGTTAGAGTCTGTACATATGATTTTTTCTTTCATTTTTGTGGTTTCAATGAGGTTTCAAGGTGAAGTTTGAAGCCCTATGGCTGACTGTTAGGAACAGGTGAGCCAAGACAGGGGTAAGAAGGATTTGGCACGAGCACCCATGATCTTGGGGAATGGACTTAGAGGTATTTGTAGAAGCCCTAAATAGTCTTCTTGAAGATTCAAAAGGTGGTGGATGGTGAAATGAAGGTTGAAGGTCAATTTGACAATTTTTTGTGCTGACTAGTCCATAGGCCTAAATAATAGGCTAAAAAATAGGGCCTGATGGATACTAGGGTTGTGGGTGCATCCAGAAGCTAGGGTTTTGGATTATGATAGGGTTGATAGATACCTTGAATAATTTCAAGGTATTATATGAATTTTTTTGGGAGTTTTGGGAGTACTAGCCCAAAAACAATGAATTTTGACCTACTAGGAAATAGGGCAATTAGGCCTCCTAGTGAATTTGATACCAACTGGATTGGTAAGGTATCTAGAAGTGTGGGAAGGGGGTCAGAATGACTTTTAATGGGCCAAGGACATAGACAAGATTCTATGGGATGTATGGGAAGATCCTAAGCTGGGTTTTTGGGATTCTAGGAGGAAATCTAGTGAGAAAGTCTAGGGAATTGAGGAACTAGTTGGACTAGTTAAGCCTAGAAACTTTGAAATCTTCAATAGATCAACTATACCTTGGAGGAGAAGTCGGTAGTGAGGGTCTTGGAGATCCTAATTGGAGAATAATCCAAAAGGAAGTGACCATTGTATGGTTAGGAGAGAGAAAGAAGCATATTGAGTAAAGAAATCACTAGAGTACCAAACCCTCTGCATCATGATATGAAAAGGTAGAAGATTGAAAAGTTAGGATTTTCATAATTTTGTAAGTCGTAACCTGAACGACCTCACAACCAGGCATGTATACTGTAATTAGATGAATAAATAAAAACATATTTGTTTTTCCTTCTCTCCTTGGTGTTGTTCTCTGTGTTGTTTGTTTCTCTTGTGTTTATTCCACAAGGTGGCTGGATAGTTGGGTGTGCCTTTCGAGCTAGATTGTCCCCGTCCTCCCTTGCGTCAAAATTTTTGCCTAGCTAAATTGAAAATCAATTGATTGATGGATGGATTGATTGACAATTAATTGATTGTTTTATTGATTGATTGAGATTATAGTAATACTAATAATAATAACAATGCATACCCCAAGGATTTGGAAGGATACATCCCATGATGATGATTTGATTAAATGTTGACCAATTGATTATCATCAGATTTGGATCAAGATGATGGATTAATTAAGGATTATGTGATAGATTGTAATATTGGATTGCATAGATTATGATTGATTGCACTTGATTGGAATGATTTGGAATTTTTGGATTATAGAGATGAAAGAATGATAAATGATTGGATAATATTGGAAGAGGATAAATGTACCATAAATGATAAAATTGGATGGTGGAAAAAGGATGAATTTGGGACTAATGAAAAGGGAGAAAAAATTCTTGGTAAAAGGTTGGATGGATGAAGATAGTGCTTGGATAAGAGATAGATTGATTGAGTGGATGAATAGTGATAGGATATGGAGGACTAAAGGATAGGAAGGTAGGGGGATGGATATCTATGGACTATGTTGCAAAGGAGTGAAATGCCTTCACAAGAGGTAGTGAAATTGAGGATGGAATGACTATGGATAATATTATATGAGATGGAACGATGGTGTATAAGGGATGTGAGTGGAGGAGAAATGATATGATATGTGGGACTAAAGGATGAGGAATATGTGGATGCGGATCCAACGACTATGTTGTAAAGGAGTTGAATGTCTCCATACTAGGCGTATGAGAATGAAGGATTTAGAGATGGTGGATATAGGATGTATGAGATGGACGAATAATGTATAGGGATGTGAGTGGACTAGTGATATGATAGGTAGGACTAACAGATAAAGAATAGGTGGATGAAAATCCAAGGACTATGTTGCAAAGGAGTTGAATTCCCCCATAG
The DNA here is from genome assembly GCA_018584345.1 of Thuja plicata. Classification (NCBI taxonomy): domain Eukaryota; kingdom Viridiplantae; phylum Streptophyta; class Pinopsida; order Cupressales; family Cupressaceae; genus Thuja; species Thuja plicata. The sequence continues at coordinate 3,982,787 of MU223056.1, read as the reverse complement.
TATAGGTAGGAGAATGAAGTATGTAGAAATGGTGGATAAATGATGAATCATATGGACATATAGTGTTTAATGGATATGGATGGTGGAGGAAGTAAGAATTTTATTGTCCAAAGAATGTATGGATATTTTATTGCATATAATTTAATCAAGACCAAAATGTATGTAAGGGGTATGGTTTTGGATAGGATGAGGGGTATGAGATGGAAGATGTGGATAGGATAAGAAATATGAGATGAGGGATATGGATAGGATAGTCAATATCAAGTATGGGAAAGTAAGATGTTACTTGGATAGGGTGATGGATAGGGGATAAGGGATATGGAAGAGTGTATGGTAGAAATGGATATGATAGACAATATCAAATATGGGAAATGGGTATGTACTTAGATGGGGTTATGGACAGGGAATAAGGGATATGTAAGATGCGTATGATATGATAGTATGGATGGAGCTTGCCCCCAAGTGAAGAGTGCAAGGGGGTGATGATAAGTGGATGTATAAGTGGATTTGGAGGATAGGATATTTTGATAGGGAGAAGGTGAAAGGACTCAAGAATCTAGTTACATGTATGGTATCCATTGATTAGGAATGAGATCATGAGGCGGATTAGGAGGATAGGTTAAATCTTAAGTTCGAATGAGATCATGTGATGGGGTAAAGAAAATTATTGGATCTTGAGATAAGGGTGTATCAAGAGATGGAGGATGCTTAGATCTAAAGATGAATAGAAATCCATGCTAGCATGCTTTGGAACAATGTCTTGGCATGTTTGGACTTGTGATTATGGTGTGGTAGAGGAGATGGAAGCTTTGACTTGGGTGGATTGAGGGGTGGGAGACTCATGAGGCTTAGAAGATTGAAGTTTTTGTTTATGTGGAGGGGATAGAGGTGGGTGCATGACTTGGGGGGATTGAAAATTTTATTTAGTGGTGGAGATGTAGTATCCTTTCCTAATACTCCTTGGATCCAAGTATGAGAAAGGTACTTAGAGGATGGGGATGATGTGGGTTTTGGAGGATTAGAATTATGTGGAGGATGGGGATTATGGTTTTGGAAATTATGATTAATGTGTGAGGGATTAAATGAAGGATTAGAATTAGATGGAATATTATGGTTATGTTTTCAAAAAAAAGGGTAAGGACATATGTCCTCAAAGAAAAACTCTTTCTTTTGACCCTCATTTTGTATACTACATATGTTGTTTTATAGTTCTTGAATTTCTTGGACAAGGTCAAGTATTTTGGAGGCATTATGTTGGTTGTGGAGGAAATCATATGTGGGTGAGGGATATAAAGATGGATTTCCCTTTTTAGAGGAAGGGGAGATACAAAATGGGAGGATTGGGTGTAATTTTTTGAAGTTGAATGGATCAGGATATGGTTGGGGGATGTGAAGCGATGAGATCAACTTGGTAAGTATGTTGGGGTGAGAAATAGTTAGGGGTTGGATTATTTTGAGGAATGTATGAGTTGGATGGGTGTGATTAATAGGTTGGTTTGGTTAGATGTATGGTTTGAGGTTTGAAGTTTGACATATATGCTTAAACTTCTCTAATCATTTTGTTAAATGAATGCATATCCATGGTGTTTGAATGTGGGGTTTTGGATTTGGATTTGGATTTGATGAAGTCTTGGATGAAGATTGGGATTCGAAGTGGATAATATGTTGATATGATGGATGGTAAATATTTGGAAATAAGTGGATGAATAATTGATGATTGGGTTTGGAAGAAGGGGTAGATGGATTGGATTAAGTTTTAGCTGAAATATTTTTAGGGTAAAATTGGGATTGGATTAGGATGGTGATGATGTGTTTAGATTAAGGATGAATGGTGAGATGGGATTAAAAGAAGTGGATGTTGATGTGGATTATGAAGGATGATTAGGATGAGGATTAGGACCTTGATTGGATCAAAAAAATTGATTAGGATTGGGGTACTAAATTATGGATTATGGATGATTAAGATAATAGGGGTGAATAAGGATGATTACGAAGAATCTGACTAACCAAGATGAAGTGATTAGGATGAAGAAAATGATTAGTATGAGTAGGGAGAGAGTTATAATAATTATGGATGTTTAAGATAAGATATTGAAGATGAAGGATGATTGGGATAGTGAGGGTGATTACAGATGATTGGGATAGTGAGGGTGATTACAGATGATTGGGACAAGATAATGTTTGGATTGAATTAGGGAGATGATTAAGGATTATTGTGGTGGGAGGAATGTTTGGAATGATTAAATAGATGATTATGATAAGATGTATAATTATGATGAGGAGGTTGATATATGGAAGGGTTGATGTGGAGATGATGTGGAAAGCTTGACTTGCAGGACACCTAGACTTAAAACAAGAATGCTTTTTTATTTATTTTTGAAATGTTCTGATTTTTTTGAGTTCATTTATTTATTTTTTTGGCTTTTGAGTTTTTATGGATGTTTGGATTAATATGAAAACACATAATGAAATGATGAAAAATAAAAATACCATAGCTCAATTTGGATGAGTGTGTCCCCTTTTGTTTACAAGTGGGGAAGGTGATTTAAGCATTCAAACATGTAAGAAACACCAACAAGCCTACTCAAGCGGGAATAGAAATTCTTGTAGGCACATGAAACCACAAGAAACCATGACCAAAAGTTTTAACTAGGCTTTACAAGCTCAACTAGGGGATGTCCTCTATATACAAAAAGCACATAAGGCCCAATTTTTTTGATGAAGAGGGAATAATTCCAAATAGACAAGAGGAGGCGGTAACCCGAATCTCCACCTTTACTTCCCAAAGGTATAAATTTCTTGGAGGCTTTTCCAAGATTGACAAGATTCTACTTCCGAGAGAGGTTTCTTTTATTTCACCTCCTACTATTTATACTCTATTAGAACACGCGAGTTGAGGTTGCCCCTTGGGGTGATGAAATTCCCAAGTTGGCCTCCTAAAAGAAAATAAGACCACTTATTTCTGGCACACTCAAGTTCACCCTAAGGCATGAGAGGAGAGCATACATAAGTGATCTTGGTCTTAAAATATACTTTTCTTTTTAGATCCAAATCCAAATGTGAAGTATTAATTTTAAGAAAATTTTTGCAAATGTGAGGAAAACACACCAAATAGATTGCATAAATATAAAACTAAATGCATAAATTTATTCCTTATATCTTTCTAATAAACTTGAAAAAAAATATTACTAAAAAATAATTTTATATGACAAATTTATGTATGTTTTAAGATTGCAAAAATAAAGGGTTGAATTTGAAAGCATGCACCTTATTTTTGAAGAAGGATATGAATAAATGGTGTACAACCCATTTTAAATATCTAATTCCTCTTTCCAATGCACTTTGAATTTTTTAAATCTGACACCTCAACGAAAGTTATGACCATTTTGTAAGACTATTATTTTCATAGTGGAGACACCAATCCATAAGCAGAGATGTTGAAAGCACAAATGCCAATCCATATGCGGAGATGCCAATCCATAGTTAGTTGCTAAAATCTTCAAGATAACTTGTTTTTTTTATTAAATGCCATACAGAGATACCGATTCACAAATAGAGACATTGATTTATAGGTGGACATTGTTACAACTAGCAGTTGTCGTTGTACCAAGAGATCGACCTGTTAATGCCTGATACAAACACTAGACATATAGAAGACACAAGAGGTGGTTAAGCCATGTTACAAACCACCACTACGCTGAACAACCAATGAGACCAAGGGCGCAATCAATCTTGCTCACCATTGTAACAGAGAGATCGATTCATAGTCAGTTTCCAAAATCTACAAGATAACTTGTTATTTTTATAAAATATCAAAGATAAAAGCACAAAAGTTAGGCAAAAAATGAACAAGTTTACCTCTACAAGATGATTATAAAAATGTTGCAATAAAAAAAGTTAAAATTAACTAAAACACGAACTTTAATCAATAGGCGAGGACACACCAAAGCACAAATGTTGATACACAGTTTGTAACACAAAATCTCAAATTTGTTGTTATATTCAAAGGGACGTGGGTCCCACCAAGTGTGCCAAAATGTACATGATAGAAACATACTAACTAGTAATGCAATGAATAACAAAACTCAATACACAACTAAAAATATTACCTCACACATCTGATCTAGCTGAAATGGAGGTACCCTACTCTATTTGAATTTCTCTATTGATATTGTTGGTGATGGGAGGAATGTGGTTGCTCATTAATCCGATGACATAATAAAAACATATGGATAGGTGTTAAGAAATGAGACCAAAGAACTTAATTTATAGATTTTGAAGATGATAAGTGGAGAGTCAAGATTGAAAGTTTATGAAGGGTTGAGATTGACTGGGAGGAGGTGAGGTGTATTGAGGTCATAGCCTTATGAAAAGTAGCAAGGGATGAGGAGGACCACTTGTTCATGAGGGAGTTGTGAAGTTGTGCTCACATGTGTGAGCAACCTTGAGAAAGAGTGACGGTGACTTGTGTAAGTATGCTTGGGAGTCGTGCAAGAGGTGTGTGAGGAATGTGGGGAGACAAATGAGTTAGTAGGGTGGCTACATGTGTGGGCATAAAAGAGATGACACCTTTTGGAAGGGAGTGAGAATTTTTAATTAGAAGAATATTAGTCACATGTATGAGGGAATTCAAAATTGAAAGAAATAGGCTAATGAAGTTAGGAATGATGGAGATTAACTAATTAATTAGGGATTAATTAGTTGGTGGGATTATGGATGAAAATGAGGATTAAGTCATAGGTCAGATTTAATTAATTAAGATTATTTAAACCTTAGGCTAAATGGATAGGGTATGTTTAATTAATCATATTAATTAAACATTAGAAGAAAGGGACAATCTAATTAGTTATTTAATTAATTCTATTAAGGGACATAACAATTCATTAAATTAATTATAAGGTTTAAAAGAACAATTAGTATACAAATAAATTTGTGAAGGTGAATTTAGGATGTCTAAAAAAAATACTCTAATATATGCAAATTGGAAAGAAGAACTAGTAAGATACTATTAAGATCATTAAATGAAAATCCTAAATTAAAAATGTAGGATAAACTTAAATTATTTTTAATGTACATAAATAATAAGTGCAAATTAAGACATTTTGGCCTAGTCTAACCTTAATTAACTAAAAGTAAAGTTCTTGAACAAGTTTTGGTATTATGTCATTTATCTAAGTTTGAATTTTAGATCTTTTAGATTGAATTTGAATCTATGACAATGATCCCAATAGAATCTTTCTTGAATGACCAAAATTATTTAAAATGAGTAAATTAATTAAATGTTTTTCTAAAAATATCTATATTGTTGAATAATTAAGGGAGGTGACTTTACCATATGTAAAAAAGTTTAAATTACTTTTGTTTAATTTTTCTTGCAAACTCAAAAAAAAATTATTTCATTTTTATCTATACAATGTTGTCCCCATTAAACTTAAAATATTTGTTGGAGCTTCAATTTTCAAGCAAATTATTGAGGTTTGAAACATTTTTTTATTTTATTTTATTATTATCTTGCTTAGTGTGTTGCGTTCCCCTTACCTAAGTGTAATGGCTTATGAGTTATCCAATGCTCTTTTAACATTTTTTTTTGAGCACTAGTCTTTTAACACTTACTAGTTTTCATATTATTATTATTATAAATAATGGTCGCATTGAGCACATTATATGTGTGGGCTGATTAAAAATACTCTTTTCTACGTAGAAGGGAAAGCAGTGATTATACAGAAAAAAAATAGTGTCTTTCAAATTTTGATTCTCTCCTCTTTGTTGTTGAAGGGGAGGTGACCCAAAGGACTAGTGCATATGTTCTATGTGGTGAGAAAAGTTTAAAATAAAATATATATGTGTCACATCGGATATGGGTCACCTAACATTAAAAAAATGAAATAAAACATTCATATTCATATCAGCTATTGCTCGACAAATGTGAATGATATCTCTTGTGCACCATACAAATGTGAATGATAATCCTCCAACTCAATATATTATTCTTTGGTACCATGACCATCCATGAATCTGAATGCATTTAAGAAGCACTGGCTCATTGTCAATGCATAGTTGTGTCAATGCTCATTGGAGTCAAACCATTTCAAAATCTAGTTGTATATTCTCCTTAAAAATTAGGTTCATAGCACATAGCCAATGGACAAAGGAGTAGCACTATAAAATGTGCTTGCAATGTAATAATAGGGATGAGATAGTAATGTGTGATTCAAAGTAGAGTAACTGATTCTCTTTTCTTAGTTGAATAGATGTTGTATGTGATTCCAGGTTAGAGGAAGTAACACATGATCAAATTGGAGAGTTAAAAATAAATTGTGATTAAAAAGATAATGATTTGGTATAGAATTTAAAAGGAATGGAAAATGAATAAATCTTATTATTACGACTCAGAAGAAATAGATTTTTTAAAATCTTATCTATTCATATTATTAGAAACAAATGAAAATAGATTAAAATAGACAAGTAAAGATAAATACATCAAATAGTAGGCATAGTAGTTTACAATTAAAAATTTTAAAAAGATATTAAAGATACATATAAGAATATCATAAGAAGATCTCTTTCTCTCTTACACATGCATGCGCGGGCGTGTGCGCGCACGCGCGCGCACACACACACACACACACACACGCACACATGTACACACAATAGAGGTATTATTTAGGGATCATGTGGTAGGGTTTAATGAAAAATGTGATACAAATGCTAAAGCCTTAATATCTTTATCTTTTTCTTCTATAAATTTTTTCATAAAGTAGATTATAGAACGACTATGATCATGTTGATCAATAAATTTATAAAAAAATCTTAAAACATGACATTTAAATTTGTTTAGTTTTTTTATTATTACTCATTAATGCATTGCTAAGTTCTTCTTAATATTATTTAGAAAGAGAAACCTTATACAAAGATAATATAGAAATATAAAATAATAACTATAGTGACGACCTCTTAGCCATCTGGAATGTTGGACCTAAATTACAAAATGATAAATGGATCATCTGGTGGTAAAGAACTATTTTTCATTGTACACTCTTCCTTCGTGACTTCACTAGGAGAGTTCTAGAAGTGTACATGGTACATTAAAGGATAGCAATGCAATCAAATTTGGGTACACAAGCAATTTGTTGGATGATATCAGTTTTAGTTACTGATCATGCTGTTGATATTCATGTTTCGTCACTAATGTCAACATATATTTCTATGGAGAAGACAAACTGACTACTTAACTGGAATGAGTGTACGGACATTGTACGGATGATTCAGAAGGATCAAAGTTGGATTTATGCAGAAGGCTATGTTCTGACCTTACTCCTAAGGTCGCTTGACTTTATGTTACATTATGTGGATGTTACAGTTCATTTGGTGAAGACTATTTTTCTGGACTGCAACTGGGATTCTGGACAGAGAAGGTCTCTGTGTTTTGGGTATATCTTATTGAGGAAGATGTTTCAGAACTTGCGATCTTACTGATGGAGAGATAACATATGATAGTGAAATGGGTTGAGTTCGATTGTTGTTTGGGTACTGATGACGTCACCTGTGGCGTGTGTTCTGGAGAAGACCTATTTCTTGGCTGACTTCAGACTTGTAACATGTGGAAATTAATTATGAGAGAGGATTGCGGATCTGAAAGTATTTGTGATGAATTGTAAATGTTGTATACTTGTTACAGGTACCATGTGTATCTTAGCAAGGGTTTATGTAATTATTTGTATGATGGGAAGCCTTAATTGGCTGACCTAGTTAATTATGTATTAGGAAAGCTTAACTGGCTGACCTAATGGGTTATTGTAAAAGGGTATATATGAGTTATCTTTTCATTTATGAAAAGTGTGGCAGAGAAAGAGAAGAGCAGAGATTTGTGAAGCTGCGAAGCTTGACTGTTGGATAGAGAGTAGTGTTGATACTTCATTGGAACTGATCAAGCAAAGATAGTTGCTATCGGACAATTCACAGTTCACTGGATTGTGTATTTTCCGTATACACTTGATGCAGATTGTAAATCCTTGAGGGTGGCTTTAACCTTCTTTGGGCAGTGTGCCTTGGCAGTGAGCCTAATATTTTCCTTTGACTCCTAACAGGGTCTGTCTCCTAACAAGGACTATGTACTATAATGTTGTAACAAGCTCCTAATAGGATAATATATTTTAACAGGGATACTATACTCTTAGTACATCATTTGTGGGTGTTAATTTCCATCAGGATTTTACCTTTAACAGGGTTTCCTTATGAACAAATCTTGTGTTATGGTGTTTTCTGTTACTGTGTTATTATTTGCATTTGCTGATATGGTTAATAAAGTTTAAAGTTTAATAATCTATACTACAACTGATTCACCCCCTACTCAGTTGTCTTGTGGACTGCTATTCCTAACAATTGGTATCAGAGCTGCTAGTCCTCAGAGAGAAAGTTTAACAGCTTGAGATGATCCTGAATATGTCTTACTACAGGAAGGATAGTCCGAAGTTTGATCCTGAAAATTTTGACAGTTGGCAGAACAAGATGAGAACACATTTGATGTGTCTAGGTCTCGAGTATTGGATGATCATAAAGAAGAAAGAAAATTTAGCAACAAAGGATGAATTAGGTAAGGCCACTGACGATTAGAAGAAGCTATTTTCATGTAATATGGTTGCAAGGGAATCCCTAATCAGCGCTCTATCAGAAGGAGAATTCACTGAAGTGAAGGACTTGGACTTTGCACATGAAATCTGGATAAGACTGGAAGCACTATATGTTGGAGACAAATTTACAAAGAAAGCAAAGTTATAGAACTAGAAGACAAAGATGGAATCATTAAAGATGAGAGAAGATGAGAACATCAGAGCATATGCACAAAGAATTATTGAGGTGGTGAATAGTATTAGGAACTCTGGAGGAACTTACAGTGAAGAAGAAGTAATTGCAAAGATACTAAGATCTTTGACATTTGCATATAGAACCAAGGTTCAGGCTATAGAGGAGATCATACCTTTGACACAAAACTTCACCAGAGAGATGTTGATTGGAAAACTAACTACATTTGACGCCGCAGAATTGGGAGACACTTTACATAAAGTTGATTTAGCATTCAAAGCAACCGTGTACAAAAACAAGAAGACCTTAGCTGGAAATGCAAGCACAAGCAGTAATGATATGAGAGAAGAACTTGGGGCCTATGCTAATGAATGGGAATAGATACAGGAAGAAGAAAGGAAGCTAGATGAAATTTTTGCACTGATTGCCAAAAGAGAAAAGAGAGGTAAGGGTAAGTTTGAAGGAAAATTACCTTTGAAATTTTTTTCATGTAATAAGATCAGTCCTTTTGCATCTAGATGTCCTACAAGAATTCCAAAGCACAAACCTAAGTTTTTCAAGTCTAAATTCTCAAAGGATAAGGAATGCTATTATGGTAGTGAAGGAATATCTGATGATGAGGATGATAACTTTGATGAAATTGGATTCATTGCTATTAAAGATGATGAACCTATGCATGAGGAAAATGCATTAGTATCTCGAGTTGAAAAGAAATTTGAATGGGTCATAGATAGTGGTTGTTCACATCATATGACTGGAGATAAAAATAAATTTGTGAGTTTGAAGAAGCATGATGGTGGTGTTGTTATATTTGGTGACAATACTCCTAAAATTATTATTGGGATTGGATCTATCTCATTGGATGGTAAGACTAATACTGACAATATACTACTTGTTGATGGACTCAAGCATAATTTGTTGAGTGTTGGACAGCTAGTGGACAAGTGTTATCAATTAAACTTCATCAATGGGAAATGTTCTATCAAGTGTAAAACAAAAGAATTGATAGCATCTGGTGCTAAATCCAGAGGTAATTTATTTGAACTAAATACATCTGAAGCTACTTGTTTTATTGCAAAGATTGATGACAACTGGTTATGGAACAGAAGATTTTGTCATATTAATTTTGGCAACATTGTGAAGACAAGTATGACAAAAGCAGTAAGAGATCTACCTAAAATTGTAAGCCATCTAACACTATGTGTAGAGAATGTGTTATGGGGAAACGAACTAGAAGCACTTTCAAGAGAAAATCCTATTCAGCAAAAGGGAAGATGGATCTGGTGCATACAGATCTGTGTGGCCCTATAAGAACAAGATCGTACTATGGTGAAAGTTATTTTATACTCTTTATTGATGATTTTCCTAGAATGATGTGGGTTACATATTTGAGAGAGAAATCTGAGGCATTTGACAAATTCAATTTATTCAAAGCAAAAGTTGAGAATGATTTTGGTTTAAAGATGAAATGTCTGAGATCAGATAGAGGAGGAGAATTTACATCAGAACTGTTTAACACATATTGTGAAGAAAATGGAATACATAGACAAACTTTAGCTCTTAGAACTCCACAACAGAATGGGATAGCAGAGAGAACAAATAGAACTATATTAGATGCTGCTAGGACTATGTTGTTGGAAGGAAATGTATCACATGTTCATTGGAGAGAAGAAGTCGGCACTGCTGTGTACACACTAAAAAAAATTCAGATCAGAGAAGGTACAAATAAAACCCCTTATGAATTATGGTTTGATCATACACCTACTGGGAAATATTTTAGAATATTTGGTAGTAAATGCTATATAAAGAGAGATGATGAGATAGGGAAGTTTGACGCTAGAAGTGATGAAGGAATATTTCTTGGTTATTCTACTAAGAGTAAAGCATATAAATGTTTCAATCTGAGATTGAGAAAACTAATTGAAAGCGCTAATGTGAGGATAGATGAGCAATTTCAAATTCAAGAAAGAATGTATGATTGTGGTAAGATAACAGAAACAAGAGAAGTTGCTACTGAAGCTGAAGAACCCTTGATGATTGAGTGATATTGAAGAAGAAGAACAAGCAGAAGCTATTGAGACATTGAAGACTCCAAGGTATGTCAAGAAAAACCATCCTAAAAATCAAATTATTGGTGATGCAAACAAAGGCATGATGACTAGATCTAAAGTTAGAGATGAGATTTGTTTGATTTCTCAAGCTAAACCCAAGACTACTGATGAAGCATGTAAAGATGAATCTTGGACTAAAGCCATGGAAGAAGAACTAGAGAAGATAAAGAAGAACAATACTTGGGAGTTGGTTCCAAGACCTAAAAACAAGAATGTGATTGGAACTAAGTGGGTTTCTAGAAACAAAATGGATGAGGAAGGCACAGTGGTAAGAAACAAGGCTAGACTGGTATGTAAAGGATACTCACAACAAGAAGGCATAGACTATGAAGAAACATTCACACATGTTGCTAGACCGGAAGCTGTGAGAATATTCCTTGCTTATGCTGCACATAAAGACTTCAAAGTGTATCAGATGGATGTGAAATCTGCATTCTTGAATGGTGACCTAGAAGAAGAAGTGTACATTGAGAAACCTGATGGTTTTCCTTTGACAGATGATGAAAACATGGTTTGGATACTGAAGAAGGCACTGTATGGACTGAAACAAGCACTGAGGGCATGGTATGCAAGACTAGACAAACATCTACTTCATCTTGGATTTAGAAAAGGTAATGCAGACAATAATTTGTATTTAAGAACCGATGAAGATGGAATCTTAATTATAGAAGTTTTTTTTGATGATATCATTTTTGGAGGAAATGATAAAATGAGTAAGAAGTTTGCTAAAGAAATGGAGAGTGAGTTTGAGATGTCAATGATTGGTGAGATGAAATTTTTTCTTGGTTTGCAAATTAATTAGAGTAAAAATAGTATATTCATATCTTAGACCAAGTACCTTGTTAGGGTTTTTTCTGAGTGCTTCTCATCAATGGAGTTGTCTGAATGTGAAAGAACAACACCAATGGTCTCCATGGACCAAGGTGCCACTCCTTATGGAGTCATACTTGCAGATTTAACTCAAAACCTCAAAGACCTCCTCCATTTTCCATCGAAGTCTGCTGGTAATTGTTTGCAATGCCTATGTTGGTCTTTAACATTCCCAAAATCTGCAATTTCCCTCCTTGTCTGCGCAACTTCCCTTAAACTGTGGTTTCATACTTATCAAATGGCGCTGGTAAAGGTTGCTGAACTTGGCTTTACACCAGCCAATGGCATCCATATTTTTCTCAAAAATAGCGTTGGCTTTCTCCCCAATGCCTCATTGTCTGCGCAATCTGCTAGGATTGCAGTCCTCCCAACTCCTTTGGCAGTGCAGACCTCCTCCATTGTCTGCGCATTGACATATTACACTGGCCCCTTCATAGCATTGATACTTGCAGTTCACTTTAAGAATATGCGCAAGTCATCATTTAAAATTGAAATGTATTAATATTGTTAATGTTTTCAGTGCCTTCCTTTCATTACTGTGGTGGAGTCCTCCGTATATGCTACAAGACTTTGATTTTCATTGAAATATTTTAAAGAAAACTCAAATAAAAACCTCCATTGCGCTGGGTATACATCTATACTGGCTGTAATTGCTGTGCATATTTCAATTTAATCCTTTGAATCCTTTGAAAATGTTTTGAATCCTCGTCTAATATCAACATGGGCTCCGATCTTTCATTCAACGTGGATTCCATTTTAAAGTTAAAAAACCTTGCAAATTCAATCCCTGTCTGTGCAATATGCTATGCAATGAAATTGGCAATGTATTTTGTTTAACATTTCAAAATCCACTGTCCTTAGCGCAACAGATGACACTGACTCCTTGTGTTTGCTTTTGCAAATGCAATATCAATTTAATGTTTGAAAAACATTAAAACTTCCTCTGCAATGAAATCAACAACTCCCTTGTGTTCTACAAAATGCCGCGCAAGTTCATGTATGGTCATTTTAACATTTCATTATGATATACAAACACTATATAATGGTGTATTTTTGTTGTTTGAATGTCAAAATAGCTCTAGCAGCCATCTTCAAAGTCTGAATATAAATTAAGAACTCTCCATTCCTTCTAATTCTCAGCAATGATAACAGTCAACCATCCTTTTGGAAGCTTAACAAAGATATTTTCTTTTAGAACTAGATTCTAATACTTTTGTCGGCTATTAGACCATATATATTCCACGTTCTAAAATAGAAGATCCATATTCTCCATTATTATTTAGAATGATAAACATCTTTGCAACATTCTACGGCATCATCACTTGTCCATTTGAAAATAAGGCAAACTTGATAAATTGATGAGCCGATGTCCAACCACCTATCCGGGTGTTGATCTAACTATCAAGTTAACATGACTTGTCGCTTCTTTTGGAAAAACCGCACTCTTTGAAACATGTTCTGAGATCCACATTTCTACAGCTTTTATTACCAAAATTCGATTGACTAAGAGATGTGGATCAGAAAATACTGATTTGACAAACATTTCAAACTAATCACTACAATTCTGCAAACTGAACCCTTGAATGGTAATTGGCACCCAGGACTGGTCTCAATAATTTACTGAAATAAGTAATTTTACCCCATCTCTTGGCAAGAAGATTCATTGATTACCATTGAATACACATGCAAAAGGGGCTTGCCAGATTTGTCCTCGGGCACAAGATATAACAGTGCAAACTTAGCTTTCCAGAAAACTACGTGTAGGTGCAAATGCTGAATGACCATAAATCCCTTTCTTCTCAACCATTGCAAAATGACGAAATCACACTCTGAAAATTTTCCATCAAGTTAGATAGTGCATTCATATGTAATGAAGATGGTCCCACAATCGGATCTTGGAAACATCTTTCAGACAGAAAGTTATCATCTCCTAAAAATGACCATTTTGCAAACTTAAATCTTTTTCGCACTACAAGTTGAACAAACTGCCTTTGAAACCGAACTCATAGGGTCATCAAAAAGATCTTTTAGAAACTCAACCTCTGGAGCCTAATTGAATGCCAGATGTGGAACATGAATCCCCGATTGTCTTCTTTTGAAAAAAAACCATTGAATTGATACCAATCTGCAAATATAGCACCTTAACACTTCCTGAACCAAAACACAATAAATATGCAGAAACCGGGTTCGGAATCGGCAAAGAAAAGTGATCTACCGGATTGATCAAAGTTTGGGAATCTTCAGAGGAGTTCATTCCTAGGTCTACGATGCAAATCCATATTCAATTATGTCTGACCTCGAATGGGGTGCAAATGGGGAAAGGACAAAGTATGCCACTTAAATCTGGATTCAGTATTTTCAGAGAAACTTTTAATAAATCAGGAATGGAAAGGCTCTGGAAAAGTGGATAATTGGATTGGTAGGAGTCTGTAAATATTCAAATAGTTGCACTCCTATGTTTTCAATACAAGGGAAAAGACAATTATCCAAAATGTTCACCCGGGTACAGACTTTCAAAATCTCAAAGTGGACAACTTACCAATTCTGCACTTGAATACACAGGAAATTAGAAATATTCACCAACGGAATGGTTCTAGAAAACTTGTCATCTGATTTCATAAATATCTACAAACTAGAAAATATGGAGTGTGTGACCACTGGAACACAGTACAAAAGGAATTTTCTCAATTGGGTGAATTGGTCAAAAGTTGTAACATGTCAAAATGGGTTATTCAGATTTCTAGGCAGAACAAAAATGCAAACAGTTCTGAGCAACCAACTTTGGGAAGTATGAAAACTTATCAAACGGATTCGGAATGACCTGAGATATAAAAAATAAGCTCTCTGATATGCATGGAAAAAATTCCCAAAGTGATGGCTTATGAAATTCAACAGGGTGTAAGATACTCAGAAGCAAAGTAGGCTCCGGACAACAAATTGACAATTTAGCAAAATGTAGAATTAGGTGACCGCCTCATAATGACTACTCCCTAAACATGTCAGAACTGAAATTCAGGAGCTGGGACCCACTGCATATGTCAAATGGAAGGAATTAAAGCCTCTCCCCAATTTGTACCTCATGAAAATCATCCGGGCATCTTTTTCAATCACTCTAACTGAGCCTTTTCACACAAAATTTTCAAGGGTACTTACTTTGTTCAACTGAAAAATTTAACATGGTCACTCCAAATTTTGTTCCAAATTTAGGAGTACCAACATACCTTAAGGAAATGTTGAATAAATTTGGAATGGATGATTGTAAACCTGTTGGTACACCAATGATAACAGGGAACAA
The DNA here is from genome assembly GCA_018584345.1 of Thuja plicata. Classification (NCBI taxonomy): domain Eukaryota; kingdom Viridiplantae; phylum Streptophyta; class Pinopsida; order Cupressales; family Cupressaceae; genus Thuja; species Thuja plicata. The sequence continues at coordinate 3,967,709 of MU223056.1, read as the reverse complement.
ACTAACTAAAAGTGATGAGACTCAAAGTGTTGGGCAGACTAAGTACAGGTCAATGATTGGAGGTCTACAATATTTGACACACACTAGACCAGATATTACCACTACATTTGGAATTGTGGCTAGATATCAGGCAGATCCTAAAGAAACACACTTTGCTGTTGTGAAAATAATTTTTAGATATCTGAAAGGAATAGTAGAGTATGGATTATGGTATGAAAAAATTGATGATTTTACTTTGCAGGCTTTTACTGATGTTGATTGGGAAGGTAATGTGGATGACAGAAAAAGAACAAGTGGTGGTGCATTTTTCCTTGGGAAGAGATTGGTTTCCTGGTTAAGCAAGAAGCAGAATTGTATTGCTCAATCTACTGCTAAATCATAATATGTAGCTGCTACAATTAATTGCACACAAGTTGTTTGGATGAAACAAATGTTGGAAGATATTGGTATAATTTTCAAGGAGGCAGTGGTTATTCATTGTGATAACACAAGTACAGTAAACATGTCAAAGAATCCTGTAATGCACTCAAAGACTAAACATATTTCTATCAAGTATCATTTCTTGAGGGAGAAGGTAGCTGCTAAGGAGATTATGTTGGAAATATTCAGGACTAACAGAGTTACTGAGAGGGGAGGGGTGAATCAGTAACACTTAAAACTTTAAAACATTTCTGCACTTTTATATTCTTTAGCCATTCATTCATCTAATCTACTGCAAG